>JACSVZ010000014.1:22891219-23015526 GCA_014706295.1 Lycocorax pyrrhopterus obiensis | reverse complement strand
TCTAGAATGAGGCTCAGATTTCCAGGGTGACTGAGGAGACACCTGTCCCAGAGGTAGAAAATCCTGAGTGGGGTGGAGAATGGGAGGATATGGGCCAAATCCTGAAGAAATTCTCTGACCCGATAATTTGCAATTACCCCCCTGAACAAATTCAGAACCCAGCTGAGGTGGGGAAATATCTGAAAGAGAAATACAATGACAATTCTAATGAGAAACAGCTCATCGCAATATGCTGGGCCTTGGCATATGCCTATCGCACACTGCTGGGTACTGTAGAGCAGCAGGTAAAGGCAGAGGGGCAGGAAGATAAACCAGCAGATATCCCAGTCACTCAGGCTGCAGCCAAACCAGAGGGAGACACTAAGCCATTGACAGTTACTCCTGTCACGAGGAAAAAGCACACAACCAAAACCGATCGCCCAGTGAAAGATGATGATGATGCAGGAGAAGGAACCTCAAAACCACCAACTGACTCAGGCACAGAAACCATTACTGAGTCCCTGTCCATAAAGGACCTTCACAGCCTAAGAAAGGACTACACCCGACGGCCCAATGAATCCATAATAAGTTGGATGGTCCGTATTTGGGATGCTGCAGGTGATGATGTAATGCTGGACGGCGCTGAAGCGAGGCATTTGGGATCCCTGTCACGTGATCCAGCTATTGACCAAAGGATGATAAGGGAGGCTGACTCTGCCAGTGTCTGGAGACGGCTCTTGAGTGGTGTAAGAGAGAGATATCTGTGTGCAGATGATCTCTATATGCAGCAAACCCAGTGGAAGACCATTGAACAAGGGATTCAATGCCTGAGAGAACTAGGGGTGGTAGAGGTTGTCTTCACAGATGACCCAAGATTGAGAAGTCCAGACCAGGCCAGAGTTGGTCCTTTTATGTGGCGAAAGCTCATACAGCTTGGGCCATCAGAATATAAGTCTGCTTTAGCACTGATGAAACCAGATTACGGTGCAAATGAGACTGTGCAGGATATGGCAACAAAGCTCCGAGTATATGCAGACTCTGTGCATGGCCCAACACATGCGAAGATCGCAGCTGTGGAAACACGTGTGCAGAATTTAGAAGACAGTATGAAGACGAATTTCCAGGAACTCAAGAAGGAGATGAAAGAGATGAAAGAGGGCTTTCTCCAAACCTCAGCAGTACAGATCCGAGATTCTGATACCCAACGAGGACGTTCCCTAGAGAGAAGGTACATCCCACGAAGTGAGCTATGGAAATTCCTGTGTGACAGTGGGGAAGACATGAGGAAGTGGGGTCCACAGCCCACTTCTGCTCTGGCAGCACGAGTGCACGAATTAAAGGAGCACAAGTCTCAGAAAGGAAATTTTACCAAAAAGAAAGTAGCTCCAGTTGCCCGTAGCCAATCTGCCGGAAATGATAGAAAGAAGGATAACCAGAATTAGAGGGGCCCTGCCTCTAACCAGGTAGAGGCCAGGGAAAACCGTATTTTTTGGACTGTGTGGATTCGTTGGCCTGGTACATCAGAACCACAAAAATATAATGCTTTGGTTGACACTGGTGCGCAGTGCACAATAATCCCATCGCAACATGTGGGGGTAGAATCTGTTTCTATTACTGGTGTAACAGGTGGGTCACAAAATTTGACCCTAGTAGAAGCTGAGGTGAGCCTAACTGGAAATGAGTGGAAGAAACATTTCATTGTGACTGGCCCAGAGGCCCCATGCATTTTGGGCATAGACTTCCTCCAAGGAGGGCATTTCAGAGACCCAAAGGGACTCAAGTAGGCTTTTAGAATAGCTGCTGTAGAGACAGAGGGCATCAGGCAATTGAATACCTTGCCTGGACTATCAGAGAACCCATCTGCAGTAGGCCTTCTGAAGGAGGAAGAACAGAGAGTACCAATTGCTACCTCAACAGTGCATCGCCGACAGTACCGGACAACTCGAGATGCTGTGATTCCCATCCACAAGATGATCCGTGACTTGGAGAGCCAAGGGGTGGTCAGCAAGACCCACTCACCCTTCAACAGCCCCATTTGGCCTGTGCGCAAATCTGACGGGGAATGGAGATTGACTGTGGACTATCGTGCCTTGAATGAAGTCACTCCACCACTGAGCGCTGCCGTGCCGGACATGTTGGAGCTCCAGTATGAGCTGGAGTCCAAGGCAGCAAAGTGGTACGCCACTATTGACATTGCCAACGCCTTCTTCTCCATTCCTCTGGCAGCAGAGTGCAGGCCACAGTTTGCCTTCACTTGGAGGGGCGTGCAGTACACCTGGAATCGATTGCCCCAGGGGTGGAAGCACAGTCCCACCATCTGCCATGGACTAATCCAGACTGCACTGGAAAAGGGTGAGGCTCCAGAACATCTGCAGTACATTGATGACATCATTGTGTGGGGGAACACCGCAGCAGAAGTGTTCGAGAAAGGAGAGAAAATCATCCAGATTCTCCTAGAAGCTGGTTTTGCCATCAAGAAGAGCAAAGTCAAGGGACCTGCTCGAGAGATCCAATTCCTGGGAGTGAAATGGCAAGATGGACGACGTCAGATTCCCACTGAGGTCGTCAATAAGATCACAGCAATGTCTCCACCAACTAACAAGAAGGAAACACAAGCTTTCCTAGGCGTCATAGGCTTTTAGAGAATGCATATTCCTGAATATAGCCAAATTGTGAGTCCTCTCTACGTGGTTACCCGCAAGAAGAACAATTTCCACTGGGGCCCTGAACAGCAACAAGCCTTTGCCCAGATCAAGCAGGAAATTGCTCATGCGGTAGCCCTTGGCCCAGTCAGGACAGGACCAGGAGTGAAGAACGTGCTCTACTCTGCAGCTGGGAGCCATGGTCTGTCCTGGACCCTTTGGCAGAAGGCGTCTGATGAGACTCGAGGCCGACCACTGGGATTCTGGAGTCGAAGCTACAGAGGGTCTGAAGCCAACTACACCCCAACAGAGAAGGAAATCTTGGCCGCCTATGAAGGAATCCAAGCTGCCTCAGAGGTAATCGGCACTGAAGCACAACTCCTCCTGGCACCCCCGGCTACCGGTGCTGGGGTGGATGTTCAAAGCAGAGGTTCCCTCTACCCACCATGCCACCAATGCCACATGGAGCAAGTGGATTGCTCTCATCACACAGCGCGCCCGTATCGGAAAACTGAATCGCCCTGGGATTTTGGAAATAATCACAAATTAGCCTGAAGGTGAAAACTTTGGTCTCAGTGACGAGGGTGAACAAGAACAAGTGACACGTGCTGAAGAAGCTCCACCGTACAACCAACTGCCAGCAGAAGACACACGCTACGCTCTTATCACCGATAGTTCTTGTCGCATTGCAGGGATGAAACGAAAGTGGAAAGCAGCCGTATGGAGTCCCACACGACGGGTTGCAGAAGCTATTGAAAGAGAAGGTGGATCAAGCCAACTTGCTGAACTCAAAGCTGTTCAACTAGCCCTGGACATTGCTGAAAGAGAGAAGTGGCCAAAGCTCTACCTCTATACTGATTCGTGGATAGTAGCCAATGCTCTGTGGGGATGGCTGGAAAAGTGGGAAAAGACTAATTGGCAGCGTAGGGGAAAACTCATCTGGGCTGCTGAAGAGTGGAAAGACATTGCTGCCCGGGTGAAAAAGCTGCTTGTAAAAGTCCGCCATGTAGATGCTCATGTCCCCAAGAGTAGGGCTAATGAGGAACATCGAAACAACGAACAGGTAGATCAGGCTGCAAAGATAGAGGTGTCACAGACAGACTTAGATTGGAAACACAAGGGAGAGTTGTTCCTAGCTCGATGGGCCCATGATGCCTCAGGTCATCAAGGCAGAAATGCCACCTATAAGTGGGCACGAGACCGAGGGGTGGATCTAACCATGGACAGTATCTCCCAGGTGATCCATGACTGTGAGACATGCGCTGCGATCAAGCAGGCCAAGCGAGTGAAACCCCTATGGTATGGTGGGCGATGGTCCAAATACAAGTATGGGGAGGCCTGGCAGATTGATTACATCACACTGCCTCAAACACGCCAAGGCAAGCGCTACGTGCTCACAATGGTAGAAGCCACCACTGGATGGCTGGAGACCTACCCTGTGCCTCATGCTACTGCCCGGAACACCATCCTGGGCCTTAAAAAACAAGTCCTTTGGAGACATGGTACCCCTGAGAGAATCGAATCTGATAATGGGACTCACTTCAAGAACAGCCTTATAAACACCTGGGCTAGAGAACACGGCATTGAGTGGGTGTACCATATCCCTTACCATGCACCAGCAGCTGGGAAAGTGGAACGGTGCAACGGATTGTTGAAAACCACCTTGAAGGCATTGGGTGGGGGAACTTTCAAAAATTGGGAACAGCATCTAGCAAAGGCCACTTAGTTAGTCAACACTCGGGGTTCCACCAATAGGGCTGGTCCAGCCCAATCTGAATCCCTGCACACAGTAGATGGAGACAAGGTTCCAGTAGTGCATGCCAGGGGACTGTTAGGAAAGACTGTTTGGGTTAATTCTGCCTCGAGTACAGACAAACCCGTCCGTGGGGTTGTCTTTGCTCAGGGACCTGGTTGCACATGGTGGGTAATGCAAAGAGATGGAACAACACGTTGTGTACCGCAGAGAGATCTGATTGTCGGGTGAAAACCACATGTAATGTGAAATGCCTGTACACCACTGCTTGCTGAGTGTCACTGTCACTGTTTGTACATAGCTGTATATAAGTATTAATGTGTGTATGTGTAGAGTTAGAATATATTAATTTGGGCATTGAGCCGATGATATGTGATAAGGGGTGGAATGTCTTGGGGTGACTTTATCATGTGTATCCCCTATCATGCTCTATGCCCAAAAAGTAATATTGTGCCTTTTCTGTGCCTTTAAACTGAGCTGGAGAAAAGAAAAAAACCAAACGAACGTTTCAAAACAGTTTCCCAAGGACACAGAGATCACACTCCTCTGCGTTCTCTGGCTGCAGGAGCACGGAGGGAGCACCCTGCCTGCTTTCTTCAGCCAGCGGTTTGGGGGTTTTTTTTCTTCTCTTCCCGGCGTGAGACGGAAAGCTGAACTTTGTTTCCTGGGACTTTGGTTTTTTCCCTTCTTCTCTTCTGGACTGTTCAACAACATCAGAACATATCGAGAGAATTTTTCCCCGAGGCTCGGGGGGTGGGCCCTCGCCGACCCAGCTCCGAGGAGGAGAGAGACCACACCTACAGAAGGACTCTGAAATCTTCCCAGGTTTCTCTCTATAGCGAGAGATTTAATTTCATTATTTAGCATTATTATCCTTTTCCTGTGTGTTTGTTAAATAAAATAGTTCTTATCTCATTCACTTTCCTTCGAGAAAAATATCTTTTTTTCCCCGAACCCTGTGGGGGGGAAGGGTGGCTGTAACCTGGTTTCCTCTCAGAGGATATATTGCTAGATTTTGGCCAAACCGGCACAGTCTTTTTTAGCACATTGTCTATAAAAAGGTTTAAAGAAGTAAGATTTTTTTCTAAACATTTCCAGAGGTTTTTTCTAAATATCTTCAGAGACAAGAGTGATCCTAAACAAGTAAAGTTTATCGCAGGCAGAGTGGTTTCTTTCTTTAATGTGTGATCTGACTAATCACTGGCAGACATGGAGAAAAATCCTGAAAATTTTTGATTGTATTATTAAATACTGTTCTCGTTAATAATGAGATTGAAAGCATTTCTTACATTTTATACTTAGAGAGAGGAGCAAAAACTAATGCCATGATTGATGTAGAAAAGGAAAAATGCAGTGCTTCATGATGGGTAAGTCACAGTAGAGCAAAAAAAATGGGACAAAAGCAAAGATTCACAAGTTGGGACGTGTGACTTAGGGAGCCCCATGTTGTTCCCAGCTTGGGTGCACGCTGAGTCTCCCCTGTGTTTTTGGAAGTATAGACTTACAGTGGGGCTTCTTGAAACAGTCTCATTTTCCTCTGGTCCTCTGTTCTTCAGACCTTCAATACTGTGCTTCCAAGATTTTTAGCTGCTGTTGCTAGACACTACTTCCACCTATATAATGGGTACTCATTTAGTTGGAGGCACTTCTTATCTGGCCTGAACTTTCGTGTTACCAATGCATTTTTAAAATATAGTTATTAGCTGTCTTCTTTGAAAGGGTGGGTATGTTGGATTCAATCTACTTTTTGAATGTGAAATGTTTATTCTGTCTTGCTTCAAAGGAATCAGCAAGAGTAAAGTAATGATGGATGTAGCTCAGGTAAAACTGGTATTCACTCTCAAAGTAATGATTCAATGATGCCTCACAAGTGGACTGAAAGAGAACTTTGATTAATTGTTAGTACAGGAAATGTAAAAATCAACCTGTAAGACTGAGTACAGCATCTGGGAAATAGCACCTTATTGTTGGAAATGATAACCTGAATTTGTCACTTTTTACCAGCTCAGGTATAACCCTAGTCAGACCATCAAGTACTTAATTTCTAAACTATATTCCTTCTCTCACTTCCCAGAAACATATTTTGATAAAAATGAGGCAATAGTTTTAATTCCAGACTAAGAATTCACACACTGACACAGAAGAAAGCAAATATGCTTGGAAGAGGCAGCTCAGAAAAAAAAAAAAAAAGAGAATCTCTAAAAGCACCCAGTCCTTCTTCGGTGTTGTACTTAAGCTTGTTACAGAAACAATAATAAAGATTAGTTTGATAAAAAGACATATTTTATACAAGACATATCCAGAGCAGACCTAAGAAAAAGGACTGGATTTAGCCTTCTTATTTTCTGAAAGATAGGCAAGCTCTGATTCACTAACATTATTTCGTCAACAGTTATGATCTGATTTTTTTTTTCCCTCAAAATGCTATGGTTTTATTTTTCTGACACTTCTGACGTTCTTACTTTAATTTTCTGGTTCTGTACTTTGAAAAAAAGGCCTTTCCACTAGAGTGGTTGCCATAAAAAATTTACAGACTGGCAAAAATTAAAGAAGTAGTTTCGAAGATGCACAGAAAGCAGAAAGCACAATGGAAAACAAACTGTGACAAGCTAGGTAGCTTGTGACAAACATACAACCCAGGGAAAAAAAACATGTTGCAATGAAAACCTTTTTCTTTACTTTTATTTATTCCCACACTTCACAGCCTTGATTGTGAGTGGAGCAGCAAGACACCTGGCAATGCCCGGTTACACAGCTGATGTCACATATGAAGATTTGTCTTTGATAGCTCCTTAGCTTACTTTGAAGAATAAGAATGACGGGGGGGAGATGGGGGCAGAACACCTTTGCCAACAAGAGAGGAAAACTTTAACCTAGGTCAGGGAATGGTGACCAAAGCTTGAAGACAGGTGCTGGGAGGCATGACAGGTAGTAAGGAAGTGCCTGGGTACACAACACGAAGGAGGCCCTCCTATTTCCAATCAGTAAACAGTGTTACTGGAGGCCTATTTCAGACACCTGTGTATCAATTCACACAGCATGGGAATCACAACAGGAGAATTTCAGGTGCTGCTGCAGGGCATCAGTCTCACTGGGGTCACAGACATGGTTTGCTTGAATAGAGTGGTGTAAAGAACGAGTCCTTAGGTAGTACAGGTCAGGAAGGCAGGGAGGAGGAGTTGCATTCCGCACAAAGGCCAAAAGCACAAAGATCTAATTGGTGTTCTGTGGGTAAAGGAGCATCAGAGTCAACTAAAATGACTTCATGAGGGGCTTTGACTACAAACCACCTAATAACTAGAAATAGATAAGGCTTTCTTTAGAAAAATGGAAGAAGCCTTACAGGTGCAGGCCCTGATTCAAGTCAGAAACACGAGCATCCCGTTCTACTATAAAAGTGGGAGCCGGGAAGGATTCTTTTGATAGACTTTTCTGACGGAAATTCAAGCACTAAGACGGCAATATTATATCTGAAAACGATTTATTGAAATAAAAAACAAAACAGCAAACGCCTCCCCCCCCCCCCCCACGCCCCCAAGTGTTCTTATTTAAAAGAGGGGAGGGGAGGGGGAAACAGGAAAAAGAAGAAGAGAGAGAGGAGGAAAGAAAGAGAAGGCAGGAGACAGCGTTACCACAAAACCCCGGCTATTTGTCAGCATCGGTTTGGCAGATGGAGCGTGCGTGTTGCGAACCGCGCTGCGTTTGCGTAACTGCAGCGGCAGGCTGGGCGCGATTTTTAAAGAGCAGCAGGCTGCGAGTCCCTTCCGTCGGCGGGGAACAGGCTGCTGAGGTTACAGGCGCGATTTTTAAAGAGCAGCGGGCTGCGAGTCCCTTCCGTCGGCGGGGAACAGGCTGCTGAGGTTACAGGCGCGATTTTTAAAGAGCAGCGGGCTGCGTGTCCCTTCCGTCGGCGGGGAACAGGCTGCTGAGGTTACAGGCGCGATTTTTAAAGAGCAGCGGGCTGCGAGTCCCTTCTATCGGCGGCGAACAGGCTGCTGAGGTTACAGGCGCGCTCCCGGAGCAGCTGCGGTCCCTCAGCGCCGGGGCGCGGCGGCTGCGGGCGGCGGCGGCTGCGGGCTGGGTGCTGCGGGGTTGTGCTCCGGGCTCGGTGCCGCGGGCAACACGGGGAACACGGCGCTGGTCACGGCTACGTGCAGGCGGTGGCCACTGCAGGTTGGTTGCGGGCAGCGGCTACGAGCTGGGTGCGGGCGGCGGCTGCGGGCACGAAAACCTCACGGCGACAAGCTAGCTCCCGGAACTGGCACAGCAGGGCGAAGCTGGCACGGGCAGCGAAACAGGACCACAGGGAAGAGGGCTCGAAGGCGGGAGCAGAAGGGGCCAAGGTGACCCTTCAAGCGGCCCAAAGCAAAAAGACAAGACAGACGGCGCAGTGTTGCAGCTAGCTGCTTTTCTGTGCCCCCAAACTCCTCCCCCAATGTGGCTTCCTGGGCCTGTCCTTGGCGGGCATTTTTCTCGCGGGCGTCCGGGTACTCGCCTTCACCAGCAAGCTCGGGGGTGGGCTGGAGAGCTGCTCCAAGTCTAATCATGGAAGCCCTCTCCGCCGTGACTGGCTGCCAGGGCAGCACAGGGCAACACAGTTTTTTAATACGAATTTTCTTCGCCTCATTTGTGACATATGTTGAGCCATATATATATTGGTCCCTCTCAACGAGTTACTCAACTACTAAAGGATGTCAAGGCCAAAGCAATCCAGGAGATTCCTGGAGTACCTTTAATAAAATTTCTTGATGGATAAGCTGACTAGAGAAGATGAACTACCGGACCTGTTCCTTCCAGGAACAACTGGTTGAGAGTGCAAAGGTCATGGTAGTCTTGGCTTCAGCCATCATGAAATGGTACAACCTGAGATACTGGGAGAATTGAGCAAGAGTAATAACAGAATTACAAACAAGGAACTGAGGAGAGCAGAACTATGGTTACTGTCTTACTATTTTAACTTGGTACTAAGCACCAATTCTCTATGGTGTCATTCATTCTATTTAGCTGTGTTTGTGTAATTTATTGGACAGACCAATTGAACTAAAGCTTTTGATTCAGACTCCTACTCACATTTTTACAATTGAATATATCTACTAAAAACAAAGCCTCTTTGAAAGTCATCTATTTATTACTTTTTGGGTTTTTTTCCCCAGCTAGTATTTTCCTGCTTTCTTTGTAGATCTATTTAAAAAGAAATAATTTCATTCCGTATGTGTAAAGGGCATATGAGTTCCAGGTATGAATTTTGTAGTTCCAAATCATATAAGCACTATATGATGTAATGTCACCGAGAAGAATGAATGAAGAAGTCAAAAGGTGAAATGTGGAAATGGAGTGTTCTAATTCTGAGGAAACCACACAGTGCATTTCCCTCGCTTGTGATGCTGTCATACCTTCTAACACATGGAGTCAAACTATATGAGATGATCAAGTGGTGCTGTGTGTCAGACAGACTCCGTAAGAGTTGCATATGCTTTGTTCTGAAACAATTTTTCTCCACAAACTTTTTATATGGAATGACGTCTAGAAAACCTCGCTAAGGCTACATTTCTAGAAGAAAGATTTATATTCACGCAGAAGAAATTTCAGCTTCTTCCAGCTTCTGAATAAGCTCTCTGTTTGGCAGTAGAAGTTAAGAAGCAGAGTACTGTCCCTTTTGACAATGTTTTCTGGGACTGCTTGTAATTTTCTAAGCTCTACTAGTAGAATTTGGATTCCAGAGATAAGTTATGTGGAGAAATTCTTCTGTGTGACTCCTGATTGAGTTCAATATGAGATAAACTCCCAGGTATGCCCAGTCCATAGGTAGCTCTGTAGTTCCCCGGTAGCAGAAGTGTAGAATCCTGACAATTATAATGAGGAGACTCATAGGCCTCAAGATTTAGATAGTGAATTTTAATGGACATATTTTGAACATGAATCCTCATGGTGTCAAATAAATAGGTAAATACGTTTAACCCAAGACTGTAACGTGAAGTGAATAGTGTACTCTTGTAATCTAAGAAACATAAGAGATCTATAAGAGCTGAGAAAGAAAAATGTCATTTTAATGTATCAGCTTCTTTATGTTACTCTCTTATTTTCTGAGCCACTTACAGGAATTAGTGTTTCCCATTTTTTTTTTTTTTTGATCTGAAGTACATGGGATTGAAAAGGCTATAATGTGCTGAGAGAAATTCTGTGGCAAAGAGAAATGAAGTACTGATACCAGTAATCAAGACAAAATTCTGTGAAACTCTAAGGAACTGCAACAAATTGTCAACTTCAAGAGCTTCTTCCACCCACATACTTATTATTGTCTATTATGGCACAGAGGGAAGAAGGATGGGACTAAGTGAAAATTTCAGTAAGGTTATACCTGCAGTATGATGCTGCAACCTTGTAATCTCTGAGCTGTTTTTCAAGCACTTGTTTTGTGGTGCACTGGCCTTTTTGGAGTAAATTGCATATGCTTAAAAAAGAAAAAATATTAGGGCCTTTGACCAAAGGAAATGAAAATAAAATGAATGGTTTTTGTCTGAATTATAGGTGCATGCTGTGTCATGCCTTGGAATCCTGATGGTCTGAGATGAGTTGTGGATCTTTTCTGGCACATATTCACATTTCCTTTAAGTAGAAAGCAATGTCTGAGGAGAAGGGAGCTTGTATCCCTGTTATCTGATGAAGAAGAAAAAGTCGTATGTGTTAGAGATGGTGAACTGTGCATTATGTTAGCTGGTTTGACTGAGTCTTTTGTCAAAGAAAAGCCTAATGAACTCCAAGTTCAGCTTTCTTCCTGCAGGGTAATAGAAAGACAGCGATTCTGACCTTTCGAGAACACTAAGTCCCTTATCCAGAGACTCAGGTCAAGTCCATCAAACAACGTACGTACAAACTGAATTAACTCAATAGAAGTATTTTCTGTAGTACAGCCAGAAGAGATTGAAGACTGTTTGGTTTAAATATATTTAAAGGAATACATCTGAAGGAACAGAGAAATGCAAGATGAAGTTGCAGTAATCAACGACATTACAAGGCTAGCTATTGATGTGAACCTGATAAAAGTGATTTGTGTAGTCAGTAGATGTAACATTGTTCTGTACTCAACTCAGCTGAGAAATACTTGTTAAATCAGTATAAAAGTGCATCAGGATGAAATGGTGGTCCTACATAGCATACCATACATATTCCTTCTGCTAGCCTGGGTGGGAGTTGTGTTGGGTTGACTTGACCCTGTGTGGATGCCAGATGCCTGCTCAAGCTGCTCTAGCACTACCCTCCTCAGCTGGACAGGGGAAAGAAAAATATGATGAAAGGCTTGCAGGTTGAGATAAAGAGAGATCATTCACCATTACTGTCATGGGAAAAACAGACTCAACTTATTAATTTATTGCCAATCATTTGATTTGATCATTCATCTTACTCTTTTAAGAGTAGGGTAATGAAAAATCTTAAACCCACCATTCCCTACTCAACCTCATTCCTGATTCTCTGTACCTCCTCCCCACCAGTGGTGCAGAGGAGTGGGACATTGGGCTTGGGATCACATGCTGTCTTTGCAGCTCACTTCTCCTTACAGGGAAGACTATTTACACTCTTTCCCTACTCTGGTGTGGAGACCCTCTCACAGGAGACAGCCTTCACAAACTTCTGTATGACTCCTTCCCGTGGGCTGCAGTTCTTCACAAATCACTCCAATGTGAGTCCCTCCCACTGAATGCAGTCCTTCAGAAATGCACTATTCATGCCTGGGTACCCCATGGGGTCACAAGTCCTGCCAGAAAAATTGCTCCAGCATGGACTCCTTTTTCCACAGGTCTACAGGATCTGCCAGCAAACCTGTTCCAGCATGGGTTCCCTTCTTTTGGGGTCCACAGATCCTGCCAGGACCCTCCTGAGTGGTGTTTTCCAGGGGGTCACAACCTCCTTCAAAGACATCCGCCTGCTCTGGCATGAGGTCCTCCATGGGTTGCAGGTGGATCTCTGCTCCACCATGGTCCCCCATGGGCTGCAGGGGCACAGCTGTCTCACCATGGTGTGCACCACAGGCTGCAGTGGAATCTCATCTCTGGTGCCTGGAGCATCTCCTGCCCCTCCTTCTCCACTGACCTTGGTGTCTCAGAGGTGTTCCTCTCACATATTCTCACCCTCCTCAAGCCGCAGTTGCTGCTACACAGTTTTTTCCTGCCTTTCTTACATATGTTAACTCACAGGTGCTTCCGTTGTCACTCATGGGCTTGGCCTTGGGCAGTGACAGGTCCATTTTGAAGTTGGCTGGCACTGTCTCTGTTAGCTACCCTTGTAGCTTCATCCCCCACCCCCTAGTACCATCATTCCAACCCCCTAGTACCCCAAGCCTTGCCACCCAAATCCAGTACAAGGGTAGGCAAATAACACCTTAATGATCCCAAGTGTTATCTCATAGCAGCATTATGGTACAACTTGTTTGTATACTGGTGATTGCTACCAGCTTTGAAGTATCTTTGTATTTGTTGAGCAACAAGCACATACTCACAAGCAGTTATGCCTATAACGTGACTGGTATCTTTAGACAATCTCAAATGTGGCATTACAATACCCAAAAAAGTCAATTTTTGGCTCCAAACATGGATTTTCTTTTGATATTTCCAAGTGACATCCAGAATTATAAAAATATTTGGGTTTAGTAAGACTTTTGACACCAACATCTACAGCATTATTGTCTGGAAGTTGAGATAGTATATCTGGATGAGTGGACTAGCAGATAGATTGAAAATTGTCTGGACAATTGTGGACAATGGCTCGGTATCTGATTGGCAGCCAGTACATATCAAGGAGAGTATCCTGGAACCAATACTGAGGCCAGTTCTTCACCATTGACCTGGATAATGAGATAAAATACATGCTTAGCATATACCAGCTGGGAGTGGCCTAAATACCTAATGATAGAGCTACAGTCCTTAAAAAGTTTGCATTAACAGAAATCTTGTAAAATTCAAAGAAAAGAAGTGCAGAGTTCTGTATCTGAGATGGAATAAACCTACATGTATGTACAGGCTGTATAACTAGTAGATCATAATAGCCCAAATCAGTTTCACAACTAATGCCAAGTAAGTTGAATTTAAGCCCTGAGCATGCTTACAGTCAAAATGAGTCACAAGTTGAACATTTAGCTACATTAGGAGGCATGTGGCCAATGAACTGAGAGAAATTGCTATTCCTTTGCAGCTGGTGGGATTGCATCTTCTGGAATACTGTTTCTGGACGCCCTGTTGTAGTGGGTTGGCCCTGAGTTAATGGACAGTTTTTTAGACTAACGACGCTTCTCGCAATTTACCTATTTAAACCACGCGGAAAGGCGGGAATTTCCCTTTTCGTTCCAGCCCGCCTGCCTGAAGGTGGGGGGGCCTCCGAGCCTACGGGCCCCTCCGGGCCAGGCCGGGGCCCCTGGCTCCCTCCCTTTTTTCTCAACACCGCGGCACGGACCCCAGGTCGCTGGGAGGGGGAACTGTCCCAGAGGCACAGGCAGCTAAAGCCAGCCATGGACTGCCTCACAGCTAAAGCCAGCCATGGACTGCTTTACAGCTACACGTAATTGGCGCGGCTTCGTGGGACCGGCGGGTCCCTGTCCTCACCACGCGGAGCCAGCGGGAGCCGGCGGAGCCTCCTGTCTGCAGCTAGTACACTTCGTGCCGAACTGAAGAAGACACCATGCAGCCAGCAGCACAAAGCTAATGAAGCTTTTTCTTGTAAAGCCTGAACAAAAACACTCTGCAACGTGGCGGCTTCAGAGTCAGAGAGAAAGTTGAGTCATGTGAGACGGAGCTGAAGATGGCGGCGGGAGAAAAGAGGGCGGCGCCGCGTTTCTCTCGCGTAGCTTAAAAATACTTTTTGCATGCCGTGGTAAGAAACTGTAATACCACAAACTGTTTGTCTCTTTTATCCATTTGAAGTACATGGGGGGATGGAGAATTCACATGTGGCCCGTGAAGATTGTGAAGAGTGCCTATGCTAGGCTATATAGAAGCAGGGAAAGGCTTTTAGAGACTTGTGACGAAGAAAGCCTTTGTGTTCAGGCCAAAATAACTCATCCTTAAAAAGATTACTAACCCCATGTGATGGCCCGTGTTTGGCAGTGTGAAGGAACTGTGAGATTTTTCATGGGAGAGATGTTTTACACCACAGCAGATTGTTTCTTCCCAGGGCGAGTCTGCTATTGGTGGCAGTTTGGGAACCAGGTGAAGCAAAAGAAAACCCTTTTTTCCTTAAGCATAAGAAAGAGACTTTTCAAGAACTGCAACTCTGACTGAAATCCCATGTTCTGTTATCCTTTGTGTGAGTTGAGTAGAAGGAGAGAAGTGCTGGAGGAGGGGGGAGGTTTGCTTTAAATTTCTTGGGTTTTTTTTTTTTTTTTACTTTTAATTCTATTAGTAATAAAACTCTTTCTTTGTATCACAGCTGTTTAAAGTTTGTGCCTGCTTTGTTTTTCTCTTAATTCTTATCTCACAGAAAGAAAATAAGTAAGTAATAAATAATTTAAACCAAACCACTACACCTGTTCAAAACAGATGCAGGGAAATGGGGGAAGATCCAGCAGAATGCAGCAAACATGGACAGCGTCCTAGAACACATTGATCTATGGATGGAAATGGAGGGACTAGGGTTTGTTCAGCTTGAATAGGAAGCTAAGGGGAGTTTGAAAGATGAAGCCAAATTCTTATTCATAGCAGTAGCTTGTGTAACAAGGAGTAATGACCACAAATCACAGCATGGGAGATTCAGGTAATGCATTAGGAAGAATTTTTTCACCCTAATGAAGCACTAGAATGGCTTGCCCAGGGGAGTTTGTGGAATCTCTGTCCTGACAGATTTCTAAAACTTGGCTGTAGACATTCACAGCTGTCCTGCTCTAAAGCTGGGAATAGTCCTACTATAAACCAGAGGCTACCCTAGATATCTTCTAGAGGTCCTGCACAGACAGTATTGCCATGATTCTGTTATTAGTGTGAGCAATTCCACTGATAATATTTTTAAAAATTATTGTTAAGATACTTCTGATTTCCATGGCTTTTCTTTTTAAAAACTAATAACTAACTAACCTCAGAACCAAACAGTAACTTAGAGTAAATAACAAAAAGAAAAAACAAGAACCTTAACCTAAAAGGCATAGTTAGAATTTCTTGTCTCTTATTTCTGTTCTCCAAATTACAGGTCTTGTTTCCAACCTTAACTGTGTTAATGACAGAATTATTTTATGCTGATTCATTAATGATGCATTAGAGAACATGTACAAAATCAGGCAATACAGCTAATTTTTTATTGTGTGAACCACATAAAGTTCATAAAATTAATTGTTAAAATTTAGTTTTAGATATCCACACAGAATTCCCTTCCTCAGGTTGTCACTGCCCAGGGGGGTCAGCCTCAGGAGGAGCGTCTGTCCTGCCGGGGAGGCTTCAGTGACCTTCCTGCAGACACGATACGAAAAGCGTGTCTAGTCCTCGGCGGCCGTGGGTCGGGCGGCACTGGCTCACAGAGCAGCAGGCACGCCTCGAGGAGACCAGGTGGCTAAAGCCCCTAGCTGCCCCAGGAACAAAGGAGGCGAGAGGACTGTCCCGTATGAGTTCCAAGCATTTTATCACCAAAGGGTCAGGGACGAGAACAGCCGCGGCACAGGCTCTGGCAAGCGATTAAGTATGGAAAGAAAAAGGGGAGGAGTGAGCAAGCGAACCAATGGAAGACAACACAGGGGGAGGAACCCGGTAACAATAGACCAATCATGTAAACACAGGGGAGGGAACCACTGACATTAACCAATGAACAACCGAGTAACAGAGAATTTTCTGGAATGGGGGTGTAGCCTTGTACCTTGGCCTCGCCCATGAACAGCCCCTCAGACTCAGACTTGTCATTCCATTGGATGGACAATAGTTGACGAGCAGTGGGCTGTCCTGAAGTGGGCCAAGGCACCACAACATCGGGTAGCATTAGCTTATTCCATAACTCATGAGTTCCGAGACTGTTAGTCCAATGTAGTTTTACATTAATTTTTTTTAAATTAATAACTTCAGTAGTTTATATGAAGTAACAGTGATGCTGAATCACTAATTTTTTAGGCCTTGCTTCAAATTGATCTTACTCATAAAACTTAGACACGCCAAGTCAAATGCACAAACCTCAGTATTTGTAATTTTCAGGAACTCAAAATCAACAACTGCAACATTAACCATCTGTAAACTACTCTGATATTTACAACAACAGTAGCAAGAAATTGCAATAAAGTATTGGTTAAAAGAGCAGCAGTCTCAGGAAGTACAAAAAACAATCTGTGGAACCATGAGAAATGAAAAGACAGTCCAGCAGTTTGTTCTTCAGTGATTTGTCAGTTGGAAAAGCTTGGTTTATCAGATGTGCTAAGTGATACACAAAACCAAAACACTCTTATGACCTATGTTACGGTCACTAGTGGTATACACTTTATGTGACTTCACTCTACACTGCTGGGATTGAACCTGCAATTCTTTGTCTATGTTGTATTTTAAAAATTGTTTTCTTACCATTTTTCTCTGTGAAGTAACATCAAACACAGATTTTTTTTACAAGGCTAATTAGTATCCTTGGAAAGAACACCTTGGAAAGATTTCTAAGATTGGACAAGGATTTCAATGCTGATTCACTGCTTTAGAAAATGAGAGATTTGTCGTTATGGCTTAATTTTTTTATATTTGGATGTAATGTCGGTGTTGGTTTTTTTTAATATCTAGTTCTTTTGGCATTTTTGAAGTACAGTTATTCCCATCCCTTTGAAATTCTATGAACTTTCAGAATGAAATGTAATTTATTTTACTTTACAAGATTACTTATAGAATACCAACGGTATATTTCTGCAACGAAGAATGATGAAAGTTCATAAAAATACCCTGTTAACTATTTACCAATGGTGAGAACATTTGGTATTTTAGTGAGACAAGGTCTAAAGAAAAGAAAAAGATAAATTAGTTGCCCTTGGAATTGATTTTGGTTTTAAATATAAATGGGTATGAGGCTTATTTTAACCTTCAAGCTTGGTTGAAAGTCTATTATGGATAGAAGACAAAATGCACCCAGCAGCCATTACTATAGTGTCTGAAAAGAGACAATTCTACAGTGCAAGAGTCAGAGCCAGGGAAGAGAGGAAATCTGTCTGCTTCAGAAAATCTATTTCTGGCCTCCTACTGCATGTTGTCTCTTACGTATCCTGAGAGCTTTGATCTAAAGAGAAAAGAGTGATGCTTCCTTTTCATTTACTTGCATGTTATTTTTTTTCTACCCACAATTTTGTGCTACACAATTATTTCTCTTTTGATGAAGTTGATAAATTATGGTGAGTCATGTCTTAGAGTGTGCTGTTTCACCAGAAAACATTCACAAGGAGCAATGACTTTCTGGCTTAATTGCTTGCCTCACTTGTCAGAGTTAAAGGCTGGTATGTCTGACAAGCCTTCTATTTGCAAACCAGTTCCAACTGGAGTAAAGAAATATGTTGTATTTCTGTGAAGAGTCCTTGAATGGTTCACAGACATGGCAAATCATTTTGTGGTGTTGTCTAAGGCCCAGAACTTGGAAACATTTATGCATGCATATTTACATATATACATACACACACATATGTATATAGAGCTTATGCATGAGTAAGTTTCTTGTGCAACCTATCATCTACATAGGTCCTCACAGGATCAATTTTGAAAGAATGGACAACTTTGCCTGTCAGATATTAGTCCTCTGGCACATCAGAACTGACGAATTTTAAGCTGTACAAAACAAGTGAAAAAAATAAAGTGCATGGTTTTGAGAATATGTACTCAAATGCAGAGTTCAAAATTATTGAAAAGAGCTACCAGCAATATAGATGGTTATATACTGATCATCTTTTGAAATAAAAACATGCAAATGTTGTCAAATAATTATGAAATCCCATTTGGCTGGCTACAAATGCAGATTTAGAAAGCAAAACTGAAAAGCATGTTCCTTCACTTTGTCTGCTCCTTTTTAGGACTGTTCAACATATCTTTGAATCCAAAATTCTTTTTCTTGGAATGTTTATGTATCAACATTTGAATAAGTATTGGCTTTTCCCTCAAAGAATAGATCAAGATCAGAATCTGCATTGCACTTGGTGTGTTTGGCTTCATTAAACATGGGATATCAAGTCACTAATATCATAAAACTTTGAATTTTGGTTTTACATTATTATTCTCACTGACTGATGAATGATTGGAAGATTTTTTACCTTCTCTATAAATACAGTATCATGGAATCCTAGAATGATTTGGGTTGGAAAGGATGTTAAATACCACTTAGTTCCAATCCCTCTGCCATGGGCAGAGACGCCTTCCCCTAGACCAGATTGCTCAAAGCTCCACCCATCCTGGTCTTCAACACTGCTGGGGATGGGTTTGAACTATTTAATAGCGTATATACCCAAGACAATTGTAGAAAATTACAGCATAAACATCAATAACTTTTCATCACATTTCAAATTTGTGTAAGGATTTATAAAATAATTTAGTTGAAGTATTTTGTATAACCTATCATAGCAAACATGACAAAAGCATTTTTATCTAAAGTGCAAGGGTAGTTCTGAGGTACTGTCCTGGGCTCAACTGGGATAGAGTTAATTCTTTTCTCAGCTGCTGGTACTGTGCTGTGTTCTGAATTTAATATGAGAATAGTGTTGGTAACACACTGATGATTCAGTTGTTGTTAAATAGTGCTTATCCAAAGTTAAGGACTTTTTGGTGTTTCATACTCTCCCACTGAGCAGGTGCATGAGAAGCTGGGAAGGACCATAATCAGAACAACTGACCTGAACTCGCCAAAAGGTTATTCCATACCACAGAACATCCTGTTCAGCGTATAAATTGGGAACAGTTGGCTGGAAGGGACCAATTGTTGCTTGGGGGCAGCATTGGTGAGCAGATGGTGAACAACTGCATTGTGCATCACTTGTTTGTCTTATTCCACTATCTCTCTACTACTACTACAACAACTACTACTACTACTACTACTATTACTACTACTACTACTACTACTACTACTACTATTATTATTATTATATTATTAGTATTATTGTTTCAATTATTAAACTACTTATCTCAACCTTCAGGTTACTTTTTCCAATTTTCCTCTCCATCCCTTCAGGGGGCGGAGAAGGGGGGAGGAGTGAGGTGGTGCCATGTGGTACATAGTTGTGAGCTGGGGTTAAACCACTGAAGGTGCAAATTAGAGATCTCTGACATTACTAGTTGGTCTGCTCATTTATTCTCTGTGACTTAGCAACAGGAATAATTCTTCAGAATTTCTTTGTTTATCCTTATACTATGTTTTAGATAAGCTAATAAAACTTTATTCCTTTTCCCTCTTGCATAACCAGGGGAGTCCTGTGTAATTTTTTGGTTAGGATTTGTTGTTTAACTTTTGGCTAAGGCCTCCTTTTACTTGCAACTCATGAGTCATATTTGCATATTTGTCCAACTCCATTACACAGAAGTGACAGAAATACAAAAAAACCCCAACACCAAATGTAATTGTGTTTGTGAAATGATACGGTTGTACCCTCTCAGTTCAGAAAAAATCAAGACTCATTTGTCATTGTATGAAGGCATATTTATGAAGATATGCAGTACACTGTCATTTTGAGATTAAAATCCTTCATTTTACTAACTGGAAAATACAGAAAGTGTAGCAGTGATTGCTTGCAGCAGCTTTTCTAGACTGTTCGTTCAGAATTTCTTCCAGGGTTCTCATGTGAAATTCTACATAGTAATTATGAAACCCAGACAATAAGAAAGTAGATAGCTGGAAGAATCTTTTCAGATCTATTATTTATGACTTAATCATGACATTTTACATTGAGGCTTAGAGAAAAAAAGTTGAGATCAGGTCCTTGTTACTTAAAATTGGAGAATGTTCATACAGCTATTACTACTTGTATGGGATTATGGATAAGTGAACAGAAAATAGCTTCTCTGTATCTTCATATTGAAAGACTCAAATGCCCTTAATTTTCATTTTCTTGTTACATATTTCGTAAGACTATGATTCTTTTTAGGTACAGAACCTCTTATGAGTAAAGCATTCATTTTTGATGTATTTACTAGTAATATAAAGTCAAGATTCAGTACAAAATAAAATAAATTCTGAAAAAGCAAGCAAAGCGGTTGGCTGTATCTGCACTGAAGAAGAAGGAGGTGCTAGCTTTCATGGACAGATGTCTGCTAGCAAAATGATGTTCTGAAGGTCTAGTGCAAAAATAAGTGTGTAGTTTGGCAACAATTTCAAGCACACAAAATTCAAAATATACCAGTATTGTTATCAATTCTACCACTTTCTGTCATTTGTTAGAGCTTCCTGTTTCTGCTAGAATCTTCAACGAAATATGGCATGGCATAAATAGTCACCAGTTTTTTAATTAGTTGTTGAAACACACTTGGGTGGTCCCTGATTCACTAATCCATACCTGATGATGATCTCACCAGACCTCAGTCAGTCTAATCTAGCTTTCTGTGTTCCGTCAATACCTAATGGAGGGAGAGACAGGTATGCCTAGGATGGGAATCAGTACACCCTGGGACAAGTGTCTATGAGAAACAGGAGGAATCACATTACAGTTGCCCCTGCCTTGCCTTAGTAACAGTAAAGAAAACTTACACAACCAGTATAAATGCAAATGTACATGCCAGTATTGGGTGAGATTAATTTGCTCGTGGTAGAAGGTTAGTATAAAGATTATTGTTCAGAACATGATCTGCTGAATCCAGATCTTTATGTCTTAAGTAAAAACATGAATTGATTTTTGGATGAACAGAGGTCATGAATTTGCCTGTTTGGTATGAACCTGTTTGTCCAGAGCAACTGTTTATTTCACTCCAAAGCAGTGAGAAGCAATCTTACATTTTGTTGAGTTCTTCTATTCTTAGAAGTTACCATATCACCATAAAATGTGGAGCACGCAGGTCACCCTTCATCTGGCAAATTGACCTAACAAACACTGTACGCCCACACTTTGATAAAGAATTCAGAGTCCTTCCCATGCAACAGGAAATCTAGCTTTGTTGTTTTTCTTTTAAATAGCATGTTGTCTTTCCAAGTTCAGGATGATTAGTCTCCTTGTAAATGCAAAGATCCATCAATCACAGAGTCACAGAATCAATTGGGTTGGAAAAGACCTCTGAGATCATTGAGTCCATCCTATAACCAAACACCACCGTGTCAACCGGACCATGGCACTGAGTGCCACATCCAGTCTTTCCTTACATACTCCTAGGATGGTGACTCCACCACCTCCCAAGGCAGCCCATTCCAATATCTAAACCCTTCCTGTGAAGAAATTCTTCCCATTGTCTAACCTAAATCTCCTAGTTGTAACTAAAATAATAACTCCACAAGCAATGAAAAATAAAGATTTTAATTCTTGGTGTCAAAAGCATATGAAGCCATTAAAAAAAAATGAATGGCTTAGGGTAAAGCAGCAACACACTGATTTAGAAGGTCAAAGCAGTTCTGTTCTTCTTTCCAGGCATACCTAGAACTTAAAACTTACTTAGGATATGAAAATATTTAAGAAGATTTTTTTATTCTTAAATGTATTTTCCTCAGTATTTTTGTGGGCAGATGGAACTTTTATTACATTCCTTCAGATTTTCCGAAGATTTGGGTTTTTTTTCATTCCATAGTAATTTCTGACATGTAGTGATTTTGTTTGGATTCAAACTTCACTTAATTTGGGCCTTTGTGTACGTTTACTGTAAGTTACATACACTTCACTGTTAGCAACATACATTGTTTTCGATGCTGTGGTTTTTTTCCTTTTTTACCTGTTTTCAAAGAGCTAGTATTTACGTTTAATATCTTTCACTCAAAATATACATTTGTCTGATGATTTTGCTTTACCGCTTTTTGGTTTGTGAGTCTCATCAGTCCTGACTTCAATCAGTCTGTTCTTATTGAGAGATTAAATCATAGAATGGTTTGGGTTGGAAGGATTCTTAAAGACCATCTAGTTCCAGCCCTCCTGCCACAGACAGGGACACCTTCCACTAGACCAGGTTGCTCAGGGCCCTATCCAACCTGGCCCTGGACAAATACATGGATGAGGCATCCACAACTTCTCTGGGCAATCTGTGCCAGTGTCCTGCCACCCTCACAGTGAACAGTTTCTTCTCACATCTCTAATCTAAACCTACTCATTCAATTTAAAGCTGTTACCCTTTGTTCTATCACTACATGACCTTGCAAAACAGTCTTTCTCCAGCTCTCTTGTATGTTCCGGAAGGCAGCAAGGTCTCCCGGAGCCTTCTCTTCTCTATAAATTCCATTTTATTTGTCAGTCTTTGCTTTAGGGCACTTCTTAGTCATTAGGCATTACTGTGTTTCTAGTTTTTCAATGATTCTGATGACCTTAGATCTTTTAGGGAGATGCACCCCACCCTCGTAGGCAGCGTCACAAACCACAGAAGCAAAATAAGGTCTTTTTTTAATGAATAGCTGGAGGGGGAATCTCAGATTCTGAATTTGATTTCCTATGCCCTGCTCACAGCTCATCAACAGCAGTAAGAGTTCCCTGTGATACTTGAGAACAGACTATTTCTAAATGTCATTCTGGGCCCAACAATACTTCATACCATAAGACAAAATTATCATGAAAGAGTAAATCTCAACTTCAGGAACATTTTAAGAAAATAAAAACAAAGAAGTCAGTTTTTATTTCAAACTTATAACTGCAGAAGATTGATTTTGGATCATCTGACTGAAACTTGTAATGTATTTTACCTTTTCGATATCTGTGTGTATGGAGTCAAACAAGTAATGGCATACCAATTTGGGAGACTTTTTTCAGTAGAATTAAATTATCATTTTTATTTTTCAGTGAAAAAGTTGACTGAAACAATCATAGATTTCACAGGAAATAGTCATGGGTATTGCCCTTCCCAGAGTAAGTAAAATGGCTTTCTCAGACTTAATTTAGAATTTTGTATGCTGTGCAAACATCTGCACGATATAAACACTCTGGGCTTCCAAAGAGGAGATGACTCCTCATTCAAGAAAATATTCTCTTAAATTTATTTCATGTAGAGTGTGGAGAATTCTTGGAAGCTTGAGAATGCTTTTCTTACTTCCCATATAAGCTGATAGGAGCTGATGGCTGCTTTTACTTGTTGCCATGAGTAGCAATCAGTTAATGTTTCCCATCTCTTTAGATGTCAACTTGCTTTACCACAATTTGTTGGCAGTTTTCTTTCCTCCATAAGACATAAATTTTTTGGAGAATACTAATGTCACTGCAACAGCATAAACACAGGCCTTATTATGAATAAGAAGTGGAGGAAATTGGGATGAAGATTTATTACTTTATATTTGGCTAACAAAACACAGAGTAGATATTTTTTTTCTTCCAGACCTGTCATAGGTCACTGAGGTTACTTGCATGACTAATATAATAGTACACAGTATTACAATGAAAGCAAATATGTAGAGGCTAGACAGGTTTTTTGTCTCCAAACTTGGGGCTGCATAATTTACTTATGAACATAGATCAATAGGTTTGTGTTGGCCAATGGAAGTAAGTCCAGCTGGTGGCTGGTCACTTGTGGAGTTCCCCAGGTCTCAGTACTGGTACCAGTCCTTTTTAACAACTATATCAATGATATGGATATGGGGATCAAGTGCATGCTCAATCAATTGATAGATGACTCCAAGCTGGGTGTGAGTTGATCTGCTGGAGGGCAGGAAGGTTCTGCAAAGGGATCTGGACAGGCTGGACCATGGGCTGAGGCTGATGGTGTGAGGTTCAACAAGGGCCAGTGCCGGCTCCTGCCCTTGGGTCACAACAACCCCAGGCAGCTCCACAGGCTGGGGCAGAGTGGCTGCAAAGCTGCCCACAGGAAAAGGACCTGGGCGTGCTGGTGACAGCAGCTGAACATGAGCCAGGGTGTGCTCAGGTGGCCAAGAAGGCCAATGGCATCCTGGCCTGTACCAGCAACAGTGTGGCCAGCACGACCGGGGCAGTGGTGAGGCCACACCTCAAATCCTGTGTCCAGTTTTGGGACCCCCAATTCTAAGTTTTGGGATCCTCACTTGGGGATTTTGGTTTGTGTAGTCTTGAGAAGAGGAGGGTCGGGGGGAACCTCATCACTCTCTAAAACTACCTAAAGGAGGTTGTAGCAAGGTGAGGGTCAGTCTCTGCCGCCATGTCTCAAGTGAAAGGCTGAGAAGAAATGGCCCTAAGTTGCATTAGGGGAGGTTCAGATTAGATATTAGGAAAAACAAATCACTGAAAAAGTGCTTAGGCACTGGAGTAAGTTGCATAGGGAGACAGTAGAGTCACCATCTCTGGAAGTGTTCAAAAGGTGTCTGGTTGTGGCACTTGGGGACGTGGTCTAGGGGTGATTGTAATGGTGCTGGGTTGGACTGGACTAGATGATATTGAAGGTCTCTTCCAACCTTAAGGATTCTGTGATTTTGTTTAATGGAAAACTTCAGAGCAGCCTGGGTCTAGTAGTGGCCAGTCTAATTTGGTTGAATTTTAGTGATGATGTGGGAAGATAGTGGAAAAAGAGGTGACGCAAACCAAACAATATGGCACTGTTGATTTATAAGGTAGACCAGGTGGGTGAAAAGTGATGTCAGGGAGACTGTCTCATTCACATTCACACACTGGTACATATCATCAACTTAGACCTTCCCCAATTCCCACTCTGACTAGGTGGTGCAACTGAGCTTCAGAGAATGTGACCCTCCCTCTGACCAGTCTTAGCTTGGGCAACAGCTTAGCTTCTGTGTGTTACCATTCCTCTATCTGGGTATACGTCTCCTGTGTGGTGTTGGACACCTGCACACTTTCTACCACTGTTAGTTTTATAGCCGGGTGTTGCCAGAGATCACCATAAAGATGGTCCCTGATGGTTTTTCTACATACCTTTGCAGATACTTCACCTGTTGGTTGTTGCTGATTACACTCTGTCCCTGCTTGCTGGGGCTTGTTATACTCATTTCTTCTCACATCATATTTGGCTCAAAACGAGGCCATGGTAGTCCCTTGTCATAAGAGAAAGACAAAAGTAGCTCGTAAGAAACCAGAATTCAACACCATGAAGTCATACTCATACCGCACATTTGATGGATGTGTAAAGGTCAATTCCAGAACCCCAGTCCTCACGTCCCTGCTTCAGATATCTCTATAGCGACTTTCATGCTACATGGATGAAAGATGAATGTGCTGTCTTTCATTCTGTTTCATAAATACCATCATTTTTCTTAGAATTCTGCAAAAAAAATGCAGTGATTTCAGGAAGTCTGTCCATAGCACATCATACACATCAGTAGTCTTGCCTGCGATATATTGTCACTATAGCGGAAAATGCATAATGAACATTACTCTTAAGATTTTCTTTCTGCTGTCTTGATTAAGAAAACATTGTATCTCACTTTGCTGTTGGTTCTGTAAGTTGGCTGATTTGTTCCCTTAATATTAATTGGTTCTTTGAAATAATTCGCGATAAATTTGATTCCTTGAGGAAATATCAGGACAATTTTCTCCTTTAGAATATTCTCCAGTGAGCTCTACAGAAGAATGAACTCATCTCCGATAGAAATACCATTCTCTATGACCCATAAATACATCATGGATCTAACTACTGTTTATATTATCTCTTTATCTCTTTATACTCTTTATCCCTTCCACAATGATCATACAAACATACTGTCTATTCTTTTTACCATTACAACTGTGAGACCTTTTTTCCTATCTGTAGGAAGCCTAAAATGCATCTTTAAGAGCTGAATGCTAATTCTCCAAATAGTCAATTGCAGTAAGACATCTAACTCTTCAGGTGTAAGTTGATCCTCTCTAATGTCCCAATAGTAGCCTGTTATCATATGAGAAGTAATAACAAGAAAATGATGCTATGCAAAGTGTTAGATATTTCTATGGCTTGTGAAGGTTGGAGTGATCAATACTTATGAGGCATTTTTACTCAAATCCCCCATTACAACACATATATGCATTTAACACACACAAAAAAATTATTTACACCTTATATCAGCAGGCGGGTCTGCCTCACTTGTTAGTTCATCCTTTGATATTTGACTTGAATGAAAATACATTGTAGTTGTATACTACAACAGGTCTGCTCAAACACAATGTTCTCTGAATTTTTTGTATGGGGGAGACAATAATTTATTTGATCATCAGATTTTTTTTTTTTCAGTTCTTACCTAAATATTTTTGGAATACTGAGAAGTCTTTTGAAGAAGACAAATAGTATCTGACAATTGCAATATACAAAAGATATGTAAGAATTATCATTATTTAAATTTTTTGATCAGTTTTTAATGTATGCACTACCTTGTGGTTAGTTTTTTATTGTAGTCAGCTTTTTGTTGTAGTCTGCCATTGTCCCATGTAACACAGAATCCTATGGTGACAAGATTTGTTGTAATATGCCACGGGATGAAACAAGGCTCTGGAGTCTGTTTTTCTCTTCTGTCCCCAGTTTAGACTGCTACACCAGCAGCCATAATGAATAGTGTGTCAGGGATGCTTCTTCCTTAAATTTAGTCTCTAGAGGATAATTGTCAATAGACCATCCTGAATGAAATTACACAGAAAAATCACTGTGAGTACATAGCTTGCCTGTTCCTTATGACAAAAAGCATTTCAGTAGTGGCAACCCACCCTCCCCCCAACTTTCCAAAAACATAAAGCATTTATATTTTGTGGTATTGTATTCTGGCTTCTCTCTCAGAAGGTAAAGTGCATTTAATCCACTGTGAACAAAGAGCACTTGGAAAAGCTATCTGTGTCCTTTCATTGCTCTCTTTTAATGGATGTTCCTTTCTCCCATCTTTCTTAGCTGTATTTAATCAATCATGTATGTTTTTCAACTTTATCTAGAACAGAGAGAATAGCTGACTGATCAGTAGACTTCATTTGAATATAAAGAACTTCTTAAATAGAGTTTTAAAGATTCCTTGTAAAGCTGTCTGACTCTTTCACTAAGGTGTTAATTTTCTGGTTTTGCTTTTTGTGGAAATGTATCTGTATATTTTCCATTACTGCTTCATCAAATATGCATTTATGTTAACTTCTTTAATGATGAAATGCAATTGGGATAATGAATGTGTTTGTTCTTCCACTAACTCAAGTCTATGCAACAGCAGAATTGTTTTCCTGTTACAGGTACTTCGTCTAGCAAGTATTTTATTGTGTGCTCGCTCTTTGGGTATTCTTGCATGAGGAAATGGATTGCAATTAGATAGTATCATTCAAAGAAGGAATGCATTTTTAACACCATTTCAGAGAAAAGTCCTACCGTCTTCATTATATTTGCTCTCTGGCCTTTTTCCTTTCTTTTTTTAATTTTGTTTATGATATGAATTTTCATATACTTGTAACTGTATTTAAAAACTATGCTTCAAGCATGCAAAAATTGAAGGTTTAGATGACTTATGGAACTTGAATATATTTTTAAGTACCAGATAATCAGAATCCCTCTTTCAAGGGTGATTGTGTTTTATGAGGGATCTCTTAGTTCATATCGATAAGAAAATATCAGTGCTAACTTTGTAAGTATCACATATAATTGTGAGGATTTCAGATAACAGTGATGGTAACAAGAAGAAGAAGTGGCCTCTCAGATTCTTCATTGATAGGACAGGTCACTATTGTCAGGACTCATGGGCATATTGGACCCTATTACAGGACTAGAGTGGAAGAAACTTTTTGAAAGAACAGGTCAGACAACTGATGAGAATATAAGTCTATCTGACAAAATGCCTTCGACTCACAGACAGGAGACCTTCTATGTTAGGTCTGTCAGATTCTTCTTCATGTAACCACAGAGGGATTTAGGTGGGGGGAAAGAGATTCTGGAAGCAGCCAGGGAAGGTTTCAAAAATGTAATTAAGATCCAAAATACAGGTCTATGGGGTTTTTTTCTCTTTATCTATGGGGTTTTTCTGTGGTTTTGTTCTGGTTTTGTTTTTGTTTTGCATAGGCATTTTTTATTTTTTTAGGGAAATACAGTGGAAATAGGTTTCCAGAAATGAAAGGACCAGGTTGTCTATTCAAATATTTTTACATTAGCTTATTTGGGGAATCAGGGTGATTAATCACTAGAGTAGTCAAAGAATTTCTCAGCTATGGGGCTGGTCTGAGCTGATCAACTACAGAACGTACCTAAAACAACTGTTTTGAAACTCATGTGTGGTTTGTCTTTTTGCCATGACAGCATCTTCAGAGATCCACAAGGAAATTAACCTTCACTGGATAACTGTGTAAGGTCAGTCGAAAGAAGAAGGCTCATGAGATGGTTCTATAATCTGAAACACAGGAGTTCTAGCTTGCTTTTGTTATCAGAAATGGAATAAATATGAACAAGCTCTGCAATGGGGAGATGTTCCCCACAGATCTTCAGCTTGAGAGATTTACAATTGACTGTCATGGTAGGATTTTATTCTGCTCGTGTGTAGGAAGATAGGTCTGATTCATGGAAGCTTAATAGTGTGGGAAGAAAAATGCAAGAATCGTCAAGGCTTTCTCTCTCATCTTTCCAAAGATCCCATCTCTAAATGGCAGTCATATCTGATGCTCAGAAGTGATTTTACTCTGAGAAGGTGTACCACAGATTGCTGTGATGAAGAGCTGTAAGATAGGGCAAAAATTGAATAGTATAAACACACCAAGAAACATATCAATGAAGGAAGGTAAGTTTTGCTGTAGTGTTACTGTTATGACTGGAGAAACCCAGTGCAATTACTTTGCTTTTATTGTAAATATTATAGATATAAAAAATTACAAAATTTGTCTAAAACTGACAATATCAAGAAAGCAAAACTTTGCCTTTTCAACTCTTGCCTCTTAATGTAATACACAAGTTTTCATGTGCTAGCAATATCACATATAGCAGTACACTGCAAGTTTCCATATTTGGTTTTATAACTCTTCAAAGAATATCAGTGAGATTTTCCCTGAGTTAAAAAGAAATTGTTTTGCTTCACTTAAGACAATGATGGAATTTTCTCACTGAAAATGACAGCTCTGTGGGTTATGAAGCAATGAAAAAAATCTAATATTTTTAGTATCTTTTAAATCAGTACTACTCTCCTTTTGCATGCTGCGTATTCATACAAATTTAATATGAATGAGATACTAATCTTGCATATTTTCCTGGAAGCTAATGGTACCTTTGTCTTGCTCATGTTTTTGTGACTGATCCTGAGTTTTGTAAATTACTTTCCCCTATAATTTTCGAAATGTCAAAATAAAACCCAGCAAAACAGTAATTTTTGAATCTGTTTGATTTTTTAAATATGGTCCTAACCTGTAGTTTATAATGAAGCTGTCTGTATCGGAGACAAGACCCGGAGATAAGTTTTATTATTGATTTCATGTTGAACTGTTGCTCTAAACAATATGTGCTGGGCTTATGACACCAGCTGGCCTCCTAAATGACATATTGTGCTGATGAACTCTTCAACTGCTCTTGCATTTGCATAGTGGGCGATAGGAACGGGTGATACATACCCCTGTAGAAAAGACGTGGTACATTTATATTACACTGAACTGCCTGAAACAGGGAGCAAGATGTGTTGCTACGGATACAAGAAGGAGCAGAACTGTGCAGCCACTGCTGTGCTGGAAAATTGCCTTTATCATTGTAAAAGGAAAACAAGAATAATTAATTTTGTTACACAGTTTCAGGTGGCCATCCAGCTCTTCACTGAGAAAGATACTGGTTTGACATTTTTTACATTAAAGTCTTTGTGCTGACTAACATTCTAGACAGGAAGCCAGAAAAGAAGCAAAATTGCCTCAAGTCTGAAACAACATAATTAAAAAAATATAATTTTGATTACATTAGTATTAATAATTACAATAAATCTTGCAAAGAATATTTTCTGCCCTCAAAAAGTAGCTTTTCCAGTTGTTGCATTTTGAAAAACTGGAGATTCAGCATCTGAAAAATTCCAGTGACTCCAGTGAATCTATTCTGGTTCTCCTCTCCAGTAAAAGAAATTATAATTTAAATCATATCAACGAGTATGTTTCCCATGACTAACGTTTTACATTTTTACCTTTTTTTTTTTTTTTAAATGGGCAGTCTGAATCAAATTGGATTCAACAGTGATGGAAGAAGAAATGACTGTACAATAACATTTACAAAATCCACAAAGATGCAGGCAACAAAGTGTCTCCAGTGTTTAAGCAGGCTTAAAAAACGAGTATAAATGACTTCCACTTCCTTCTGGTTGATCCTGTGACTTAAAAGAAGATCAGAAACAAACAAAAAAATTAACAAACCTTCTCACAGTCATAATAAGTTAATAGCCCTATCTGACCATGTTAGTAAAGGAATAAACAATCATTGGTGTGTACATTCTGTTCTGTCAGACGTAGATCTCCAGGCAGGCTTTGTAATTGCCTTACATTAAGTTATTTGTTTTGCCATTTGAACTTGGAATATTGTTTTATGGCCTCTGCTATGGCTCATACTGTAAGATATTTGGTGCTTGTGGTATTTTAATTCATATTCTAGCACCAACAGAACATACACACTAACTAAACATCAGGCAAGCTAAACCAAAAGAATAGAAATGAGGAATCCTGGAACATAAGCCTCAAAAGGAAAATGGAGAGAAATCTTCCTAGATGATTTCAGTACCACAAATGCTTTTCATTAATTCTACCACAGAGAAAGAAAACCCTTCCTGACAATTGACACAGCCATGTTTTCTTCCTATATATTCTGCTTTTAAATCTCTGCTGCTCCCAGATAGGTGATCACACTACGGTCCTTGTTTACCAAATCAGTTGTAAGACCTTGCACTTTACAAGCTGATCACTGTTCTGAATGAAATGTTGCCTTTGCTGTTCCTCGTTTGTATCTATTTCCATGATTACTGAGGGAGTATTTGTGAGAGAAGGTGAAGACTTTGCCTATTAAGAGCAAGAAAGGTAGTGTTTCTCTGGAAAATAGACCTTAAATAATTGGACTGTGAACAGCTTTTGTTTCCAGTACTGTGCGCGTAGAAGGGGTCAGCTTAGAGGTCACCTCTGAATTCTGCTTTTAAATAAATGTTAGACCTTTCATGATTCAATATTTTCCAGGAAATCTGCCAAGTGTGAGGTTAAAACTTCCTTTACAAGCTACTTGTCTTGTTGCTATACAACTAGTTAAAGTTGAGCTGACTTTTACTAGGTTTGGAAAGGAAATAACCTGGTTTTTAAAACTGTCACTGAGCCGAAGTATTTCTTGGGCTTCTAATATTCTTTTTTATATAAATTCTAGAAGTGTTTCAGGGTCTAAGGAAATCGTTATAACCAATTAATGCTATTATTTTGTTTCGAAGACTGCAAGGCAATCACATAGTTCAAACTGAAAGCCATGAGTATATTAGTCTTGCAAAGGTAATAATTTAAATGCTTTTGACTAGGTGCGACTGCCCCTTGCACATGCCAGCATGTTTTGTATTTTGAAGGTGTAGGGATGCGAGTGAGGGAAGACAATGTTCAGAAAGTGACAAAATTAAAGTTCAGAAAAGGTTGGACTCTTTCGTTCTCAAAGAGATGATAAATGTTTCCATTGTGTTTTGGTGGGCTGTTTATTGTTTATACACTTTCTTATTTTGTAATTCTCACCTTTTTCTTTGTTCTTGTATTTTTATCCTTTTCTTGTGTTTTGGGACACTTCCAAGGTATCCAGACATTTGACAACAAAATTATACCGATATCCGATGTTTCTACAGGTTTAGTTTATCCATTTCAGACATCTAGGGAAAATCTAAGGGGTTCTTCTGTCTATATAATGGAGATTGATAATAACTATTTTGACTTACACAAGTTAATGTAGCAAAATTTTATGTAACATTGTTTGTAATTTGTTTATTTGTCTGATTTTCATCTGTACAGAATTCCTTTTTTATGGACTGGAGCTTTAATCAGTTTTATAGGGTAGTCCTAATTTTATCAAGCTGTGTGTCCCAATTTCAAAGCCATTTTAGAATACTCCAACCTAACCGTCTTTAAAATTACAAATTCCTCTTTTCAACAGGGAGATCTATTTTTGTAGTGTAAGAGGAAGGGTAAAGGGATAAAGACATTATGTAAGATGGAGATTCAAGAGCTCTTCAGTAACCTGGGAGCGTCTTTTAGAATGAATACAGGAAAAAGCACCCCTCAAAAATTCTGTCCTAACAGAATTTGAAGCTGTACAAGTTTAAAACAGAACATTCAGAATGCAAGATGACTCTGTTTTCTCAGCCGCTCTAGACGGTGTTCACTGGGCTTCTAAAACCAAAATTATTGGATTAAAAGAAATGGTTCTGTAAATACACAGGATATTGGTTAAGGGCACAGAGTTCTGCTGTTTGCTTCAAATCTACTTTTCTTCACATGGGTTAATGCAATTGTGGAGAAGGTATATTGCCAACATAAAAGCCTATTAAATAAAGACCTAAATGGATGAACATCTCTCTTAGTCTGGCTGTGATTTTGCCGTAGCTCTTTTTCCCAAGTTGTGAAGAATAGTGCAGCATTCATGTTAACGTAAGCTAATCTTATTCCACATGCTGTAGCTCTTATTTGTTTTCAGCTGCATTGGCTGTCATTTTTTTCGGGAATTAATATGCAAATATTGTCGATATATCGGATTCACCAGTGTCTTTGCCGCATGGTGAATGTTGAGTATCAGCATATTAATTAGTACATCATGCTCATTTGATTCATGTCTTCTAAATGTTCCCTGGTTTCATTTTCACAGTAAATCCTTTGAATATATATCATTGCATTTCTATCCACTAGAAGGAACTGACAGTAAAAGGATACTTTGTTTCTAAAAGCTTATCCAGTGTAATGTTTGTTTTAATTATGTTTTTATGTGGAGTGCCTAGGGATGGATGTGTTACAGACGCTATAAAATAGTGATTGAGTTAGAGTGCCAGGAAAGCAATGGAAGTTTCATACTGCTCTGTCTGGAGTCAAATCAGTGCCATAAGTGGCTGGGAGAGTTCAGTTTTGTTATTACCTCTTTAATCTGTATTAGCACTTGTGTGAAATACATGACAAAGTTCCTTTTTTTCGGGGTATGTAAATGACCCAGTTGTAATTTCTCACTTGGGGCCTAATACAAATCATTGATTTAATAGACATCAGTACAATCAGTGACCCCCTCTTGAACTTGTTTTTAGGAACAGGATGAAAAGTAATGAACTTAAATCGTAAAGAAGAGTTCTTTTATTACATGTTGGAAAGACTCTTCTAACTCTTCTGAGTGAATTATATAAGGTAATTATGACTATTCTAAAAAAATTAGGCAAGGTATCTATGCTGCCTGTTATTATGGAGAAATACTTTGGTTCAGGGTGATGGGTGTGGTGATCTCCTGAAATCCGTTTTTTAGGGATTAATTCATTTAGGCAATTAAAGGAATATTTTCAGGACAATCTACTAAGAATTGCCCTAACAGTAATCTTCTAAGTTTTTGGTTTGAATTGTTGTATTGTGTTACAGAATCTAAGAGATGCAACTAGGAACCAGAATGAATAGATCATTTCTGTAAGGCAATAAATCAATGACAGATTCTTCTGCACATTCTTTGGATAGCTTTTCCTTTCTAACTTCACTGAAGGGCACAGAGATTTCTAGGGTCATCAAGATTTCCTTCCAAGAGCACCATCATCCAGAGTCATGTGTGAGGAATTTCAGTTTGTTACCTCTGCAGCTGAGTCTTCAGATATACAGCACCATTATTCCTTACTTTTACAAAATACTTAGTCATCAAATACAACTCAATTGCCAGGTAACTAGAAAATTCTGATTTCAGAATTTGGAAACAAGATCTGCTCGTTCAGGCTGCTCATCAATTCCACTATGACCACTGTAATTTGTTCCTTAATAAGATGGAAACCATTTATGATTTACGATTATTTTTGCTAACAGCAAAACCCTTCCTGGAATGAGAATGTTTCGCACAGTAAATTTCTTACAATTTGTACACATTCTCTCAGTGGCTTACTTTAATATTCTTTTCCTCTTAATTTACGGGAGCTGGTTCTTTAAAAGTTCTTCAAGAATTCCTATGTTATGTTCTGGTTTTGAAACCATATCTGTATAAAGAATCATGGATGACTACTTATAAACCTCCTAACATACAGGCCTGACTTGGTTTTGCATTTCACAGAAACATAGAATATTAAGGGCTGGAAGAGATGTTAAAAACATCTAGTCCCAAACCCCTCTGCCATGGGCAGAGACATCTCCCACCATCCCAGGTTGTTCAAGGTCCTGAATACTGCCAGGGTTGGGGCACCCACAGCCATCCTGGACGACCACTATCTTATCAGCCTCACAGTAAAGAATTTCTTCCTAATATCCAGCCAAAAATTTCTGTCTTTCAATTTGTACCCATTACTCCTTGCCTTACCATTACACTTCCTGATGAAGGATTCCTCTCTGGCTTCCCTGTAGGCTCCCTTCAGATACTGGAAGGTTGCTCTGAGGTTTCCGTGCAACCTTCTCCAGCCTGACCAGTCTGGAGACTCTTTCAGTCTGTCTCAGCCTGTGTTTCTCAGCCTGTGTTTGTAGGGGAAGTGCACAAGTTCTCTGATGGTCCTTTAGATGCAGCCCTGGACGAAGTTGTCTTTTTGGGCTGTGATCACACACTGCCAGCTCTTGCTGAGTTGTTGTTCGACCATCACCTCCAAGTCCTTCTCCACATGACTGCTTTCAATCACTTCTCTGCCCAAGCTCTTGGTGTGTCTGGGATTGCCATGACCCAGGTGTAGGACCTTGCACTTGGCTTTGTTGACCTCCGTGAGGTTTGCACTGGCCCAGCTCTCAAGCCTGTCCAGGTCCCTCTGGATGCCATCCCTTCCCTGCAGCGTGTCACTGCCCCACACAGCCTGGTGCTGTCAGGGAACTTGCTGAGGGTGCCCTTGATCCCACTGTCCATGCCCCTGACAAAGATGTTGAGCAGTATCAGCCCCAGCACTGACCCCTGAGGGACACCACTCATCATTGGTCTCCACATGGACCATGAGCCCCTGACCACAACTCTTTGTGGGTGGTCATCCAGTTCTTTATCCACCCAGTGGTCCATCCCTCAAATCCATGTCTCTGCAATTTAGAGACAAGGATGCCGAGTGGGGCAGTGTCAAACACTTTGCATAAGTCCAGGTAGGGGATGTCAGTAGCTCTGCCCTATTCACCAGTGCTGTAGCAACTTTGTCAGGCACGATTTGCCCTTAGTGAAACCATGTTGGCTTTCATCAATCACCTCTTTATTTTTACACGTGCCTTAGCACAGTTTCCATGAGAATCTGCTCCAGGATCTTGCTGGGCACAGAGGTGAAACTGACTGGTCTGCAGTTCCCTGGGTTTTCCACTTTCCTGTTTAAAAGTGGAGGTTATAATTTCCTTTCTTCAGTTGTCATGAACTTCACCTGACTGCCCCAGTTTTTCAAAACTTATGGTTAGTGGCTTACCAACTTTGTCTGCCAGCTCCCTCAGAACCTGTGGATGAACCTCATCAGATCCCGTGGACTTGATGCATTCAGGTTCCTTAGATGGCCTTGACCCTGATTTGCAGTAATAAACATTTTCAAATGGATAAGGAGTCACATCTTGAGTGTTTGTTATGCATAGTTCACTTCTACATGTGTTTTGGCCCTTTTCACAGTGCAGAATTAATGAGAAAGATATACTTTCTCAATAAAAGACTAAAGGCTGAAAACAGAGACTTCTCCCTTCATCTTTAAGGACCATCAAATCAAAACCTCCTAGTTGTTACTCTAGCTTCTGGCAGTCAGACCATGTACAAGGGACACTGATGTAGGAGAAAATAATTCAGATAGTGTGCTGCATTTTAGCAAGACAACGAATTTTTCATCTAATACCACTTGCCATGAAATATTGTTTCAAAATCAAGCTTACTTATGACGAAGAAAACAAGTATCAGCACAACAGTGCAATGCTGTCACTCCAGCCATTCTACTAGAAGTCCAAACCAATACTATTCTGTCTCTTAAGAGATAAACTTGCTATATTTTTTAATCAAAGGCAAAATATATCTGTAGAATGTAGAATTTATTTACACTTCCATGCAATCTGGGAGTAGTACGTATGCCACCAGTTTTGCAGGGGTATGGAAATGAGTTTCTGGTTTAGTTTATCTTCTTTAAGTCACTGTCTCTCTACAGAACCAAAGGAATTTTTGCAGCTTGAGAACTGTAGAATTTGTAAGCTAAGTAGGATTATTTCTGTCAAGTATTGCAAAAGACTCAAGCTTCTCCTAATGCATTTCACAGAATCTGTGTTTTGGAATAGTTTTATCTTGGTGTGGGCTTCCCTCACACATGCTGACTAGTTACTTTCATATATTCTGTCCCTATCTGGCTTTCACAGAGGCAGCGATATTTTAGCAATGACTCATAACCATTTTTGTCTTTTGTGTTTCTTACTGTCTCAGTGCAAAGAGAGATATTTTTGGCATTTTTTGCCTACTGATCTAAACATGTTGGGCTTTTATTTCCCTCTTTTTGTGCATAGCATATGGTATGTGAATTATACCTGCCACAAAATGCTGTAAAATTCATGTCTATGAGACACCCTCTGATGTTCTTATTTGTTGAAGATTCTCTTCCATTAGGTCAAAAAATGATTTTTATTGGAATCATTAATATAGTTACATCATAGTAATGGCTTCTTCTTAGGCTAAAAATCGATGGTTCTTTTTAAACCTGAACATGGGAGAGAGGAATAACATTTTTGCTCAGTTTTTCCTCTGTTTCCCTATAATATTTTCTCTGTAAATGTATGCAGTTACAGACCCAAACAGCACCACATGTTAGCACCTACTTCCTAAACTGCTGTTCAGAAGTGTCTGTATTATGTGGTGGGGATAAACTCTGGTTTGGAGCACAGGAACATCATAACATGACCATCTGCCCTAAAGGAAAGATGCAAGGTCATTTTCCTAGCGGGGAAAGTAAGAGCACTGCTGCGTTAAAGTGGAGACATTTACACGTGTCTGTTTTGTGAAGTTCATTGCTTATTATTAGGAATCCAGTCTTTTGTTTCAGGAAGAGGTATATTAATAGGAATCCAGTCTTTTGTTTCAGGAAGAGGTATATTAATTGCCCTCTTCTCTTTCTTTGCACTTGTATTTGATTTTGGAAGGGATGGATGCTTTTGGAGGCATAACCTTTAAACCATGATCCTGTAATACAGGGATAAGGAGGGTGAGGCAGAGTTGTACATTAGGTAGGAAAGCTGAGTGATCAATGATGCTCATTTTTGTATGTTGTATTACCTTTTATAAAAGACAACCCTATATACAGCAAATACCTCTGCTTTAAATTAAAATCACTGGTCTCTGTATACTCAGTGAGTGATATCGCAGTGACTAGAGGATTTCTGCTTAAACTGACTTGTAACTACATACTACCAGGTCTGGAAACTACTACCTCAAAAACCTGTCTGATTTTTGGATATAGAACTCACTACTGAAGATTATAAGGCCTTCTATGAGTGTTCAAGGAAAATACATTGACAATGTAGGTATTTTCATAAGCCAATTGAATTCACCCAGTCTGAGGCGAAATAACAGAAAAGCTGCTACAGTATTCAGATGACAAAGAATACAATTATTTCCATAGTTTTAATTTCATGAAATATATTTTGTCAAGCATGACTTTTTCTGATGAGGCTGTAGGTTAAACTAATAAAAATAAGGACATAGTTGTAATAAATATCTATATGGGTTAATTAATTATTAAATAGAATCTCAATTAAAATATTATTGTTCTTTAGTATTGACAGACCAAATATAGGTGAATATTACAAACCAGCTGGTGGATCTCAAAAAATATTGGGGGATTCATCACTGAAAGTGTTGTATTTCTTTATCGCATTTCTATCTGTGACCTGGAATAATCTCATTCTGGGATTATTTAAAAGGGTTGGAAGAATAAATAGTGGTAATAATCACCTATGTCACTTGGTAAAGCAGGTCTTTTGAAGCAAAATATGGTTTCATACAGGCAGTCACCATGTCCTGAATCCAGAGATAGGGGAATAGGATCACTATGTGCTCAATCTCTTACTGTGAAAATTGGGGAAATTCACAGACAAGAATCTTTATATGAACTCCTGGGCTAATACTGTGTCATCAAATGCAAATGAAATTTTAATCATTTAAATACAAGGAGAAGGGCAATGACTATTTGCCTCTGTATGCAGAGTGACAATGCTGCTGGAATAGCATGGTTCTGACCTTCACAGATTAAAAAAGAAGCATCACAGAAATGATTTCTGAGTTGCATGACTTAAATTGAAAGACCTCAGATGTAATATCCTCTGATACAATGAATCAGATGAGGTGACCCAGTCCTATCTGACCTTAGCTCTCTGAATAAGAATCATAAACTGTGGCTTCTTCCCTGGATTGAAATACAGTGAAGATATGAACTGTTCTCTCTTGCTACTTTCATGTTGACTACATTTGATTATACAGAGCAGTGAAGAAAGGTATATAAGAATTCCAAAGCAAAGCTCTGCTCTTCCTGTGGAACCTGGTGGAGATTTTAGTACATATGGAAGTCTTACCTTCAGATGTGGAGTGTGTTTTTACTTTTGTATGAGTCAGAGGACAGAGAAAAAATCATACTAAAACAGTACTGGTTTTCAAAATCTTATCTTCAGTTGTGTCTAATGAGATTATGGGTATTTTTTCCATTGGCACTGTAGGCTATGAAAAAATGAAGTATTATTTATTACTTTTGTGCCCTGCCACCTTAAATTTAGACCTGTCTCTAAGCAAAAAAAAAAGTCCTTTTTTTTGTATTTTAATTTTCAAATGTACTTTTGATTTTGTTCAATTTTACTTCTTCAGTACAAACTGTGATATCTGGCTGTTGGCCTGTTGAGTCACCTTTATATCATGACAAGATATCATACTGGCCTATGAAGTACAGTCTGCAGTTTGTTGTCAGTCACTTACATCAATGAATGCTGTAGTTCTAATACAGGTTCTTTAGTTTGAAGTCAGCCAAGCTACTTAATCTTTTAGAACACCTACACAATGAAACCTTCTTAGCCTAATGGATTCAGGCATATCTTTCCTTGGCTGATACCCAGAAATTGACTGTTAGTTTCTTTCTTCTTTGCTTCTCCCTTTAACTGAGAGAAGTGCCTTAGAGCAAAAAAGCCTCTTCTCCATCCTCAGGGAAGGCTGCCTTCATCCAAACCAAGCCAACACCCCAAGCCCCAGGAACTGTACTAGGAACTGTAAGAGGGAGTCATCTTTTCCTCACCACTGAAAAACATCCTTTCCCTGTTTAGCCTGCGATGCCCAGGAAAATCATAACTACTTTTTTCAGACCCCAGTGTGGTTCTTCAATTAGGAACCATTTGCAGGATGAAAGGAATGAAATGTTTTTCAGAAGGAAGCTAAACTCTTCCTAACGATTAATTTGAGCTAAAGTAACTCTGCTCAAAACTTGATCAGCGTATAATATTTAGGTTTCTCAGTACATCAGAGATACTAGGGAAGAGCAACAATGATCTTAAAAGACAGAAGTATGTGGAGATTATCGCAGAAATATTGAGTGAATATTAATTAGTGAAGCCAAATGTGTAATTCTCTCATTTTGTGCACTGAAAAGCTATGCCTTTGACCTTTGGTCTCCCTTCTACTGGGACCTATTTCTCCTGCATTATAGAGAGAGCACTTTCCTCTATTAGAATCACCCTCTCACTACTATCAAAATGACTGATGGATTTTTCCCTCTTGTGCCTTCATAACTCCTCATGTTAATAATTTCCATGTATTTATCCCTATTTTATGCACCAATGCTTAGATGTAGAAATAAAAATTGAATTCTGAGGGAGAAAACATGATTCTCCAAGCTTCAGTTCATCTCCTTCTGAATCCATGAGTACCTGTTTGGATCGTTAACATTTTCCTTATTGCCGAAGTATTTGAGCAATTCCAATTGCCAAAGTATTTGAGCAATTGTCGATGGGCATACATATAAGGATCTCAAAGTTTGCCTGTGGGTAGAAGTTGGGTGTCTGGCTTTTATCCAAGCTCACTAAAGTTTGGAAGTAAATATCTATGTCTTAGACTACACTACTCTGGCTCAACGTTGTACCAGGAGGAGTGAGACCATACTTTTCCTCAAGACCCATGATCAGACTGCTTACTGTGGGTGAGTGAGGATGAATTTCAATTCCATCTGTCTCTAAAGAGACTGAAGTTTGTTTCCTACTTCTCAGATTAGTTCCCTATCTGTATGATTAGTGGGATGTTTGAGGGTGAGTAGCTCTGTGGCCCCTGACAAAAGAAAGATGTGGTTCCTCTGTTGGAACAAACCCAGAGGAGGGCACTGACTGGATCAGAGGGCTGGAGGACATCTCCTATGAGGAGACGGTTGAGGTTGTTTGGCCTGGAGAAGAGAAGTCTCTGGGAAGCCCTTATAGCAGCCTTTCAGTACTTGCAGGGATCCTACAAGAGAGCTGGAGAGGGACGTTTCGCAAGGGTGTGTAGTGACAGGACAAGGGCACTGGCCTTAAGATGAAGGTGGTTAGGTTTAGATTAGATATTAGGAAGAAATTCTTTACTGTGAGTGTGGTGAGGCACTGGAACAGGTTCCCAAGAGAAATTGTGGATGCCTCATCCGTGGAGGTGTTCACAGCCAAGTTGGATGGGGCTCTGACTGACCTAGTCTAGCGGAAGGTGTCTCTGCCCTTGATAGGGGGACTCGATCTTTAAGGACCTTCCCAACCCAAACCATTCTATGATTTTATCTCTAAATTCTCCTCACTGCTTTTAGTGAAATAAAGGAACATTTAACTGTATATGAAAGAAGGCCTCTTTCACCCTTGTCACCTTTCAGTGCTGCAAGTGCTTGACTACAAAAACATTGTCTCACTGGCTGAAGCCACTTCTGAAGCCTAAGAGATGTCAGATGTGTGTCCAGATCCATACTTTAATCTTTTAAGCTAAAACTAGTCTCCACAATTGCTCCTAAAACCTATATACAATTTTCATTTGATTATCCAAGAAAAATGTAGAACTGAGGAAGGAAATTTCACCAGCTTTCCTTTTTGCCTGGTGCCTCATGGTACTGATACTTCTCCATGCCTCAGTGGTCCATAACTTCTTTCGTTCTTTATTTTAAATTCAGAATGACTGAAGTGTTCATAGGCAAACAAATTAATGGAGGACTTTTAAAAACTTAAATATATATCCTTCCATGACAGCCTTGTAAAGGGTAAAATTCTATTTAACCACTACTGTTCTTATTTTACTTGTGTGCGGAAAATGCACACAATTACTTGAATTGATTTGAAGCTGGGTGTATCTAGAAATTTTCATAGGAAAACAAGAGATACATTATTCATTGTACTGTTTTCAATAATTTATTTTGCACATATTTTTTACCCCTCTGTCCACAGTAGTCATGCCAGGTATAATTTGAAAAGTAATAAACTCCAAGATAGCTCTAAGGCAATCAAGTTTCTTTTGTATTAATGTAATTTGGAGCCTTTCTGGTTTGAAACACTAATTTTTATTTTGGAAGACTAACATTGATCAGTGACATCTTAATGAACTTTTGTAGATGTTTATGCTTGGGTTATTATCTAACAAGAACATACTCAAATTAATCTGAATTGAATATATTTCCTGTTGTGTGATGTATTCTTTCTAGAAATGTCATACACCCATCTGGAATTGGGAAAAGAGGAGATAGAACTAAGGGTTTCTTTCCTTCTGGCTTGCTTTCTTTAGAAATAAGAATTGCAAATCTGTTAAATGGCTTACAGATGAGATGAAACAAAGCATATGTCATAAAAAAATCTATGATCTTATTTCCAAGGTCTTGTTCTGCAGCTTTTCTGGTCTTTTCTACACATCAATTTGCTAAAGCAGAATTTCTATTTTGTAGCATAGTTTCCTCAGTGTCTGTTAATTTGTAAGTAAAAATAAGCCATCTTTAAGGGCCATATAAGAAGTTAGAGAAGTCTTTATTCCTTACCTCAAATCTCACAAAATCTCTTTTGATAAACTTTACTAATTATTTACATAACAGTTTTTTCAGAGGTGGGCATGTGGTGTGTTAGATTTTTTTTTTGGTGGTAAAATGCACTAATTCTTTGAAGTCATGTCTCAAATCTAATTTTGCTCTTTAGGAAGTTTATATGGAGGCACTCAGAACCATAAATATATGTGCTTGTGTGCACAAAAACACCCATGTATACATACAAGGTGTCAACTAAACTAGTCCAGTTTTTAGGAATTTGGAAGGGAAATTTGGCATTATCACCACTGAAACCTAGGGGATTATCCAATTTCCAATTAAAAGTTTCTCAGTTCTGTAATGTGAGTCCTGAACTGGAATGACAGCTTGTACAGTGTCCAGCTGCCTACAATAAGAGGTGGCAATGTTATAGAGGGCACCATCATTATTGTTCTTGGGCTGCTGGGGAAAAGAAACTTCAGAGAATGGTTTGTACATTTTTTTCCAGTTCTTCAAATTGTATGAACAGATAACTCAATGGCAAATTGAAACACTCTCACCACCATCTTTCTTTAACAGCTGATAACGGCTAGCAATGGGTAGACAGGTTTCATAACTGTGAATATTAACTCTAATTTATTTGGATCTTTGAATCTGAAATATTTAATTTTGGCTGGGAGAATAAAGAACCTTGATGTTTGGACTTTCAGATATGGTTAGATTTATTTTGCCTCCAGGAGGTTGTGTGTACCATAGTATTCTGAGAGAATTAGGTAACGAAATTCAATAGGTTTTCTGTACAGACTGTATCCTCGCATTTGCCAGTGATTTTTATGAGAATTTTTGTATCTACTGTTACTAACACATTCTATTATTGTTGTCCAGGTGTATTATACTCTTAACTTCTGTAAGTTTTGGGTTGTATAAACAAACAAGTATTGCTGTATTAAGGACTCTGTTCAGTAAGTCTTGAAGCCTTAATTGTTTGAATTTCTTGTTAGGTTCTCTCTTCCTCAGAAGCGCGGACATTACCAGTGATCTCTAACTTCAAACTTCACGGGGTTCCAGAAAGTCGATGATGAGATGAACTGAGGGGAACATGGCATTTTAAGAACTAACCTTCTGTTGCCATTGTGTCCAGAATTCTCAACAATATGTCCATCATGTTTAAGACTTTTGACCTAATTCAATACCATAGTGGAATTGAGTTTTTCCGCTTGAACTGCAGTGTCACCATTTCATACTGTCTTTTATGGCTCTGCTTTGCTACAGCCTAGCTTGCACCAAGTTTTAAGGAAGCTCTTAGATATCTGAAGCAAAGAAAAATAAGGAAAGCAACTTCAGCCCTTTGGGCTAAGGCTTCTGCTATCTGGTGGTGTATCTCATAACTCCATCCTAGAAAAAAAGTGTCTTTAACCATTTATTGGTTAAATAACTATTGGTTAATTTTTTTTAACATGGTTAAATAAATAATCAATAATTAACCATTATTTACGTGTGTGGAGGTGATAACAGTAGGTGACCTTCAAGCTGACTTTAGCAATGCTTCTGAAAGCTGCATTCTGAAAGCTGGTGGGCTGTCTCTCCCACCATACTCTTGCATCCAAATGTTGCAGTCTACATGGATGTGGAACTCAGTGAGTTGAAAACAGTTTGATTGGCCAGGCCTTAAGGTGGGTGGGTGATGGTTTGTACTCTACTTCAAATCTCATAACAAATGTAGTACTTTGGGGATCTATCTGAAGCATGTCCTGTTCTACACCCTCATCAATGTTCTGAAGGAGGTGAGAGTGCACACTTGCCAAGTTTGCAGGTGGCACCAAAATAGGAGACCTGTTGATATCCTTGAGGGCAGGGCTGTCATTCAGAAACACACAAACAGGTTGGAGGGATGGGCTGACAGAGGATTTAATGAGTATCAGGAAGGGCAAATGCAAATTATTTTGCTTTGGAAGACAGGCTGGGTGCTGGCCAACCTGGGAGCAGCTGTAGAAAAGGCCCTGTGTGCTGCTTTTGGCTGGGGTAGGGTTACTTTTCTTCATTGTTGCTGGTATAGGACTGTGTTTTGGATTTGTGCTGAACTCAGGGCTGATAATACAGAGATGTTTTTGCTGTTGCTGGGCTGGGCTTGCACAGAGCCAAGGTCTTTTCTGCTTTTGGTACTGCCACACTGAGGAGGGGACTGGGGGTGCTTGGGAGATTGGGAGGAGACACAGCCAGGACAGGTGACCCCAACTGACCAAAGGGATATTCCGGACCCTGTGGCACCATGCTCAGTGTATAAAGTGGGGGAAGAAGGAGGAATGTTTGGAGTGATGGAGTTTGTCTTCCCAAGTAACCATTATGTGTGATGGGGCCCTGCTCTCCTGGAGATGGCTGAACACCTGCCTGCCCGTGGGAAGCAGTGAATTAATTCCTTGTTTTGCTTTGCTTGTGTGCACAGCCTTTGCTTTCCCTATTAAAGTGTCTTTTTCTCAACCCATGAGTTCTCCAGCTTTCGCCCTTCTGATTCTCTCCCCGATCTCTCTGGTGAGAGAGTGAATGAGCAACTCTGTGGGGCTTGGCTGCTGCCGGGGTTAAACCATGACACCCTGGAAGTCTTGGAATGCAGCAAGGTGAATGTGAGCCAGCAGTGTGCCCTGGCAGCAAAGAATGCCAATGGTCTCCTGGGCTGTGTTCATAGGAGAAGGGATTATGCCTGTGCTTGGCCCTTACTAGACTACATCAGAATACTACATCTAGTTTGAGCACTCCCAAAAAGAACATCAGTAAACCGACTGAGTTCAGCATCAAGACACCAAGATAGTTGGAGGGTTTTATACAGGCAATCTCTTTCTGTACACAAAATGCTATCCAGACAGATTTTGACACTTCTCTTCCTTGCTGAGAGCTATTGCCCTTTCTAGCACCTTTTGACTCTTGGTTGTATGCTTTACATCTATTTTATTTTATTTGCTTTTGTTTTTCTTGCTGTTGCAACTATGGTATCCAACACATGCAGCATTTACCTCATATCTCAGACTTCAGCCAACTACAGCAAAGTAATTCAGTGCGGTGCACAGCCTGATTTGTGTCATCCACCAGCTACCAATTTTTCGTGTCTCACAGCATTTTAGCATTTAAGCACCCCACGTGCATTGAAGTATCTATCCACTGTAGGAATATAGAGAAACATAATCATCTCCAGATCTATAATGCATGAGATGCAGAAGTCTGGGACAGTTGTAATCTGATAAGGATTGGGTGAGGAGATCCAAGGAGCACATTTTAGTTACCTATTGTATCCAGAGCTGAAGATCTATAAATTTTAAAGTACTGGGAAGAAAATTATCAGGTGTAAGAGCATGTACTTCCATTTCAGGAAGAGGGGTTCAATATTCAGAGAGAGCAGAGGAGTCATTCAAACCTTTTTCCTTGTTTAATTTGCGTCATGGAGACATTCTCACCATATGAAGTACAGGTATAAATTTTCCTGAGACTTACTGGAGTTAAAACAAGGTGTTTATGTAACACTTGAGGTACCTAACATTGCAATGTAGTCTTGGACTGACCTATGGGAGCAAGTACAAGTGAAATAATGGTCAGTAATAAACACAGGAATTAACATGATAGCCATTAGAAGGATGTAGGAGGATAATATTTATATAAAAAGACCCACTAAATCAGTAAAATTCTCTCTAAACCTTAAGTTAAGCTACATTATTTTTGGAAATACTATTCCCTTCTTAATAAACATTTAAGCTAAATATCTCTCACATTGACTTTATTTTGAAATGGTGTAGTTAAAATGTGTCTAATTGAAGTAAAATGATTCAATACTTCTCAGAATAATTGAATACATATTCATGAATAACAATACCTCTTTGAGCTGACTGAGCCCATGCTTTGAGTGGGTACATGCTGTTCTTCATTAGTTAGATACAGTATGACCGGCACTTGGGCAGTATGAATGTGAGCACTGCAGAAAAGTTACTGGAAATTGACACTGGGAGTGATGCTGCAGTGTGTCAGCTGTGGTGTGACAAATGTGTTTGTGCTTAGCCCTGTTCTGAAGTAAATGGAGGTGGCTTATCTCTCAATGTACATGGCTGTCTGAAAAGTGATCTCAAATTCTTTGTGCTAAAGGCAAGTTAATACAAATCATTTCCAAGATATTTTTGCTTCAAACATGACTGGAAAGTAAAAAAATAGAGGGGGGAAATAGTGGAATGTACAAATGGAGACACTTTTCATGTTGTTTGTCTGGTCCAAATGAGCTAAGCAGTAAAAACTTTAAGAGCATTGCATCATTTGGACTACTTTGTCTTTTCACATTTTAAGTTTTCATCGTAATTTTACCCCTCAACATTTACCTGCACCTTCCTTGTTTATACTATGTTGTGTCAAAAGCAATGTGACAACAAATAGAATTTGAGAAGGGGTATATAAATGGAAACTGTTTCTTGGATCTGCAAAACAATTTTACCAGATAGCAATTACTGTGAAACAGCTTGTTTCTAAAACAGTTTTCTGCTAGATTCCAAGGCTCTTCTGCATTAACTCTACCCTAAGAACCAAATGCTTGCCCTGGTAACAACTGTTACATACTTTAAATCTGCCGTGCGCAAACACTACATTAGTAGCAGCCTATTTTATCGACTAGAGGAGTATTTCTGCAGAACAGAAGAAGACAAGGATACGTTTCACCGGGAATTTTACCAGCAACAACAGAAACAACAGAAATTAATCAATACGGAATTCCTGTAAGCATTCTGTAAGACTTCTGAGTTTATTGCAAATCCTTCCCAAAATATTTAATTACAATAGCATTTGATCTCAGTCAAGAACTGGTAATCAGATACTTATAGACGTCTCATTTAAATAAGTCATGGAGAGAAATCTAGGTTGGGAGGGACCTCAGGAATTTAGTGTGTTGCTCAAAGCAGAGCTAACTTCAAAGTTAGATCAGGTTGCTCAGGGCTTTGAAATATATCCAAAGACAGATATTACACAACCTTTCTGTGAAACCTCTTCCAGGGTTGCACTACTCCCCCAGTGAATAATATTTTCCAAATGTCTTCAGGCTAAGAAGATTTGTTAATTTACAGACTACTACAAAATTAGGGTTTTATTTTAAAAATACTTTCCACTGTTACATTACAATAACTTACCTTACCCAGCTGTCTTACTGACTTCTCCTATTTAAATACTATTGTTTGATACAAAATAGACTATCCAACCAAGTACAGATGATTACACCAAGGGAGTAATGATAGAGTCATAGAATGGTTTGGGCTGGAACAGACCTTTAAATGTTCTCTGTTCCAAGCCCTATGCAGTGAGCAGGGACATCTTCATCTGTATCAGGTTTCTCAGAGGTGTCAAACAGGTCATCAAACCTGACCTTGAGTGTTTCCAGGGATAGGGCATCCACCACCTCTCTGGGCAACCTGTCCCAGCGTTTCACCACCCTCAGTTTACAATAGTCTCCCTTATATCTAGTTCTGAATCTATCCTCTTTTGATTTAAAACCACCACCCTTTGTCCTGTTGCAACAGGCCCAGCTAAAATATCTGTTTCCGTCTTGCTTATAGGCCCCCTTTTAGTATTGGAAGGCTGCTACAAGGTCTGCCTGAAGCCTTCTCTTCTCCAGGCTGAAAAACCCCAACTCTCTCAGCCTGTCCTCATAGGAGAGGTACTTCAGCCCTTCAATTATCCTCATGACCCTGCTCTGCTCCAACAAGTTCATGTGCTTTCTGTGCTGAGGACTCCAGAGCTGGATGCGGATGGGGTCACACTAGTGCAGAGTAGCTGGGAAGAGTCACTTCCTTCGACCTGCTGCTTTTGATGCAGCCTGGGAAACAATTGGTTTCCTGGACTGTGAGTACACATTGCTGGGTCATGTCCAGCATTTCACTGTCACTATTGCTGTCCCCCAAGGTTCAATACTGGGCCCGAGGTTGTTTAACTTATTCATTCAAGACTTGGATTGAGAAACAGAGTCCACCTCAGTGAGTTGGCTGACAACAGAAAGCTGGGAGGCGTGGCCAGTACCCCAGAGTGCTGTGCAGCCCTTCAGAAGGACCTCGGCAGGCTGGACCTCATCAATGTCTGTAAATATCTGAAGGGAGGCTGTCAAGAGGATGGAGCCAGGGTCTTCCTCATGCTGCCAAGCAATGTAAGATACAATGAGCAGAAACTGATGCACAGGAAGCTCAATCTAAATATGGGGAATAACTTCTTTACTGTGAAGGTGACCATGAACGGGAACAGACTGACCAGAGAGGTTGTGGAGTCTCCCTCACTGGAGACCAATATCTGTCTGGACACAATCTTGAGCAACGTGCTCTAGGATGACCCTGCTTGAGCAGGGAGTTTGGACCAAATGATCTAATGTCGTCCCTTCCAGTAAGTTATCCATTACGTGATTCTGTGATTTCATCCACCACTGCTTTCAAGTCCTTCTTGGCAGAGCTGTTGGCAACCCTTTTGTCTCCCAGCCTTTACTGATGCTGGTGGTGTTCCTGACCTGGGGCAGGACCTTTTACTTGGCCTCATTGAACCCCATGATGTTCACATGACTTTCCCATGAGCTCACTCCTTGAACTTGTCCAGATTCCTCTGGATGGCATGCTATTCCTCAAGCGTGTCAACAATTCCACTCATCTTGGTGTCATCTGCAAATTCCCTTGATGAAGACATTAAACAGTATTGGTCTCCATACAGACTGCAGAGGGAAGCCACTCATCACTGATCTCCATACAGACACTGAGTTGTTGATCACTACTGTCTGGACGTGACAATCCAATCAATTTCTTATCCACCAAATCTGTATCTCTCCAACTTAGAGAGCATGATGTTGTGGAGGACATCCAAGGCCTTGCAGAAGTCCAGATAAATGACATTTGTAGCTGTTCTCTTGCTCATTGATGAGAATTTTGTATAATAATAATAGTAATAAAGGAAAAAACCAAACCAAAAATAAAAAAATCCAGCTCTTGAGGTATTCAGATCAACTCCCATGGAAAGGACTCAGTTTCAGGGTGAAACGTTGTATCTGTCAGGATATCTGAGGGTTGCAAAGGGTAGAATCACATGTTCAGCTAAAAAACAAGAATATGATTATGCTTCTGAAAGAACTGCCTAAAAGAAACTCTATTTGGAAGGTCTCCTCACCTAGGTGACTTCTCTTATGGAAGTATTTTCTCATACAAGTGCATGCTGACCCACAAACTATACACGGAAATGGAAACCATGACTGCAGCCTGGGCAGAATCAAGGAGCAAAGCAGTGGGGTGAGAAACTTTCTAATATAGGTTTAGCATAAGTAGATTGAATGTATTCTGCACATTTACCTATGTCTGTTGCAAATATTAAGCACACCGTTTTGAATGTCATACATAAATGTTTTGGGTTTTTTTAATTTGAACAATAAGTGCCTTCAGCATGATGTAATTTTGCTTGGCAACAATAAGGCAATCTTCTCTCAAAAGTGTGACAAATACTTAAAAAAGCATCTCCCTAACTTATTGCCACACTTCTTATCATGTTCGAAGAGTGGTGTAACAGACCTGTCTTTCGTATGCAAAGGCCAGAGAGTGACATTTGCTTGGATGATGCTGGTAAAGCAAGAGGAGGAAAAACATCCTCTGATGAACATGAAGGCTTTAAATTGTTGGGGTGCATGTTTGAACCACAAAGGTCACAGGGAATATATTTCTGTTGTGTATGTCTCATGGCCTCAGATCCTGCCAGAATATTTTCAGACAACACGTAAACTGAGAAAATGTTCAAAATTGGTGAGGAAACATGACATCTGTGGTTTTAGCTTGAATCTTTGTAGGTTATTGGGTTCACTCAGAGTCTTCTAAAAAACACCAGAACTTCTAATCCCAGAAGTTTGGAAGTTAGTATCCAAAATATCCAGAAATCAGAGGCTTCACTGAGCTAATACTTTAACTCATATCATATCAAGGTTTCAAAAGGTTTTTAGTCATAATGATGAGGTTCATAATTTTAAAAGACTTCACCATCTTTATTGTAACATCTCAAAGAAAATGTCCAAATATTCCTTTTCTCACTTCTTCTTACAGATTTCTTGTCATCTATATGTTTGTATATTGTGCCAATTGTAACATGTCTTTTTATAAAATCTATATACATAAAAGCCTTTTACCTTGAAGAGTCGCCTTAAATTAATAGTGTTTCTCCATCTAAAAAAGACTTAAGTGCCTGATCTTGGCTTAAGATTTATATCAGATTTTAAAAAGGCACTGCAGTGTAGATAGATGAAATCTATAAATCTTAGTGTTGAAAATGTAGAATGTTATTGTATGGCTTTCTCTGAGGTACTGTGCCAGAGATAGGCAGAAGGATGGAAGTGTGAAGCTAAAGAAAAAGCAGACACTGCAATATAGAAATTGCCTAAACCTATGAAAAGATTCCATTCACTGACAATTTTTCTCTCTGCTTTTGAAGTAGCTGTTTAATAATGTCTTGCAGAGTGGGCTAAGTAAATTACTTAAAGTGAAATAGGCCAATGCACAGGAAAGGTAAAAAGTCCCTCTGCCAAAAAGATCATCCACATTCAGGAAGATGCTTGGAGCATAAGGAGTCAAATTTCCTAAGCCACTAAGCTTTTATGGATAACTTTTGAGGAAGACATTGTCTCTCTCTTGCCTTACTAGTGAGATTAAAATAGTGATGATGTTCTTTCCCACCAAAATAACTAACTATCAAATTCAGACAAACAACAGTGATCAATCCAGAAGAAACCTGACTTAGTTAATTACTGGCCACTGCCAAATCCTCCTTTTTCCAAGGAAACTTACAGAAAGGATTCTGAGGGTCTATGTACAGGAGATATCCTAGACCTGGAAAAATCTGGATTTAGATCAAAACACAGGACAGGAGCAATATTCTCTCACGGGTAGATGTTTTCTTGCCATTGATAAAGGGTACACAAACCTTTTTGAATCAGTCATTCCTGAGCTAGTAATAACATGTCTGAGAGAGATGGAGGAATTCCTAATGTTGTTTGTGGAGAAGAGATGTACTAGAACATTCTGAGATACTGTACCTCCCTTACCTCTGGAGCTTCATGAAGATTAGCTTTCTGTATGACTCTTTTAAACATTAATAAACATAGAATGTACTGATTCGGCAGTGAATAGACTGAGTGTGAATTTGCATGCTTCTTTCTGTCTTCTATAACACAGAATAATTCTAGAACACCACCAGTACAGCCCAACACTTTGCCAAGAAATATAGAAGAATGCAGATCAACTGGGTATAACAGAAGCTACAAAGACAGACTGCTGATTGTCAGAAGGAAGAGCTCAGAGTTTGTTTTGGTCGCAATGTTTTCCCTTTCGATGGAAGAAACTTAATTAACTCCTTGGTTTCTTGCTTACTGGTAGATATCCTTGCCTTGGTCTTGTAGCATGACCTGTCAGTGGTAAGTAGACTACATCCTATCTGGAAAAACAATAGCTGCTCAATGGTGCATCGAAGTTTGCCATTTCCCAGTTAAATTTTAGAAATACAGTGTGAAGCTATCAGAGTGCATGACTCACAGGACAGTGTTTCATTTTAACAGCTACAGCACATCATGCCCGACCTATGCTCTCCATCCTGATTCTCCTCAGCATATTGAGAAATCACTTGAATGTTAAGTGAAACCTTATCCTTAAGACACTCTTTTATCTGTCCTTTTGTGATACCCAGGTTACTGGGGATGCACAGTGACAGAAATTGCTCTCCTTAGAAATGATGTAGTGGGCTTTAGTAGAGATAATGTCCCTGCATGCAGAATTTGGAATTTCCTCAGTGAGAGTGTAAGAACGACCACAAAGTTTTGCTGGCTCTTCCTCAGAATATATGCTGTTATGAAACTATGGGACAAGAAGGAGAAACTGTAAGTGTTCAGCATCAGAAAATTTCCTGTACCCCTGATGTTACCTTATCTTCATGATACGTCAGGACAACAACCAAAGAAATCTTCTCTATCCCATAAAGTAGCAATTACTTTGAAGTTTTTCAGCCAGTAGAAATTTAAAAATCTTCCAGATACCAGCTCCAAATTGATAGTATTGAAATGGTATATGAATAATGTGATGGTCTTCGCACCTGAAAGAAGTACTAGAGAAATGTTATTTTTTTATTGGGACATACACAGGTGAAGTGCAGTAAGCACCACTTCAAAAGACCTTTTAAAAACAAGCCAGTTTTTATTGAGATTGTTGATGTTCCACTCCTTCTCAGGGGAAGGATTTCTGTGAGGCCTGATTTCTGTGGTGCCCATGGCTAGTTGAACTTGTCCTAACAATCTTAATGTGTGTTATCTGAGACAGCTGTAGGATAATGACAGAATGTGCTGCAGGAAAATTGAAAGCAAGGTACAGATCTCTGATAAGCAATAGCAGTTCAGTGACAAACGCAGCAATTTTAATCCCTGATGTGTGTTTTTTTCATAGTGTTTGTGAAACGATGTCAATAATTTCTGCTTCCATGCTATATTTTTAGACCAAGGTCAGGCAATTATAAAGGTTGGTTGTCATAAGCAAACATAAAAAGCAGAAAACCAGCCTTACAGTGGAAAAGAAGAAGGAAAAAGTCCTCATAAATTGTTTCTTCACTTGACTGTTGATTTCGTTAAATATGTATATGTATCTGTATACATAAGCTCCATGAAATTTGAGTTAGTCCACTGGGAGAAAGCAAGTAACACAGGCATGGACCACCTCCCCATGTTTCATTGGGCTAACATTAAATTTTCAGAGATTTACTAAATTTAATGTCAAACTTTTGTAATCACAATAGGGATAAAATTAAGTTTCTGAAGTGGTACACTTCAGATTTCACTTAAGATTTGCTGCAGTCACTTATTTCTCAACATGTTGCTGATTACAGTCTTCTGATTCTGAGAGGGCTTTTGGTCTTGGATGGCCTATGAACTCTGTTTCCACAGGGGTTTGGTACAGTCAAAGCCAAAAATACCCTTATCGAACTGGGGATAAACAGCATGATTTTTGAGGCTGTTACATTTTTTCTAGTCTCCAATATATGGAAAGACAGAGGATTTTTAAAGATTTGAATATTTATTATACATATGCATGACAAAGTTGTATATATATTAAACCAAATCCATGCAAAATCTAAGCTTTCTGCATGTGATTAAGAGAGAGCTGTGAAAGGGTTAATGTTTATATAGCAGGTATTTCCAATTTCAAAAGATAAAGAGAATTCAAAATATTGATGTTTAGTTACATCTATAAATGTATTCTCTAATTTTTTAAAAAAAGATTAAATATTGATGATAACTGCAAAGTTAGAGGAAAAAAATGCCTTTTATTTCAAAGAATTATTGAACCATTTTTAGTATTCGTAGTTAGACACATATATCCCAATATGTACCATATATTGTTGGCAGGAAGAGAATTTGGATACCTTTTAGATTTTTACAGCACTTGAATAGCTTATGAAATAGTTTTGAGAAGATTAAATATTTTTTACAAGTAAACTGTATCTATTTACGTATGTAATAGCTTTTTTAATTGTCAAGCATCTATACAAAGGGGCAATCCAGAAAGGACATATTCGAGTTAATTTCAACTTTGCTTTTTGCATGGCTTTTCAGAAAAACACAATGAAAAAAATCAATTTAGAAATATCATTACATTTTTCCTCATAATTCAGGAGTATGAGAAGTCTTAAAGAAGGGAATGATACTATGTTGCATTGAAGATGGCATTTGAGTGTCTCCCAGCAGACAGCTTTTGAGTTCCTCACAGAATGGAAACCCCGCAACATCCCTGGGCAATTTGTGCCAGTGCTCAGTTACTCTCACCATTTGTACTTTAAAAGAATTAAACTTCAAAGCCTTTTAAATTTCCTGAGCATCCTGTTCTGAGCACTGCCCAAACTTGTGGGCTAGAAGGATCCTTGGACTTACTGTTATGTAATTTGCTTTCTTACGGTTTACTGCAGAGGCTTTCTTTGCAGCATAAAGAGACAGCAAGTTGTTCACCAACACAAGAGATCTCCTCTACAGACCCTTCGATTAAAGCACTCCAGAACTGTAGAATTCAACCTCCATTTCTCATCCGTCAAGCTGTCCCCTGACCTTGAACATCTCTGTGATTTACAGTGTTAGTCTTCTCTCTCTTGCATCTGATTTGCAGACCAAAGGCTTTGCCATTTATCTTTAGCTTTTGTTCTTTCCAAGCTATTAGCTTATCAGGAATCATTTTTTAGAGCAGCTTTTTGGAACAACACCAAATTGTGTTTGAGACTGCAATACTGAGATACTGAGGAAAAAAATGGTCTAGATTAATAAACCAAAACTTCCATGCATAAATTGTGCATACAGTTATACATGTATGGAATGTTGAGTTGTGGTGTATTTGATAACTATGCAGTGCAATTTCAGCAGTCAACACTAATAAAAGAGACTAAAATTTCTTTAGTCTCCTAGTATCTTTTTTTTTACTAATTGTCATGCTGCAACAAAAGTCTCAGATGCCGGAATTTAGCTTTAGTATAATTCTTCAGGGAATTGGAGTACTAACAACACAAGTGATAGTTTTATTCTATGTATGTAAGAAGTTTGGCAGATCACTTGAGTGAACTACATTTTAGCGTTCAGTAACCAACTTTTCCTCTTCTTATGTTCGGCACCAACCCTCCCCCTTTTGACAGCAAAAGACTGTTAGAGATCAACAATTTTTCCGCTTTTGTCTTTGTAAAAACCCACCAAAATTCTGTTTTCCATTACTCTAATCACTGCTTCAGGTTTAATGGTAACCAGATGCAGCACTCTGTGAAGGATAGCAGCCCCATTTAAACCGTGCTCTTGTAGTACGTTGGGTGGATGTATTGTGATTGTACTACTGCTGCCTAGCACTTGAAAATATGAAACCCAATTGAAGTGCAACTATATCGAGTTGTCAGCTTCTTAACTCATTTAATCTACTTTTTCTTCATGTTCCATGTCACAACTTAGGGCTTTATATGCTGGGGTGTGGTGATTTCTAATTTTGGGGTTTTTTGGGGGTTGTTTAACTCATTGAAAATAATAAAGACATTGCATTGTGCATGGGCTTAGGTCTATCCAGAGTGTGAATGAAGGGCAAAAGAAGAGGGGCTGTGTTATATTGCTTTGAATACTTCTGCTGGTGGTAGTACTGGTGGGAAGACTGCAATATCTTCCAGATTTTCAATTTATCTATAGCTGACTTTGCTTATGTATTACCGTAGGTCTTGCTTGATTCAAAGACTCTTTCTTAAGAGTTATTAGTGAGAAACAAGAATGATTCATTTAATTCTTGAATTTTGCACTATTTTTGAAAGTCTGGCAGATTTTGAGTAGACTAGGATATTATTGTTATTTAAACATAGGGCCCATCAATGTTGTTTGTACTCCAATTTTAAAAGTTATGTTGGTAACACAAATGTTAGTAACATCTTGTGATTTCTCTGAAGTGTTTCACATACATCAGACTTCATTATGTGGAAGCTTAAAAAAATCAGGCTAACATTTCTAAATGCTATCTCATTGGCACAATAATCATGCAGGTGCTTATATATTACAATACATTATTTTTATTTTATTTTAGGATTAGTTGTTCTTTCAGTATTTGAAGTACAATATGGTGTTAGAGGTAAGTAAATGTTGACAATTTCGTCAAATATTTTTAAAGCTGAATTAAGTGCTACTAAGTTTAAACTCTTTTTGTATTTGCTTCTTCAAGTGTTAAAGCAAGTAAACTTGCTGACTGAAATGTTAATGAAAGCAGCAAATATTAAGTAAATATTAGAGACTACTGGCAAAAAGAAAATCCTGATTGTAAGCACTCAAGTAACCTTCACAGAAACATGACCCTCAGAGCCTCCTGTCAAAGGAAACAGAAAACGTTTGTGATGGTTTGTCCATGCACTTTGACTTGCATTTTAAATATCATCCATGGGAAAATATTTGTAAAAAATCTCGAACAATACTAGGCACACACAACATCAACAAATTGTAAATAAATAAGCCAACACAGTCACAGTTATGTTAAAAGATGCAATTGTGTACCTCTTGCCCCTTTTGTTCTCAGTCTTCCTTTAAATTATATTTGCCTTATGTTCTTTTTTTCTCCTTTGTAGCATAATTCATGGTTTAATTGTATGATAGTGAAGCTCTCCAGTAGCTTATGTAGAGGACATGGAGTCTCGCTCATTGTTGGTATTAGATTCATCTGCATATTTCTCTAATGAGATAGATCCCACTGATCTTGCCCATGGGAATCTCATGAGGTTTAACAAGGCCATGTGCAAGGTGCTGCACCTGGGTCAGAGCACCCCTGGTATCAGCACAGGCTGGGGATGGACAGATCAGAGCAGCCCTGCCCAGAAGGACTTGTGGGTGCTGGTGGGTGAGAGGCTGGACATGACCCAGCCATGGGCACTCACAGCCCAGAGAGCCAAACGTGTCCTGGGCTGCATCCAAAGCAGCGTGGGCAGCAGGGCCAGGGAGGGGATTCTGCCCCTCTGCTCTGCTCTGCTGAGACCCCACCTGCAGTGCTGCATCCAGCTCTGGGGTCCCAGCACAGGAAGGACATGAACCTGTTGGAGTGAATCCAGAGGAGGCCAACAAAACAGTCAGAGGGATTAGAGCCTTTCGTATGAGGAAAGGCTGAGATAATTGTGGCTGTCCAGCCTGGAGAAGAGAAGGTTTTGGTATGACCTGATTGCAGCCCTTCAGTACCTGAAGTGAGCCTACAAGAAAGATGGTGAGAAACTTTTTACAAGAGCATGTAGTGACAGGACAAGGGAGGATGGATTCCAACTGAGAGAAGTTTTAGGCTAGATATTGTGAAAAAATTCTTTGCTGTGGGAGTGGTGAGGTACTAGTCACACAGAGAAGCTGCAGGTGTCCCATCCCTGGCAGTGTTCATGGCCAGGCTGGATGGAGCTCTGGGCAACCTGGTCTAGTTGAAGGTGTCCCTGCCCATGGCGGGGGGAATGGAACTAGATGATCTTTAATGTGCCTTCCAACACAAGCCATTATATGATTCTGTGATCCTGCACCATGGTAGGTAAGATCAGATATTGTCTTGAGGTTGCCTCCAGACCCATTTTTCTAGGATTACAAACTACTTCTCCAGTATTCAGGTCAGCAGTGTTATCTTTGAGTAAGATCTTCATTTACATGTAGTAACTTACTTATTCATTCAAGAAATAAATAGCATTCATAAATTGCAAATATTGGAGATTTTAGTTGCAGAAGATCTGATTTATCGTAGAAAAGAGGTAAGTTTTTATTATTAGTTCATCAAGAACAACCTTAACTTTTGTATTCTGCGGAACAGTATCCAATTTGTACAACTTTTATTGAGAAGAAAACTAAGTGTGCTGAAAATTTATCCTTGTAGTGTTTCTCGGTATACCACAACTGTATTAAAGAAAATACCAGTGACTCTGGGATGGGAAAGAACGTGATCTTTACTTCATTCTCAGTCTGCTCTAGCAGTTCTAGCTGTTAACCAAATGAAAAGACTGTGACCTCGCTTGCCTTGGTATTTAAACTCTCAAAATACTTTCCATGACTCTTCCCACTGTGAAATTAAAAAAAGGTCATGTTTTTATTTTTTTGTTCATATTAAGGAGTGATATTATGTTGGTGTCTTTCCACTGTCCAGCGCTTGCCTTGAAATGAGTATACTTACCAAAATTCATACTAAAGCTAGTTCTGTTTCTAAGCATATAAGTCAAGATCTTTGAAATGTTTAATGGTTTGGTGTTGCCAATGTTTTAAAATTCAGCACTTTGTGAATACTGGTCCTTTTTGTGATGTTTTGTAATTTGTATTCAATATATGGTGATTGTTTTTTGAATAATGTTGTGATTGCAAAAAGATGTTTTATGACCGGACAAAAAGTCTGTCATTATATATAGTCATATCAACAAAAGTAAGTTACATTTAGTGAAAACTGAAGAACCACACACGTTATATTATGGTCAGGGCTTTCAAAGGCTGCTTGTCATGGGCTGAGGAGGAATGCATTGATGAACTGTGAGAGTTGAGATGGAAATATGTCAGTGTGCTGCTAAGCCAGTTTGAAAATATGGTCCGTACTTTTAATTTTCATAGTAGTATTATTATCCAGTCTTCAGATTATATATTGGTATTATGTTAAGGTATATGATGCTGTTTGTATATTTATGTTAATCAAAATTCTTTAGAAGAAGTTTGAGTTGGGCAAGGGTAGTGAAGTAATTTCTGATTTTCAAGAGTATAACATTTCACTGCTTACTCTACAGGCATCCTTTGGATGGCATCTGGCAAACCACAGTGCTACATCTAGGCCTACACTTTTTTCCCAAAAGGGTAAATGTTTCTTGTATTTTGGGACTCAAATTCTTCACCTGAACGTAGCACATTAATCTAGCAGAGTTTAAAAGATAATGAAGTGTAAAACTGCCTTCATGTGAAACATACTATGCAAAAGAGGTATTGGTCATGAAAAAGTCATAATGTCAAAACAGAGTATATTAGTATGTATTAATTTATTCTTAGTGTCATCTCAGATATCTGTCAGTTGCTTTTACTGACCTGTCTAATAAGGTGTTCATGTCTTCTGCAAAAAGCCCAAACCTTTAGGATAAACTTAATAAAGTATTAACAGCTATTATGTTTGTAATTACCCGAGACCTGACTGTCTGCTAATGAACACAGCTGTTTTGACCTAATTAGCTGGTGACACAACAACATTTTGAGTACAGTTAGACAAAATAAATACACCATGCACTTTGAGTACCAATGATGTTTAGGCTTTGTGGGTAATCCTGTGCAGGTAATATCACAATAGATAATTTAATATAGCTTGTGCCTCATTAGAGATAAACTTGCTGGTTTATGGTAGAATTAGATTTAGTTTCTATTCTGGGTTTCTTAAAATAGAATAACAAGTAGTCTGTTATACAGACTTAAATATATTTAGCTTAACAGTATTTTCTATTTTTATATATAGTTGGCTGGTCATTCTTCCTTAGACCACTTATTCCACATCCACAAACTGCAGCTTTGCTATAAGGAATTTACTAAATTATTTTTATTTCAATAGATTTTTTCTATAACTGTGCAAACAACATCGTAATCCCATTCAGCAATTAATTCTGTAGTGTGGCATTAATGTTTGTTTAAAAAGTACCTATGAAAGATATGCTGTATATATTAAAACTGGATAAAATTAGAAAAAAGTATGTTCATTATGCCAGCAAAAGTTCAAACTGGGAGCTGGGTTCATTAATCTTCTGGGAAGCGTACATGATCTTAAAAATAGAGAAAAAGTAAGAAAGAGCCGTGATGTACATCTAGCTGTAATTTTTCCACAATTTTTTTGTGATCCTTTTTGTTAGTTTTGCCTTTTTGCAAGGCAGAGTAGTCTTCAAAACTCCATAACTAGAAATATAAAAGCTGAAAATATCGAAAATAATGACTGAATTCTCAGTGGATAAGTGTTTAATGTGACATCCCTAAACGTTCTGAAGTGAGAACAGAGCCCTTTTACAACTCGTTACAGTGCTGCATCACTAGTCATCTGTGATGAAGGAACGCAGTAATTATGTCCAAGGCTAGTGGAGCTTTTTAGGGTGCTGCAAAATAATCAGAATTAAATCTTCTCTCTTATACAGACCAGTTGTTGTGGTATTAGGATGTCTCAGTCATTATGGTGCCCCCACTTCCTTAACCCACTCAAGTAGGGGAGTGCTAATGTCTCCATTTTGGAAACACCAAGCAGATCAGGATGAAGCAGATGAAGACTTACTTGTCAGGTGTCACAGAGAAATTTGTGGACAGGGTAAATTGTATCACACTTCTGCAACTGGATGACAGCCTTCAATTCTGTTATCAAGTCTCTTGCAGCCTACCCACCCAACATCAGCTGCCCCTTCTCCTTGTGCAGAAATACTGCTCAGAGGGATGTCACACCACTTGTGGTGTTTCAGATCCTCAGGGGCTGGAGAGTACCCTATCCACTAACCTGCAAAGGTCAGTTTAAGGACTGCTAACATTACAATCCGAGTTAGTGGGAAGAAGTGTCCCGATATCGTAAAAATGGCCATTTGGCAAGCAATAAGCAGCAGAGAGAGAGCTGCCGTTGAGGCTGGGGAAACACAGTATCAAAAGGCATCTAGAAACATCAGAGATTAATACAGTTTGCACACAGGAGACCTCAGTGACAGCTCTCTATGAAACAGGGTGTGTTAGAAGCCCAGTCGTGGTTTTTTCTAAATTTTCTCAAGATACAATTGTTGAAAAGATTGTAGTCCAGAAAACATGCTTGAGGCTTTTTCTTATGAAGAAATATTTAATGGCTGTTTCCAAGTCTTACCCTTTGGCTCCTTTTCTTTGAATTCAACTTCACTCTGAAAAGTGCAGAAAAGTTGGAACAAAAACTAGATTTTTAGTAGGAGAAACTCTTTTAAATATGCTTGTTCATTTTAATTACATGTGTTTCTGTCTGTTAAGCTTTTGAATTCTGCAGCATTTTGAAAGCCATTAACGATCATTTTTTCTGGTTTTGTTTCTCCTCTCCAGTTTCTAAATAGGGTATGTTTAGTGGGAAAAAAAGATCACTTCCACAAAACAAACAGTGGGGTTATTTTCATCATTATTGAGCTAATATTGTACTTGCAATTGTATCATTCCCACTACTTTACAATGCCTTACTAATTACTCTTAACATATAGCTTTTATCTTTTGTGTTGATATATTGATTATTTCTTCACAACTCTGTAGTTTTCTGCCAGTATTGCCAGCTGCTCCTTTAATCTTTTACCATGCAAAGAACTCATATTTTCTGTGAAATGTCAAGAAATGCAATTAACCTTGTTTTGACCTTTTCTACGCTTTAAGTATACTGCTTTGGATTCTGTGTACAAAGAAGGGTTCTCTTTTATGTTGTACACACAAATCGAAATACTGAGAATAAAGCTTAACACAAATTGGATGTATGTCAGGTTATGCATTAATATACACGTGTGTGTGTACAATAAGCAATATAGATAAATATGTATAGGTAGATATGTATATGTATGTATTTCTATGCAGGTGTATTTAATATAATGAGTGTAACTGTGATGTATATCAAATACATAAAACCTGCAAATATATTAATAGTGTATGTCACTAGAGGTAAGTATGTTTTAGAAATTTCTCCAGAAATGCTCTGTGTTACTGTGCAAACCCTTTTTCCGTCGAACACGTGTCCTAAACCCAAAAAGTAGATAATGAGTAAGAGTTACAAAAGATAAGGGTATTCATAGTGTACAGTAGGTCAGCTGAAACCCAGTTTCCTGGTAGGGGTGGAAATTAGGTGGCAGGGACCTGAATGTGTTCTCCCTTCTGGGTGAGATGGTTGTTGGGACTCGGGGCCAGCCTTGGCAATGCGGCTGCCCAGCCTTGCACCAGGGAAACTGCTGTGTGAGAAAATGCTGAGAGAAGTGACAGCCTGTCCCGTTTGCTTGGGAACTCCTTTTAAGCTCAGGCCCTTGCCTTCAGTCTTCACTGTATCTTCGCTGCCCATGTCTGGCCATATGCCCCCATGACTCCAGCCCTGACCTGCCAATCCGCCTTCATCCCAGACTGGTCTAATCTCAGTGGACTTGTCTGTCACTGGACTGTGGCTTGTTTACTGTCTCCAGACCTGATCCTGTCACTCACTTGCTGACTCAACTTCCTGGCTTGACCTTGGACCTGCCTTATGGCTCTGAACTTGTCTGAGGATTGGGATTCTTAGCTGAACCTTGTTACTGTCACGGGACCTGTCCTGCTTGCCTTGTTGGGCTGCTGTGAGCCTTTGCTCCTTGTCTCTGCCCTTGCCTGCCTTACTGTCGTGTTTAGCTTCCAGTTCCTCTTGCTGAGCAGCCTGCTTCTGCTACTCCCTGACATTAGTCATAATGATTTTTTTCAATCCTAATCATAGACATAATTTACCTTTATTGGGATTTATAGGTGCTCAACTTGATGATCAGATTCCTAGAAGCACTTCAGACTGAACATCCAAACATGGGTAATTATGTTTAGACTAAGTTCTATCCCTTAATATATCTGAAGGACACAAAAGAATATTAAGTAAGTTTTCTGACAGCATTAAATTGGGAGGAGCTGTTGACTCCCTTGACAGGAGAGAGGCCCTGCAGGGAGACCTTGAAAAACTAGAGAGACGGACAGTCACCAACCATGTGAGGTTTAACAAGGGCAAGTGCTGGATTCTGCACTGGGATGGGGCAACCCTGGATGTACAGACAGACTGGGGAATGAGATGCTGGAAAGCAGTGTCATGGAAAGGAACCTGGGGGTTCTGGTGGATGGCAAGCTGAACCTGAGTCAGCAGTGCCCTGGCAGCCAGGAGGGCTACCTGTGTCCTGGGGGCATCAGGCACAGCATCACCAGCCAGGCAAGGGAGGGGATTGTCCTGCTCTGCTCTGCACTGGGGCGGCCTCACCTCGAGTGCTGGGGGCAGGTCTGGGTGCCACAATACAAAAAAGACATTAAACTATCGGAGAACGTCCAAAGGAGGGCAATGAGGATGGTGGAGGGTCTGGAGGGGAAGCTGTATGAGGAGTGGCTGAGGTCACTTGGTCTGTTCAGCCTGGAGAAGAGGAGATTGAGATGAGACCTCATTGCAGTCTGCAACTTCCTTGTGAGGGAAAGGGGAGGGGCAGGCATTGATCTCCGCTCATGACCAGTGACAGGGCATGAGGTAACAACCTGAAGCTGAGTCAGGGGAGGTTTAAGCTGAAAATAAGGAACATGTGTTTCACCCAGAGGGTGGTTGGGCATTGGAACCGGCTCCCCAGGGAAGTTGTCACAGCACCAAACCTGTCTGAATTCAAGGAGCATTTGGACAACACTCTCAGGCACCTTGTATGATTTTTGGGGGTGTCCTGTGCAGGGCCAGGAGTTGGACTCAATGATCCTGGTGCATGCCTTCCAACTCCGAATATCATAAGATTCTATGTATATGAACTTTTCTAGTAAATTCATGGTAGAGCATAAACCAGGTAATTAGCAGCAGAAATTATTAGATTTATACTGATTTTTCAAGTACAAAAGAGGGAGGTGAACATCATTTTACCTATCAGCAACTTCATCCCCAGAATCCTCCAGATTCTGTGATCTGAATTTTCTTAGAGTAGTTGACTCTGCTGATTCAGGCTATGAGGTCTTGAATGTCTATTCATTCAGCATGTCTGCCAACATACTCAATTTCAGTCAGAAGGTCCTCCATCTTAGAGCCAGAGAATGTCAAATAGAAGCATAGAGGTGCTATTTTCAGTGTCCTGGGGAAAAAAAAAAGAAAAACAATTTTTATTAACTGTGTTATTTTCTGCTTGCTTCTCCTCTGACATCATCCTATTTCCAGATGTGTTACTGGAACAAAACAACCATTTGGATGATTGTCTCTATGGGCTTTCTGGAAGAAATGTTTGGCTTGGAAGGTTATGAAAATGAAATTAGTTGTGAGTACATTACATGTAGAGAATACATGTGATGATAAGTAGACAGAGCTGTAATAACTAAGGCAGCTGGGGAAATACTTTGTATGGTGTTGCTCCTAGCAACAAAATTTGTAATTTGAATGTGTGTTTTCAGAAAAATATCATTAGATGAAGAAAACTGAATCTTCTCTTCCTGTCATCTCCTTTATGAACTGCTATATTTTATGTATGTGATCTCAGCCAAAAATGAAATTAGCTCAATAATTTGTAAGTTGGTAAGTAGGCGATACGATCAACTGCAGCTGCACATCTCTGCAAAAACAATGATTAATCTAAATAAAATCTTTGACTTGTTTATGAAAAAACACAAGTCAGAAATCTTTCAGGAGAATATTTTCTATTTGGTGATTTTTGTCCAAATATTTATTATTTTACATTATCATTTTGATGTGTTTTTTAAAAGTAGAGACCTATATAAAATTCAAATGCTCCATTACAAGTTCATCAGTTTGGGTTGTAAAAGATATGACACCCTAGAGGTAAAATAAATTTGATTTCAGATGAGCTTTTTATACAAGTTTTCCCATCTTGGGAACCAAGCACTCTTGATATTAAAAATAATATTAGAGAAAGAAAACTAATTGGAAACCTGCAAAACACACTTGGAAAAATTATTCAAGGCAAATGTTAAATAAATTATATTGCTCAGAAATAGAATAATCTTAATACACATATTATGAACATTATGTTAAAATTAATTATCTAACATTGTAAGAGACTTACTGAGCATTTTTAGATTTATTCTGCAAACTATTTGACCAGGCATGATTTTATAATATAGATGTGACAAAACATCATTAAGGGAGGAAGACTGAAACATAAACGTCCTTCAGAAATCCTAGTGTGAAGAACGTAGTCATGTTGGTGAGTTGTTAGTCATGTGAATATTTACTTAGACACCCCCCAACTCTCCCCTTATATGAAAAACTGATAGCTGGGAGAAACAAGATGTTTCAAATCTGTCTTTCAAAGATGACATGGTAACTGTAGGCTTGTGGATGTGGGTGTGGTGCCATGACCACTTCCTTGGGGAAAGGGATATATATATATATGTATGTATGTGTGTATGTGTGCGTTGTGTATATACATGCACATGATTCATATAACTCTAGGATGCAGGGGAAAATGGTCAGATTTCCGGCTTACATCTCCAGCTGTGGCAACAACCAGAGGATTCAAAAAGGTTTTGGATTTATGTTGATGATTCCGATAGAATTTTAGATAAAGATTTAGAAGTCTCCTTATTCTTTGAATCAGAAGTAGCTTTACGGAGGGACTCTACAGACATTCCTAACTTCATTCTATTTTTGGTATGTTTTATAGAATTATATTTGAAATGATACAGTCTCTTGGAACGTGTTATTTGCACACAACCACAAGTACTCCTAAGCATATTTGCAGCTCAACTCTATTCCTGCCAAAATGCAAAATCTCTGCTAGTTTAAAAGATATAAAAATTTGACTCCTGGTCCTAAGGCATAAAGTAGTTCAAGGGTTGCTGTCCATTACACCACCCATAGTCTGCTGTTGCGACCCACCCAGATGAGCAAGAGTGACCATGGTTCTTGTTAGTAGATCCCTTGGGATGCATTGGAGTCAAATGACACTGAATGATGGAGGAGGAGGAAGAGGAGAGGGAAGGAGAGGGAGAGGGAGAGGGAGAGGGAGGGGGAGGGGGAGGGGGAGGGGGAGGGGGAGGGGAGGGGAGGGGAGGGGAGGGGAGGGGAGGGGAGGGGAGGGGAGGGGAGGGGAGGGGAGGTCTCTGAAGCACCAAATAATCATCAAATAGTTTGCCTTCAGGTACAGATTATTCTTCCTAAGTAAAAATACTTCCTGAAATGTGGTCCACAAAAGAGCCTATTATATATACATTTTTGAAGGTTCAAATTCTGTCAAGATAGCTCAGAAGATAGAAAATAATCTGGTACAGGTTTTGAAGTTCTTAATACTCAGAGTGCTAAAGAATTAAGGAGACTCCTGGAGTCCGTGAGCTGATTAAAACTGTTCCAGGAAAATCAGATTCTTTTCATTAACTTGATCCAGAATGAGCAATGCCTGTGCAAAGCATACTTGATGTGTTTGTGTTTATTTTCTTCCACTTCTTACAAAATACTCTGCTGTAGTCCACAGTGAATCATCCATTTGCACTGCTGTGCATTTTGTATAGACCTACTTCTTAAATCCTGTTATTGTTTTATCTTCAGAACTGAAGTTTCTTATGGCTTGATTCTGGTCTCTAATTTGGTTATACATACCTTCAAAGAATGGAGCAATATATGTAATGGAAAGAACCCCCAAATCCCCAAAGTCTTCTATGGAATTTCTGTTAATTAGAGGATTAACTTTTTTTCTCTTAGAAATTCATTAGGACAAATACACTTGTTGCAATTCCTTATTTGAAAAAAAAAATCAGAAGGGTAATGATGAATAAACAATGTTGTGCAAATGTAGTCCATTAAAATTGTCCTATATCCACATTCTGTCTGAAACTAACATATCAACTAACATTTCAGCTGTGTGATATGTTCCAGCTTCATACTACAAACAAGGCTTCCAAGTCTCTTCAGGTGCTCCTGGATGCCACAGGGAAGTTTAAGTCAAGTTGTGATTTACATAGCTTTTCATTATTCCTTAAAAATATATGCAAGAATCAACACTCTGAGGCACCATATGCATGACTGAGATATCTGCAGGAAGAATGTGCATTCATGATTGACCCATCAGATTATGTACATGATTTGTTTGCAGATTTTAAATTACAATGTATGTTCTTCAGTATAGTTTTATTCAAAGGTAGTCCTGGCGTAATTTCATTGTAACATCATGCCATTTATCTAGTCTCAGAGAATATATCTCAGAGGATGCAGGTGCAAATACCTAGCTATGAAAATATGGGGTCATTGCACAGTCTCTGGTACTTCAGCACTGGCTGTTGGAAATATGGAAATGCACTTTACGCTTTTTATTTAGAAGCAACATGGCATAGTCTATGCCATGTTGTAGGTGAAAAAGCTTTAAAACTGCTTGCACCAATCAGTCATACCATGGAAACAGATTTTTGTTTGTTTGTTTTTAAAAACCATATATATGAAAAAAAACTCCCGAACAATTGAAGTTGTCCAGTATGAGATAATCAATGTAACATACTAAAATGCAAGCCTACATTATAGCAGAGTTTGCTATTATGGATCATACCTCTTTGCACATAGAAGACATTGTTTTGCTGCACACATTGAATTGTATTCATCAACTTTTAAATTCACCTGCCTTTTTATCAACTAATGGCTGAAAATCATGAGATACTTTGTATTCATTTCATCCCCCTTTCACTTTTATGATTTTGAATAACTAACCCTTCTCTGGATTTAGTTCATGTCTGTGTTCTTTGATCCACGCTTTTTTTCCCCAGTACCTGCATGCTATCCCCAGTGCTGGGGAAACTACATACCAGTATCGATTGCTCTGGTATTATGTAGTCTCTATCTGTGAACCTTACAGAATAAGCCTCTCCAAACAATACATGAAAATATCAGAAACCACTTTTGAAAGAATGATCAAACACAGAAGCCATATGATGCTTGAAAAAGAAGCAAATTTCAAGTTACATACTACATATATTCAGAACGCAAGTTCAATGTATGAAGAAAACCAAGATTTATCTTGTTGCAAATTTAGGCCTTGATGCAGTAAATATCTACAGCACTGAATAGAATTCTTTAATATGAGGAACATTCCCCAGGAGTTCGACCAAATATAGTTTTTAGTTAAGATCATTCAGTGGTTCTTGAGGAAACATGGGCCTAAGACTTTTATACTTAAGAGACAGCAGTGTGTGAATTACAAATAAATTACAATACTAATTATGCCAACAGTTCTATATGCAGTTGTGGTGGTACCTCCCTCCCCTTGTGCTGCTCTGTGACCTCAGGGGCTCTTGTTAGGCCTTGGCCTTGATTAATGGCTCCCGTTGAACTTACCAGGAATACTGTCCACAGCACCAGGATTTTCTGCTGCTTAAGCAAGAAGGGGAAAGAGAGATGATCAGCCGTCCCCAATAATCTTGGAACATTACTTGCCTGAATCATAGCCCAAGTAGAACTGTAATATTCTTACAGGACTTGTGAAAAACTCCAGTAATTACTGACTTGGATTAATGCCAGGATGAAGATTGATTGATAATTGAAGTCAATCATTTTGTGACCCTATAAATGTCCCTATGTGAGGCTCTTTTAGCTCTCCTAGGTCATCCTAGCAGGATGACCAGCATCTTCACCCAGGTGGAATGCCTTTCAGAGGTTGCAAACCCTCAAATTTGCAATTCTTGTAGGACCATTGCTGAATGCCTGACAACAGGGTTGATACCTGCCCCCACTCCTTGAGGCTCAGCCCTTATGCCTTGAGAAATGCAAGGGCATTCAATGTGAACTAAACTTGAGGGGAAATTTTCACTTGTATGTATTTCTAAAATAGTATGTAAAGATCTTTGTGTATGTGTATATGTACAAATTGATTTAGAGAACCTGTAGCAAGTATAGCATGAATGTTGCTAACTTGGATCTATGTTTAAGTCACTCTTGTAATTGTAGTACCTATTGAATAGCTTTGTAAATGTTAAATTAATGAATAATTAGGTGCTGCCAAATCCTTTAGACATAAACCATTCACCAAGTCTGGGATAAGAATTGACTCAGCCACTCCTAAGTTCTGTCAGGAGTTTAGAAACCAAGGGGGTCCTCTCTGAACACCATGACCCAACAGGAGGGTCTCTGTTACCCTCTTGCATCCTTACCCTTTTCCATTTCTAGTCTCTGTGTAGATTATTCTAAGTTGAATCTAATCCACTTTTCGTTTGCGTGATTCATCCATGTAGTAAGAGTGAACCTCACCACCAAACTTCGTCATCCTTTCTCAGATTTATATTAACTCTGCTTCTGTAATAGCTTTGATGGTGATCCTTTAAGTGACCTAAACTACTCAGTCATGACAGCAGTGGGATCATATTATTCCTTATGTGTGAAGACAAAAAAATCTTAAATTAGCAAGATACCAAAGAAAAAGAAAGGAAACAGTGCCTTGAGAAAATTATCTGTTCAAGGACAGTGCAGCGGATTAGCAGAAGACCCTAAACTAGGATTTAGGAGACACATGTTTAATATTCCTTCATGTCCAGAAAGTCACTTTTTCCTGCAAATCAGATTTCGAAATTTAGACAGCAAACAAAAAAATTCAGACAAAACAAAACAAATGCAATGGGAATAAGGAGCAAAAGGATTCAGATATTCATAGACCTCCTGTTGGCAGAGTACTTAGCTGATCAGGTTTTTTCCTGCCTCCATTGTGTGAGGATTTATTTAGTGATTCTTCAGCTTTAATTTTAGAAGAGGTATAGGTTCTTTTGATCAGTGGTAACCTTAACCTGACATAGTTTTTGGTTTTTTATGAGGACACAGGAAAACATGGTCTGATGGATGTTTATTATGTTTATACATCATTACCGCATGGACTAATTTAAAAAGTGACTTTCATTTGACAAAGAAGAAAAGAAGTATCAGATTTTTCCCTTTCATTGCAAGACTCTTTATATTTGTGTAATATTTTCAATTGGATGTGGCTAAACGTAATGATGCACAATCTTTAGGGTCAAATTCAGACAAGTATCTCATGCATAACTAAGGAAAACTGAATTATTTTTCTTTTCTTTGAGAAAATCTGTAGACTTTTTTTCTGTCTCTGTCACCTGATATCATAATGAATTTGTTCAGTATATTTAGGTGGCTTTTTCCTGCTGTTACTTATCTGAAACAAAGGGAATCATCTAAATGCCTCCCTTAGGTCACTGTGCATGGAATGTAGTCTGAAAGGTTTATACACTGCATACAATAGAATACTGAAATGCTTTTGTGGCTGAGGTAAGCTGTTTACCATGGCAGCTCAGAGGATTCCTGTGGGTCCCTGACCCTTGCTGAAGATTAACCTCAAATGTTTCTGTGCACTTTACATCTATATTCTATTCATTTCCCATTGCCCCGTTTAAGTCAAGGAAATTACTTGTAGGATTGGAACAGTGATAAAGGTGGAATTTGCACAAAAGAAACATGTAGTTTGGTGTAGAATCCTGGTTCTATGAAGAATTTAGCTTTGGTTTCAAGGGAAATGCTATCAATCTTTTCTGGTTGCTACTTTAAGATGGTTCTATAGCCAGAGGTTACTGTATTTACTTCCTGGAAAGGAAGTAATGGAGAAACAAAGCTAATATGTCACAGACAAACATTTAAGGGTCAGGTTAAAACAAATAAAAATAATAATGATGGCAAGCTATCTACAGTGCTTTAACACAGACATTTATTTGCCATATACTTTTAAAACAAGTATAGAATAAATAATTTTTAAGAATCACAAGGTCTAAGTTTTTCAATTGCTTTACAAAGTTATGCTACTTAGGTTTTGTTTGACAAAGAACATATTTGGTTTTGTTCTTTTGGAGGAGGAATGCAATGTGTTTGTGGTCATATTCTAGGGTCATCCATCAGCAATAAATATTGTGTTATTGTGATAGCTGTAATAGATAGATGTGTGTGATAGCTGTAAATGAAAAAGTCTAGATGCTTTGTAGTCTCCACAGAAAACCGATGGAGCAGCAGATGTAAGCTTAACTGAATGCATATAAAGATAAAATTTTATGTCTGATATGAAAGAGTACTCTTGAGAGCAAATTTCAGAAAGGTCTAAGCCATCAGATCCAGGAAGGGAGAAAATGGAGGTAGTCTGTGTGGAATTCTCAAAGTTGAGGGATATTGTTTTCATCCAAATTGCCAGTATGCAGGCAGTCCACCTCAGGATGCCTTTCTTGGCAGCAGGGATGAGACCTGCTTCCTGCCAGTCTGCAGTGGGGAAGTTTTGGGGAAGAAATTTCTGCTTTTGTACAAGTACTCCTTGTGGATAGAAAACAGATCAAGGAGACATTATGCAGTTTTACTTCAATGATGCTTCATGTTCCCACAACAACCTATCTGAGCTGGCACAATCAGTCCTACATATGGGCTGAAGGTTCAGCATTGTCATAACTCAGCCTGAGACAAGCGAGTCAGTTACTGGTCTAGGTGAAAACCCACCACACTTTGACATACTTTCCTTTGGTTTCTAAAGTTACTCTGGAGGCAGATCCACTCACCAGCCCATTTAACCCTGAAGCCACACAAACAATAAAGTAGATGCTAAGAAAGTGACAGAATGAAGAGCAAATGGAAGAACCAATGTCTGTAGTAGAAGCACTGTGTTACATCAGTTTAACCTGACAATGAAACTGCACACTTTTTACTTCTAAGCATAAAATGCTTGTTTTAGTCTTTTAATCGATCTTCCTTATTGCTACAAAATGCCTACAAACCTATCTCATGAATGTCCCTCTCTCTGATGCAATAGGTGAAGAGGAAGGTGGCTGCTGTAGTGGTTCTTTCTCAGTGGAATCTGAAGGTAAGGTTAAAAAAAATTGAGTCTTTAATGTTAAAAATAATTTGTGCCTTTACAACAGTGATTTATTTTTCTTAGCATTTTAGTCCTATATGTTCAATACCTAAATGTGGTGGTGTTTCCTTCTTTCATAGTTGTTGTATGTGCTCAAGATCTCACAAGGAGTATGTCTTTATCCTAATCAGTTTATTTCAGTACAATACAGTAGCATTGGCTTAAGATGCATTTTATACACAGAAATGTTTCTGTTAAATAGTCAACAATAAATGGATAGAAATGACACTTTGTCACCATTTTTATTTGTGTAGCACAAATAGCCTTTTCTTTTGTTGCCATATGAAAATTTTGGATTTTTTTTTCTTTTTGTATATTGTATGTGACAAGTTTAGTATATTTACAAGGAAGTGCTGTTTTGTAACACCAGGTGCAATTTTCTAATGCTAGGATTACTGAAAGGGACAGAATAGTAATAGGCATTTCTTTTCTGTTTCTCTACTTGTGTTTCACACTTGACAGCACTCCATGCATAGTTCATTCAGCTTTTCCCCTGGGTAGCAAATCAATAAGCCACTTTCCTTTGCTGTTTCAGTCTTTTGCTCAACAACAGAGGAAAAGAAAAATATTTCAAAGCATATAAGCTCACAAATATTGACAGGAAGACCCAAAGGCAGAGGAACTATCAAAAATTACAACTCTGTAGAAGACACATGCTAGGCATGTGCAGAGTATCGTACGGGGACAATGATGGTACCTGCCCAATACCTTACCTTTCTACTATAGGTATATTTTGTAGTTTAGTACATTTTGAGAAGATGAATCAAAGTCCCATGTTTGTTAATAAAACCAGTTGAATATTTGCTGGTTTTTAATATGGAGTCCTACCTGTTCACTTTCTCTCACATCTTCATTTTGGCAATACCACTGTGTTTGTCACATTACACACTTTGCCAGTGCAGTTGCAGGTAAATGTATATAATCATAAGCAGTAACTACCTTCATGTTCTTTGTTCTGCAATGGCTATTAACATCTAGTGTGACAAAGTTATGATATAGTTTTCAGTCTTTGATGCCACTGCACTAAAAATAAGCTGATTAGGGTAATAAATATAATAACTTCCTACTGTCCAAAAAAAAGACTTCACAAACTAATGTATTTTACCTGTTTGTCCTAAAACAATCAATCATCTATAAACATGTTTTTCTGATGTTTACTTAAAAGCCATGTATGATACAGGTCCACTATCACTTCACTATCACTTCTAATGCTTCACTCTTCTTGTAGTCAGGCATTTTTCCACTCAGGAAAGTGAATATTGCTTGTGGGACTTCCTGCACCGACACTGATCTCCACTCTCAGTCTCTGCATGTGGAGCAAAGGCAGCTTCGCACTGTTGCTGCCAAGTGTTCACGGCTCGCGCGCTGGGAGGAGAGTAAAGAGGAGGGATGCAGGGATCTCTGGATGATCATCGGGCCTGTTGCAACCTGTTCTGAAACAAGCGATTTCATATGCTCTCCCCTGTCCTCACCTCTCATAAGACACTGTCTTCTGTAATAAAGTGAATGCGTGAGCGTCACTATTTTTATTTTTCCCTCCTAAGGGGAAAAAGGGCCCTGTTTCCACGGAGGCTTCCCAGCCATGCCGGCGACGGGGGCGGGGGGGCGGTTCTGTGCCTCCCCTCCGCCGGCTCCGGCCGCTGCCTGCGGGGAATCGCCCTCCCCGCACCCCACGCCTCCGGTTATTGATGGTGGCGGCCGCCGCCCGCCCCGCGCCTCCCGCCGCGCCCGCCCGCTCCCCCTCTCTCCCCGGCACTGCCGCAGAGGCTCCACCGCAACGCGAAGCCCACACAGCCGCTCCGGTCCGCCCCTCCTCTGGTCTGTCACGCTCGGCGGCTCCTCCGGGAGGCTCCTCGCTCCCTCCCGCAGCCTCACGCCGCGAGCAGGAGGCAGCGGCAGCGGGAGCGAAGGGAGCTGCCGCGGCTCTCCGCCGCCTGCCCCCCGGTAAGTGATGCTCCGGGCACTCGGGCTGCCGCGACTGCTCTAGAGCAACTTTTGCTCTTTTTTTTTGCATGCTTGACTTCAACTTCTTCACGGGACTTACAGGGGTCTTGCTCGCCGGAGAAGGGGCAGAGCTGTCTTTGGGTCAGGTCGGGCGCTAGACGGGAGCGCGGGGTTCCCTCTCGTCTCCGCGGTGAGCGTGAGCAGTCTGTGCTCGGCTGCTGCTCACTCCAGCTCTATCCAGATCTCGGTCTTTGCACAGAGAGAGCAGGTTACACAGACCCGCGGAGGTGCGAGCGTCTAATCTTTGCTTTAGAATCTGACTGGCTTATTAAAGCTGGAACTTTTGCACGCTAGGGGAGCAAAAACCAGGGGTGTCGAGGTTCGCAGACTCCAGATGTTTGAGGAAAACAAGTTTGCAGATGTCCTAGTAGTAAGGATGGCGAGGAAAACCAAAGGTGCAGAAAGGTTGTCAATTCCAGTTCCTCAGGGAACGGAGACTTTCTAAGGAGGGAACAAGGCGGCGTTTCAGACCTTGCAACAGAAAAGGAAGGGGGGGCGGGGAATAAAAGAAAGAAAATAACCAATTTAAGTGGTTTTGAAAACACTGTTGCTTTTCTCATTATAGATTTCCTTCAAGGATTTTCACTCACATTGACTATGTTGAGAGAATAGTTTGGCATTCGTGTCCCATAAGGGGCAGGGAGGGATTTCCTTCCCTGTAGCTTCAGGAAAGGAGTTCTCCAAAACACACTAAGTCCTGCTTTGCAAGGGGCTTTGGGAATTTAGGTCCCGAGACGGTTCCGACATACGTGGGGAGGGGAGAACGGAAAAGTCACGGTGAGGAAGAGTACAGTCCAAGTCCTAGGGTTAGGAAGAACCATGGGATGGTGAGGCTTTTTGAGGCAACACCCACTTAATTTAAAGAGGACTGCAGGGCAGAAGAGCCCGAGGAATTCAAAGAGCTGGTCTGGCAGTCCTGAGTGGACGCAGGACACCCCAGGGACTGGAGGGCTGGGTGACATGTGGGTAATTGAACGTGTAGGTCGCTGATTAGACTGAGGAGCCTAATCCTGCAAAGCACTGTGGGCGCAGTGTGAGTAGGGGGCGAGGGTGGGAGCTGAGTCATCCTGGCTGGGGCGGCCACGGCACATCTGTACAGAATGGAGGGGGCTGAGGAGAGAAGGGAAAGATGAGGAAGAAGCATATAAAGATAGGTGGGGAGAAGGGAGATCATCTCATCGAAAGATGCTGAGATCACCTAGGCTGCTCTGTGATTGATAGTATCCTGCTCTCCTTTCTGTAAAGGGTTAGGACGCTGCTGAGTATGCCTCTGATGGAGGGGGGGATGGATTGCAGAGGTTAGTACAACACAAGGGAAACCTACTCAGACAAACACACTTGGTACTGCTGGTACTTGGGCTGCATTGCACTGCAGTGCAGGGAGCTAACAGCAACTTCTGCCTTAGGAGAGAGAGGGAGCTGCTGAATTCATCTGTAAAGGTGGCACAAACTGTGCCAAAAATGACTGCTTCTCAAGGAATTGCAGATAGAACGAGAAGTAGAGCTGTAAGGAGATACTGGAAGGATTTTCCTAATGAATTCACAATAAGCCACAAAGGGTTTCAGGAAAAAAACCTCCAACATACAAACCAAATGAAGATCTCTGATTGGATTAATTGTAAATAGTATACTTCTGTTGGAAGTTGCTTTCCTCCAAGTTCTCTAAGTGAAAGCGTCGTGTTTTAACTGCTCCACATATCCTCCCAAACTGAAGTTTTAGATTTTTTTTTCATGGATTGAGATCCCTGTGGGAATGAAAACTACAGTTTTACCATCTTGTGAAATATTCATAGTTTTCCCTGTAACTAAGCATTTATTCAGTATTTTCCTGGAGAACAAAGCAGCATGGTAAACCAGACCCCATTCCTTCCCTTTCACCTACGCATTCTCTGCAATTTCCCTGAATGATAGATTACTGTTTTGGTGCCTTTTTTATTTTTCTTTCTTAAAAATCTGTTTCCTTAATGTGGAAGCAAGAATTATTGCTTTTCTATATTCCAAAGAAATGCAGAATTTGATAAAATAGTCACAGTAAGTTCAAGTGGACTTTTACTTCTATTTGGAGGAAAGCTTTGTGTAGGCCAAACACAGAGAAAAACACAGTCTGTCAATTAAAATTATTGATTCATGTTGAGCCTCCAAACATCTTGAAACAATACTTGAGGAAAAAGAAAAAACAATCATTTGTTTAATGTCTGTATTTCTAAAGCTGTATTCCTGTGGCGTTTCAATAAAGATGACCCTGAATATCAGTGGCACTGACTAGACAGAGAGTTTCTCTGATGGCCATTTGATGTTAAATTATGTGTCATTGCTTTTGGGAAAAACAGATTTGAATTTCACCAAATGAAATCAAACCAAATGTTTTCTGATTATGTATCTGAGAAATCTAATTTATTTTCAATAATAATAAAGCAAGCCTGTTTGTTTTTTTTCTCGGTTCTGAGCAACATGCAAGAAAGATGTTTGCAACAAAGGAAAATAATGTGAAGAAATGTTATATTTACAAAACATGGTGTTACCTCAGGTGACAATGTGAAATCTGTAATTGAATTTATATGTGCTTGAGAATGTAAGCTTGTGTAAGTTACTTGCACTAATGGCAGATTTCAAATTAGCTTTTTGAAGTGTGTGTTCCAAAGCACGGAGGATGAAAGTTTATCCACAGTGATCCTGATTATTCAGTTAAACCAGTGTGCATTGAAATGTAGGTTTCAGTGGGAATTAGAATGAATCCAGCTATATAATTATCTAAGTTTTTAGGTTAGTTGTGTTTTCTTTTTCTTCTCTTTTTCTTTTTCTTTTTCTTTTTCTTTTTCTTTTTCTTTTTCTTTTTCTTTTTCTTTTTCTTTTTCTTTTTCTTTTTCTTTTTCTTTTTCTTTTTCTTTTTCTTTTTCTTTTTCTTTTTCTTTTTCTTCGTTTGCTTGTTTGTTTTTGGGTTATTTTTCTTCTGTGAAAGTAGTATTAATAAAGATATTTCACCTTCTCAGTACTGTAAAAGTTGTTTCAGCATCACAGGCAGATCACTTGGGCTGTATGTTGCTGTGAATCTTTGCAACCCATATGCACCACAGGATGCATATCAATGCATGTTTAAACAAAAGCTCATCAATTAGATTAAATGTGTTTGCAAACCTGTGATAGCGAACCCACAGCTGCTGCCACTGCTTTCATATGATGTAGTGCATAACATTTTCCTATTAAAACAGAATGGAATCCTTTTTAAAATTACTCAGAGGACTAGATTTACAGCTTGTCTTCTTTTAAGTGTTTGTAAACAATCTAATGAAAAAAAATACTGAAAGTGCGCTTGAAGTATTGACATTGTGAAGAAAAAGATAGTTAAATTTTTCTTTTAACTTAGCAAATGGTTTCAGATTTAAATTAAATTTAATATATTCTCTAGTACCTGTGTTGCAAAACATCGTGGGCCTTTTTTTCCCATAAAACTGTGGTTGATAACGTAACACCTTTAATTAATCTTTGATTTTGTGTATTGCTACACAGTTCTTCTAGAGAAATTCTGAGCAGACGCAGTATATATTCTTGTTTAAAGACATTGAAGGAGGGATCTTTTAGTTAGGTTTGTTTTCAAATTACCATTTTTATGGCAGCAAGAGATAAATAAGTGTGCATGAAATGTAATCAAATGTAGATTTCTTTAGCATGATGATTATTGAAGCGTTTGTCCTCTGGTTAAAAAAAAAACAAAACAGAGGGAGTAAAGCAACGTCAAGCACATGCCTTCCTTCTCTGTGGTTCCAACCCTCAGTCATTTTCCTACCCAGAGAGGCTAATCAAAGTTTAAATGTTGCATACACAACAAACGAAATTGCCTAAAGGTGTAATACAGTGTAATTCACTGTAATACTATTAAGATACCGTTAACATCCTGTCATTTTTAAGACTGAATTCTTACCTCTGTTCATCTGTATTTCTGCTGACCGACTGCTGACAGTAAAGGCTTGCTGTGCATCAACAAAACATCAGAGACTTTCATGATTAGGTGGGGATTCCATCCAAATATTTCTAATTGAACTAAAGATGCACCATATTAAAAATACAAATGACACCTACCACAAAATTTAGCTGCTTCAGCACACAAGGCATATAGCTTTGTATTGATCTGGGACTCATAAAAACATGGTGTTGCTGCAGCTTCATGTTTCCTTGCCAGCTGCAAGATTTTTTTTTTTTTTAAGATAAAGCAGCATCCCTGTAGCTGGCTCTCTCTTTCACTGCAGGTTATTTCTGCGGTCATGGCTGTGTGGGTCTAGCTATGTGCTTTGTTCTAGAGCAGAAGCCTGTGTCTCACAAACACATCTTGATTTTTGACGGAAAATCCATGTTACAATGAATAGGGATGGTAGCAGCATTAAGGCATTCTGGAGGATCTTTTCCACTTTAATGATCATATGAGGGTCTGTGTAGGAAAAAGCTTCATGAAATGCACTATGGAAAATAATTATTTAATCACTATTTTATGATTTAACCAAGGTAACTGTGGAATGGAGAGATGACTTTACTCATAGCACCTTATAGGGCCTCCGTGTCTTTAAGTGACACCATTTTCATTCCATGTAGAGCTGGAGGATAAACTTTCTTTTCTGTAAGCATAGCAGTGCTTATCCCAAGAAGGTGCCTCTGCAAAACGTATTCTACCATCCCCACCTCCCTTAACCATAGAGGGTTTTGCTTTTATCTGGGAATCGCAGCCGTTGCTTCAGCCTTACAAAAAGTGGTTCCCTCTACCATTCCTAAGGCTGAGAAATTAATGACTTCTTGGACCAGAACTGTCCATGAGCCTGCAGAGTGTCCTGGTGGCCAAGAAGGCCAATGGTATCCTGGGGGGCATTAGGAAAGGCACTGCCAGCAGGTCATGGAACACGATCCTGTCCCTCTACTCAGCCCTGGTGAGGCCACATCTGGAGTGCTGTGTCCAGTTCTGGGCTCCTCAGGACAAGAGAGACATGGAGCTCCTGGAGTGAGTTCAGTGGAGCGTGACAAAGGTGATGAGGGGACTGGAGCATCTCTCTTACAAAGAAAGGCTGAGCGAGTTAGGCCTGTCCAGTCTCGAGAAGACACAAGTGAGAGGGAACTGATCGATGTATGCAAATATTTGAAGGGAGGGTACCAAGAGGAGGGACCAGGCTCTTTTCAGTGGTGCTAAGCAATAGGACAGGAGGTAATGGGCAGAAACTAATGCACGGGAAGTTCTGCCTGAACATGAGGAAGAACTTCTTCACTGTGCAGGTGACCATGCACTGGAACAGATTGCCCAGAGAGGTTGTGGAGTCTCCCTCACTGGAGATATTCCAGAAACATCTGGATGCAATCCTGTGCCATGTGTTCTGGGATGGCCTGGTTTAAGTAGGGAGGTTAGACAAGGTGACCCACTGTGGTCCCTCCCAATCTGACCCATTCCTGTGATTCTGTGATTTCATTCTATGTAAACATATGTATGCCTAATATATTAACTACTTATGCCTATTAATAGAGCTAAACATAGCTTTACCTGTATGATTTTTTTTTTTAAGCTAGACTCATTGGTGTATTTCATATTTTCCACTCAGGCTCATTTTGTTTTAATACTCACCTGGAATGCAGTAGGTGAAGGTACCAAATGTTACCATTTGACATGTCTTGTTCTCCTGGTTTTTGTATAAGCATATAGCTGGGCAGTTGCTGTTGGCTTTTTCTTTTGGGCAATATCCTCGGTGTCTAGACATCACTTCTTGTGAGCAGAACTCATGGACTCTCTTCATTACTAGCTGGTGGACAGTCTGCCACTGACACTGCATTCACTTATCCTTTTAACTCTTTCTCAGCGTGTGAGCAGTGCCTTACTTTCAAATAACTCAACCGTTATTTCCTTCATTAAATACATCAAATTCTGGAAATAGAGTATCAGATGAAAATGTCCTTAGTGATTTAAGAAGACATATAACTAACAAATTTCTTACTTGCCTGGAAATTTTGTAAGGGTGATCTTTTAAGAGGAAAAAAAAAAGAAAGCAGTACCAAGGCTTGTGGGAGTCTCTGCTATGCAGATGTAATCTGCTCTTTCCCTTGGTATGCCATCTCATCACTGGCTGCAGTATACTGCAGACATAATGAAGATGTTTAAAATAGCTAGTTTCTGTGGCAGTTTAGTACACCAATACAATGCTCTGAATGAACTACAGGCATACTTGAGATTATCCTACAGTGTGGACCATGATGCTGATAGATTGTCCTCATTCAAAGCTAATTAATTTAAAACTTGTGGGAAGGTTTCTGCACAACACTGTTGCAGTGCAAAAGAATCATTGAATAACATACATTTGAAGGTACTCTCGAAATTATTTCATCCAGTCCACTTCTAAAACCAGGGACAAATTTTATTGTTAGATCGGGTTGCTCAGGGCCTTTCCCAGCCAAAGTTTGAATATCTCCAGGGACGGGGACCTCAAGGCTTCTGTGTGCAACCATTCCCATGCTTCACTGGGCTCATTATGAAGACTTTCTTCCTTATAATTAGGTATTGGTAAGAGGGGCAAAATTGGGCATACTTACCTAACCGTATCTTGACAAACAGAGGGGAATGTTGCCTCTGGTAAAACTCTTGCTAATGCATTCCAGGATGTGGTTATCCTTCATTACCACAGCGTACACTGTGCTGTATAGCAGCACAAGTTAAAATGGGGTCCCTTTGCCCAAAGACTGATTTTGGTACAGAGGACCTGATTTTTCTTGGAGAAAACATCTTCCATTATCTCAGAAAAATGTTACTGTGCGTGATTTTTCAAGGGTGGTATTCCATGAAAAATATTTTGAGACATGGCTGCCTATAAACAGCATGGAGATAAGTGTCCCACTGAGCTATCAAGTGTTATGTAATGGCTCAAGCGTCAGTGGACAGAGATTCTCCACGGGTGGCTTCTCCTCAGCTACGAGAACAGGGACACCTATTGCATGTCCACATATAAGGACTAGTTGAGATACCAGTAAATCTCACTGTAATTCAAATGTAATGCAATTGCATTCAATGGGAATTTGGCTTAGACTCTGTCAATATAGAGGTTTGTTGGAGAGAAAGGGCTATAAAAGTAATTGATCTTTTTTTCCTCTCTGATTATTTTCTCTCTGATTTTAAATAATCCTAGCTATGTTGATCAATAAACAAGCATTTGACTAGATAATCTGTGACTTTCTAGGATTCCAAGTATTCAGTGATACCTAAAACTTGTATTAAGATAGAACCTATATGGTCAGCCTTGGAAGATATTATCATGTTTATTAGCACAGAAAATTTCAGGTGGATGTGTTTGTCAGTACCATAAATTAAAAAAACCACATCCATTTTGTGGGTGTATACCTACCTTACAAAACCTTATAAAGGTTATAAAGGCATAACTTCACCTTTAAAGAGAAAAAAATGTATTTTCTGTATGTACCTTTTAATCCTTTTGTAGACACTACGTTTGCCTGCTGAGGAGATGATCCCTACGGGCAACAGCAAGTATACACTTACAAGTTCATTCTTCGCTGCTCTAAATTAACAAGTGGATTCCTAAGTTTAACATATTTCATAGGGTTTCCCAAGTTGGGTGGGCCGAGACTGTTGCAGCAAAAATTCAGCCCACTTGTTGAGAAAAGTGAAGAGCCTTTTATGTTAGTCTTTGATAATTTTTTTGGTCCATTCAGCTGGAATACTAATTCCTTTCCTTGAAACGAACTGAAAAAAAAAAAAAAAAAACCCAACATGGACAGGAAGAAGTGAGGATGCCTTTCCTAAAAAACATGAAAAGGTGGTATAAGCGTTAGACCCTATTTGGAAACAACTAGCAGTGGTTTGCTTAAATTGATTAAAGTTTATTCAACTTTTGTTTCTTCAAATTAAATTCCATATTCACTTCACATCTCAACTTGAGGGAGAATCTAAGTCATTATTAATTGCAATTGTAAAGGTCTAAAATTTTTACTTAGTACATGATCTTAAGGATCTGAGCCATCTTCTGTTCCATAAATCCACTCCTTAAACTTTGAATATCTAAACAGATATATTTAGCCCCATATTTATAAGAATTCTTACTAGAAGACATATTCCAGCTGAATGCAGTAGATACCTGGATTAAAAAATTAATTGAGGGATAAGTCCTTGTACACCTTGAACAACCAATCACAAACTCCCAAAGATTAAAAGATAATGCCATCAGGGTGGTTCTGTGTCTTTGCTCAGAAAAACTAGAAGGCAGGGAAGGAATAAAAACCTCTAGCCAATTGGCCAAACATATTTTAAGAAATGGATGTTTAGAAAACAGGTGTTAATTAGATAAAAGTAGCTGTTATCGAAGACCATTATTTATTAGGTCCTACACTGAACAGAGCAAAGCTTGCTCCTTAAGGATTTTAGCAGCTAAAATCCAAATTAACAAAACATAAATATCCCATATGGTATTTGCTGGAGCTGTGATTTGGCTACCCACTGTCTGTCCATGACCACATCTGTTTGTGAAGCTAGTAGCTGTGCTATGTGGCACTACTCATTAGTAGTCTGGAAGCAACCATAATGCTTTAGTCCTGGACACCCTACTTCCTGAAGGCAGTTTTGTGTGGAGTGCTGCTTGTTTTGTACTAACTTCCTTTGAAGAAACAAGGAGACTCCTGGAAATTCTCTTTCAGTTTGTGTTTGTTAAATGGTTAAAAAAAGGTGCTTTTTTCTGACATAAAATAGCTTTACAGTGTTGGTTATGGATCTGGAACAAGCAATTACAAGCACTAAAAAGAAAATACTGAGAATTGCTCTGAGACATCTTTTGACTGAAGTGACTAAGGAACAATTCAAGGTTAACCCATTCAGGGTGATTTTCTTTAGTATATAAAGTTCATTGTTCGGCCTATCAGTCGCTTTAGAAAATATTAGTGGACTTCAATTTGTGGAAATTCAGAAAATGTCTTTCAGATCCCCAGCTGAGATTGAAATTCATTACCTGTGAGTATTGGTTATTTCTCATACCCGGCTCACCCTTTTGCTTAGGAAGATGACTGAATTGCCTGCTGTATGTTGTTTTTGCGCCACATAGCATGAAAAACTTTAAATGTTACTTACCTTTTTCCTCCTCATTTTAAATGTTTCAGTTCAATTTCAGCTACAGTTTCATTGCAGAAAACTACCAGAAGTCACAAAATTGATTTCAGTTCTTTTATTTTTTGTCTTTAGCAATGTTTATCATTCATATGGTCATGCAGAACAGCATAGAAGATTCCTAGCTGTAACCAGCTGTACAAAATGATTAAGTAGAATGACACACTGCTGCCATTCTACTTGCTCTCAGCAGATGGGGAAACTGTTTCTTTCTAGGAAATAAGTAATTTCTCAGAAGAACACATTTTCACTGGAGAAATTACTTGCTAATTTCTGTATTATAGTAACAAATGAGCATGATGACTGTCTGTTCTGTAGTCCGGAGGAAGAATATGTTTTCCAGTATTTGGGAAACTATTGCAAACCAACTTCTTTCAATATATGGACTACTCTCTAAAGTAGGTTTTGCTCATAGAAATCACTAAAGAGTCATTTTATTGTGTATACTTGCTGAAATATGAGGAACTCAAGGGTATGACCTGAAATGTGGTAACATCCCACTTGGTGTTTTAGGGGATGCTGTGGTAGAGATAGGAATAAATATTTCCTGAATCTCATAGACTTCTCATATTCTTGCTTCAGGTACAGTGTTTCAGAATAGAATGACTGTAGATGCCAGCCAGTGAAGAAGGACCCTGACAGACCCACAGGCTTGCAGGTGGCTGGGGGACACGAAGCATAAGGAAAAACTGTGAACTTGCTCAGCTGGGAAGAGAGGGCCAAATGAAGAGAGGGAAACCTAATTGCTGTCTTTCATCATCTAATGAGTGATTATTAAGAAGATGAAGTCAGGAAACAGAATGGAAATTTCAATAAGACAGAAGGAAGAAATTCTTCCTTCACTCTGTGGGTGGTAAAGTAGTAGAGTGAGTGCACAGGAATGCTGTGACACCTCTGTCCTTGGAGATGCTCAAAATTTGCCAGGACATGGCTCTGGGCAACCTGATTAATTTTGAGGCTAGTCTTTCTTTCAGCAGGAGGCTGGAGTAGGTCTTCAAAAGTCCATTCACACCTTCGATATTCTATTATTCTACATATATACGAGACTACTGATATAAAAACCATGTACAACTTAAAATTAATAAATCTCCCTCCTCTGTGAGCCCTTCTACTCTTATCACAATAGTATCTGGCCAAGATGAGCATTTATTTTTCCAATTGTATACAAATTCAGAATATGTACACCTAGGAGAGAAGAATTTATGATTTGAGAGGGAATTTGATTATTAAAAGCAAAATACTGGCATGGACTGAGATGCAAAATCCAGATAACAACCTTAATCAAAAAATGGGTTTAGCTGAAAAATTATGTTATTTGTTCTATTGTTTAAAGGCCAAATTGTAGAACTGCAGAATAATTTAATTCTCTATTTATGGAGATGTTGTAGCGTATAGTGTCAGTTCATAGGTGGCCATTATTTAGTTTTTAGCTAGTTTTCTCTTCCTAGGGAACTGTACTTAGGAGTACACAGAAAGAATTTGAGTAGAAGTTACTGGACTTCATAGTAAAATAAGTAACTCTAAGGTGGAAATAATATGTTGAATAGATCTCCTCACATGGGGTCAGAAAACACGAAGACTTCAGTGTTTTGGGGATTTTTACCAGCCAAAGTTTCTTTGTGCTAGTGGTGAGATAGAAAGTTTACCTGCATTATCTAAGTTCTGACAGCCATAGTTAATTCTTTCCTTCTCTTAGAAGTACATGAGGATTTTTGCATCCTGTGCTGAAAAGTTTTTCCTGATTGTAGTGGCATAAGAGCTTTGGCATATTTTCTTCAATGTTTTCTCATATGATTAATCTTGAAAGTAACGCAGTCATGTGCACTATTTAATTTTTAAAAAATAATAATTTTGCTAGTTCTGTGGCCAGTGTTGTACAGAAGCAGACTGTGGGAATTCAAAACACAGAAATGTCATTTCTAAAAAAACATCCAGTGAAGGTTGTTGCCCATATCTGTGCACATATATATTTATATGCACATATATATGTAATATATATAATCTTATTTATTACTATGGGGTTGTTTATATGAATTATTTACTCAAGGGCATAGGTTCTTGTACAATAAGAGCACTTGGTTGATAAAGTAGAAATGTTGTGGCAAAAAACTTTTGACAGAGAAAGTCTCTGCTAGGACATGGGTAGGAAATGGAGCTGAATTATCAATGAAAACTTTTTCAGTCAAATATTAATGATTCTTTCTCAAATATAATGTACTTTAGGTCCATTTTATTTGTGGTTATTGGGTAAAAATATTTTTTTTCTTGGGTGGGAAAAATTGTTTTATATTGTCCTTTTTATACATGAAAAAATGGAATCCATTATGTATATCTGTATTTTAATATCTAGGAATAGGATTGAGCTGCAGGTTCCAATACACTGCCTTCCTCCACTTCTGTGACTGGGAAAATAAACTACTGTAGGCTTAAGTATCCTTTCATTGGTTGAACTTCATGCTAGTAATTTTTTTTTAAATTATTGTTTTTGTTAGAATATTAAAATCAATTTTATTTAATATTTTAAAATAGTGGAAGTAGTAATTCTGTGATGTCTTCTGTCTTTGATATTGTAATAATGAGGATTTTTAATTAGGAAGCTGTTTTTAATAAATAAAATTTCCTAAGAAAGTGTATGGCATAGCTGAAATAGAGTTGATAAAAAAGGAACAGTTACTGTACTTCTAAGGGCTTTGTGAACATGTAGAGGTCTCTTAAAAGATCCAGGTAAGTGTTAAAAATACCATTAAGAAAACCTGCTACCTGCTGGTCTAACAGTGCTACAAGAGCATAGAATGCAAGGGTTATGTGTCGCTGCGTGTGAACCACTGAAAGCTGCAGAGAGGCCAGGAGAGCACATGAAGTGGACAGAAAAGATACCCTGATACGAATCTCTGTGAAATTTTGAGTTAAATTAAAAACTGCCTTTCCTCCATAGGGAGGTCCCTTGCTCTAGGGGTGCAAACACTGAACATTGTATCAACTATACAATCTACAAAACTGTTTCCAGTGAAAGCTGATGCAGAGATATTCAAGGAACTAAGAACTTAATATGACCTATATCCTGAGGCCACCACAATCTGATACTTTTTAAAAGCTGATTGTGAACTATAATCAATAACTAATTGGATGATAAAGCAAGAATTTATCTTCTAAAATTGCTTTGCTTATTAAATTAAAAAATTTATGACATCTGAGTCTTTTCCTTTTTTTTCCCTAGAAAAAGAAAATTATTTTTAGACCATGGCTGCTATGGTATACTGGGCCTTAATCTGGACTTAATTTGCTGATTATTTTGCCTGTTTCGGACATATACCTCCACACACATGAATGCGTTGTTTCTTCTTACGCTCTCTTCAGATTTCCCAGCCACAGAGTATGCAAGATACCTGCTTGGAGTGTAACAACAATTTCTTTCATTAGTCAGCTGGCACTGGTGGCATGCAGATAATTTTCTGCCTTTGAACCAAAAATATTAACTAATTTGAGTCATCCAGGGCCCCTACTGTGGGTGGATAAGGACGGTCTTACTGTTTCTTTTGAATTAAAAAAAACATGATAATTATAGGCCAAGTCGGAAAAGGAGAAAAATGGAAATTCTTATAAATGCCTATTAGTAATGTAGAACACTTAAATAATGTGTGCCCAAGCATGAGGGTGAATTAGAACCACTGGAGAGCCATCCAAGTGCAAATAGTGTCCTTTAACATGCTCTGAGAGTGTATTTGAGGTGCTGATAAGGGTATGATCCCCTTGTCAAGGGACGTTATTGATGCGGCATTGCTTCTCTGAGTGGCTAATCGTAGCAGTATCTTCAGTTAAACAGAAAGCACTCGTGAATGTGGTACCACTATGCGGGCTTTTGTTCTCGATTACCTCCTGAAGAGTCATGACTGGTTTTGTTCAAGGGCAATATCAGTAAAGAGACCGAGTGCAAAACAGGGATAATGATTAATCAGACGGAAGACATAAATTCAAGGGAAATTGCTTTAGAACACAGACAGGTCAGGATGGTACCTTCTTGACCTTTGCAGCATCAGAGAGCTCAGTCTAGCAAAATATAAAGCTAAGCTGTTGAAAAACTTAAATAATTCTTGCCTCTTGGGGAATGTATGGCTTTTAGGGATTGAACCAGTGAGGGTAGGCTCTGCCTTTTAAAACATGGAAATTATATGAAAAATTAAATAAGGCTGCTAGGTACACTCTTTCTTAATGTTTTGATTTATCAAATTATACTGAACCTTGGGGTTTAGGAGAAACCATTAATATGACTGTGTATCACCTCCATGTAGTTCATATTGCTGTAACAAACTCCTTCTAGCAGGAAGACATACAATAAGAGGGAGGTATTTTTTCAATATTAAGCAACTATTACTAATTTTGACTTTTTTTTCCCCCCCCATGTTTTCATTCCAGTTCCTTTTAATGAACACCCTTTTAATGTGAATCAAAAAATTCATGCATTTGGTCTCAGCAGCTGGCAGAGATAGTATGTTACGTCCTCTTCAGAACTGTGAGGTTTTTCTTGGTGTGCTCCATACCAAAGACTCAACCAATTTAAGACTTTTGATACCACCCGCTCCAGAAATTGTCTAATGACTCCTACTCCACTCTTTATATATGACAGAAGGTGCTGCTTTGATAATAGATCTAATATGCTACTTCAATGGCAGCACAGGAAATCAAACCCGGAGCGCAACAGTGCCACAGAGATTCTATTGCTTCAGCCTTTGTCCTTTCAAGGGTTTCTTTCAATGACATTTTTCTTTTTGAGTATTCAGTTATGATATAAAAAATGCTGAAGTGCTATAAATCCATAATCCCAGTCAATGTTAAAAGTTATGCAGAATTTTGAATTTTTGCTCATGTGTTTTTAGCATGCACTCCTAGCAAACTACTGAAGATAATCATTCTATAAAAGGTGATACCTGTTCATTGCAAGTCCCTCTGGCTTCATTGTGAGCATTCTAATTAATTCTAATCCAGTCTGAAATGTTCATCCTTAATGTTCCTTGCAAACACCCTTTTCAATCTTGAAGGGTGTGCTGCTGCTCGATGTGGCAGAACAAAAAAATGAGACCACAGATAGGTAACAGAGGCTTGATGCTAAAAAGTGCAGCTCAGTAGCTGAAATGCAGTGTGTTCCCCTTGTCTGGCCAGAAAGGAGAACTGAGAATGTCTGTTTGTAGACTACACTTGCTACCTATGTCAAAAAATGGGGATTCTAACTAGCCATTCTGATAACAGCTGTAGTCAGAGATTGCTGATGAAAAATACGGCCACATTTTCCAATGGGTGTGTTTGGCTATTCCTGCTTTCTTCCAGATTTTAGTTTTGGTCCCAAGAGGCTTTATAATTTTGAGTACGCCGTTCTGTATGCATACATGTTTTCAAATTTTGGGTGTCTGGAGTCTAGAGAAGCCTTCAAAATTTCCAGCAGAAGGACAGGCCTGTATGTTGGGAATTTTAGCCCACTGGCAGTAGCTTCACCATCCGCTTTTAGTGAAGTTTCATGGTCCTAAGGATAGCCTGCAAATCAGGAGTATGACCTTACTGCCTGTGAGGATGCTGAGTGTCCCAACAGACTTTATCTGCCCTGTGAACCTCACCAAGACCCCTCACGCAAGCACTTTCTGCCTGCTGGTTCAGGACCTCTAGTTAAGATCAGGATTCAGCCTTCATGAGAGTTGCCAGGGAACAGCAACCATGAGACTGCTCCAGGAGAGAAGAGAGACAGGAGATGAGGGGGGCCACAGTGTGGGCAAGGCTGTGCTTTCACTGATGGGACATTTTCCTGAGGCAGAGTATGGTGACAGCAACAGTTTTCATCAACAGTCTGGTGCTCATCAGACAAGGTAGGGCAGTGTTACGTCCATGATCAGTCAGGGAAATCCAGTCTGAGATTCAGGAACAGCAGGGGATAGGAGACAGATACCCTATAGTGAAGCTCAGGCAGATTTGGCATGGCCAGGTCTGAGCTTAAGAGGGAACTTGAGCCCACGGCAGAGGATCTGAGTGTCTGGAAGGGGTACGGGGTGAGGCTGGGCAGGTGATATAGGCCTATTGAGGCACTTGGAGCCCTGACAGCCACTTAAAACTCTACAAGAGAAGAAGGACAGTCAGTTTCAAAGCAGAGAACTCCAGGAAGATGGTAAACTTCATGGTTGGGTGTCAAATATTTTAAGAACCAGACTAAGAATTAGGCTAAAAATAAGATGGATTCTCAGTGAATCAGAGAATTGTTCATGTCCATAATGCATAAAGGTTGACACATGTCATTCTGCTTTAATATAAAATAAATATTTTTGGTATGACAGAATTTATTTCTGAAAGGTTTCAGCTCACCAAACCTTTTTGTTGTGCAAATTCAAACATAAGGAACTGAACATTTTTTAAAATTGGCAAGAAGGTTGTTTTCAAAATAAGCTGCAGAAAGCTGACTGAAAAAAAAAAATGTTCACTGGCTCTTCTGTCTTCATTTTGCTGCCTTTATTCTCTGCTTTTAATGGCAGAGCACTGTGTTTATTCATTTGTGCCATCCATCTCTACATATTCTACCCAAGGGAAGAAAGCCACACTGAGGTAGTGCTCAGATTGCATAATGTACTCTGAGATACAGATAAATCTCATTTTGTTAGAAGTCTAAGTTACTGGATCTGAAAAGCTTGGAACTGCTGCATTTTCAGTAAAGACTTTTCATCTGTCCATTATTTTAGTCTCTTTTCGTGGTTCGTTCTCACCTATGTTACCAACTCCACAAAATAAAAGCTTATGGAGTTAAGTGAACCAAGTAGCGGTGTAAAATATAAGCTGCTAAAATATTATATTTGTGATTTAATGGGAGCAACACACCTGCAGGCACTTTGATTCATTTACTTGAAGTTTTCTTACATCTGCTGGAAAACTGCGTGTGCTAAGGCACATATGCCCTGTGCAACCTGCAATAATAGTGTGATTCAAGTTAAAAAACTGAAGGGGTGTAGACTGCGTATGACGCAGTTTGAATCTGGCTAAAATACGAGTTTATGGTAAGCATTGCAAAGTCTCTTTTTCCCAGTGTGGAATAAAATGAGCTAAACAATTTGTACAATTGTAAGTCAGTGCATCTTTAAGTAAAATGCGGCTGGGTTTTTAGAAGCAGCATTTGTGTTTAGGGAGGATAGAGCAGTCATGATTTCCTTTCTTACCCAGTTAAGGCCTGGTAGACAATGAGTCAGCCTTCATTGTGAAAAAGTAATTTCCACCTGAAACTGTTGCATTTCCCTACAGGGAGAGGTAAGATTTTATGAGTGTGCAGAATGACATTTTTTAGTGCAGCAGAACTGGCGCTTTACTTGAGTATCAGGTTCCATAATCTTTAATAGCTCGAGTGTATCTAAAGACGAGCAATACATTACTGTGATCACAGCCCTCCAGTAAAAACACTGCATGTGACATGGTGCAGAAAACAGTGCTAGGAAAACTCTAAAGAAACAGGATGAATTAGAAAAGATCGGTGTACGTGATTTGAAATACACACACTACAGTTTTTTTCAGTCAAATAATTTAGAATGTATCCTGTTCTTTAAGAGTAACAGAGAAAATCTAAGGTGGATGTACAATCAAATCACTTTATAAGAAGAATTCTAGGAGTCTTGGTTGTTCTTGTACAAAAATGAAAACAATGTAGGATTGCAGGCTACTTTCAAAGTACAGTAATCTGTTCATTAACCTCCTTCTTTATGTGAGATCTAAGATGTTTGAAGAGAGATCATAAACTTTTAATTACTTCAGAATGAAAAATTATAAAACTACGTAAAGCCTTTAATTTCACTTTCTACTTAAACTCCTAGGACTTTTTTGCTATTTATATATCTTATAAATATTTAAATATATTTTGAAAACACTGAAAATACCTTTTGCCTGTGTACCTCTTATCTGCATTTTATCAGGCTGTTTTTCCTACAGCCCTCTGTGGGTGTTTCTTCTGTCATTCTTGATTATAGCTGACTTTCCACATTGATGAATTTCCACATCACAGAATCTGAAAGTCATTGTTACTTCTTATGTGCAAGTATAATCCTTATCAACTTTGTTATGGCCTCATTCTGTGTCATGATCTGTTCCTGACACATACAGCTCTTACTTCGGTAGTTACACAGCTTTCTATTTTGAGTCTGGATTTTTCCGAGTTGTTTTCTCTCAGAAGTACTAAGTTTATGGAAAAACACACTTCGAAGAGCAATGTGTTGAAATTACCAAATACTAGTTTAAAAACATCTTTTTATACCTGCCCATGCCAAGTTTGGCAAGTGATCTAATTTTTCTGTGTTTAAATTGCCACTATTTCAAAGCAGGAAAGAGAAAATTATTAAATACTCTGCCTGTGTAGTTTATCTAAGGAGCTCATCTTAAAGGAAGTTCTTGCACTTTTGAACATTAATAGTCTAAAGTATTTGTTACATATTTCCTATATATCCTAATTAATTTGCAACAAGAAACATAAATGCTATCTGTGATCCAATTTTACTTTTCAAAACAGAGCAAAAATAGCAGGAATAGTGGCAATTTTTTTTGCATTTCAAAATAACTAGAGATCAAACATTTTGAACTAGAGCGAAATCATAAAAATGTTGGCATTTTTGTACCAGGTGACAAGGATGCGACAAAAATCTGATACACGTTTCAGATCTGTGCAGCTCTGACGTCTTTGCCCAGTGCTTCTCCAAAATGAAATTCATATGAAAACAGAACACTGTTTTCTTTTCTCATATGGGCGATTGTTGCTTAACCAGTTTTAGCTAACTATTTAGGGACCTAAATGGTCACCCATCTCCTACAGTCTGCTGAGGTGTCCTTTACTCTCTCTCTAGTTTACCAGACTGGATTCTAAACCTTTTTAGTTATTCTGTGAAAGATATATTTGCACACTGACACATTCAGCACTTGATGCTTAATTTTCATTTATAAAAATAGAGCTCTTCATTTAATGTGGGAAAATAGACCTCTTTTTTTTAATGTGTCAGAATGATAGAGTAATTTGGGTGGATAAGTAATTTGGAGGTTATCTAGTCTCAGATCTGGATTTAAGTAGTTCAGAGTCCTGTACAGTTAGGTTTTGAACACCCCGAATGCTGGGAACCCCAGTGTTCCTCTGTGTAGCTGCGCAGTCTGGAGACTTACCATGAAGAATTTCTTCCTTAGACCTGTCTGGAATTTTCCTTGCTGCAACTTGTAGCTGTTTCCTCTTTTCTTTTTGTCCTTCACCTCTGAAAAGAACCTCTCCTCATTGTCTTTTTAATCCCTCATTAGATAATGGGAGATGGTGAATGGATTTCTCCTTAAGATTTCTCCTCTGAAGACTGGGCAAAAAAGGCTTACTCTCCTTGTGCGTCATGCATCCCAGACCTCTAACCACTCCAGTGATCCTCTCCAGATTGTGGTGGTGGTGAGGTGCATGAAGTCGGATGTGGTAAGTCAGTGTGGCCACACAGAGGGGAAATATTCCCTTCAACCATCGGGCAGCATTCCTCCTTAAGTGACCCAGGTGTCATGGTGGAATGCGTTTGGCCTGTTACTCACCTGAATCCTTACGTTCATGTGTGCAGAGCTAAGGAAGTGACTTAAATCTAAACTATGCAAATATTAATTTAACTCAAAGAATATATTCCCCATCTTAAATTTCCATTTTGGTGTAGCCAGATTTATGAGATATGGCAATAATATACCTCTTTATTAAAACAGTTACCAGAGAATGTTTTTTTTCTTCATTCCCTTCATTTCTTCCTAGCTCTAGGGGGATAACAAAGTCCAAAAAAACTGAGCTATGCCACTCTGGTGGTTTGGCCCTCTATGAATGCCAGGTGCCCACCAAGCTGCTGTACCACTTCCCTCCTCAGCTGGATGGGGGAGAGAATATGTAATGAAAATCTCAAGTGTTGAGATAAGGACAGGGAGACACTACTCCAGGCAACTACTGGAATACTATCAACAGCTATCACAGACAAAATAGACTTGACTTGATGATCTCACTTTACTGCAAATAAAATCAGATTACAAAAATGAGAAATTAAAATAAGTAGTAAACCACCCCCTTTCACCCCACCCTTCTTCACAGACTCAACTTCACTCCCAGTTTTATCTGCCTCCTCTCTCCTTGCAGGGGGATGAGAACTGGGAGTTTCAGTCAGCACTGTCTCTGCTGTTCCTTCCTTCTCAGGGGGAGGGCTCCTCACACTCTTCCCCTGATCCAGTGTGGGGTTCCTCCCATGGGAGACAGTTCTCCATGAATGTCCTTAACATGAGTCCTCCCCACAGGCTGCAATCCTTCACAAACCACTCCAGCATGGTTCCCCTATGGGGTCACAAACCCTGCTGTAAATCTGCTGCAGCATGGGCTCCTTTTTCCATGGGGCCACAGATGCTGCCAGAAGGCTCCTCCAGCTTAGGTTCTCTCCATGCAATTACAGTCTCCTTCAGTGGCATCCACCTGCTGCAGCGTGCGCTCCTCAATGGGCTGCAGATGGATCTCTGCTCCTCCATGGGCTGCAGAGGCACAGCTGCTTCATCATGGTCTTTACCACAGGCTGCAGGGGGATCTCAGCTCCAATGCCTAGACCACCTCCTGCCCCACTTTCTCCTCTAACCTTGGTGCCTGCAGAGCTGTTCCCCTCACAGGTTCTCACTCTGCTGTTCTCCAGCTGCAGTTTTCTTTTTCCACCCTTCTTAAATTCATTATCCCAGAGGTGTTAACACCATTACTGATGGTCTCGGTTTGGCCAGCAGCAGATCCATCTTCCAGCCAGCTGGCACTGGCTCTGTTGGACATGGCAGAAGCTGCTGGAAGCTTCTCACAGAAGTCAATCCTGTAGCCTTCCTGCTACGAGAACCTTTCCACACAAAACCAATACATCCACCAAGCATAAGTATTTATTTTTTGAATGAACGTGATTTTCTTCTATCCAGAGTTAGTTGTTTCTTATGATTTATTACTAAGTTGGGAGGAGGCACAGTTGGGACAGCTGACCCCAGCAGACCACATGGCATCTTGCTCAGTATAAAAACGGGGTGGGGGGGGAAGAAGAAGGAGTGGAGAAAACATTTGGCGTTGATGGCATTTGCCTTCCCCAGTAATTGTTATGGGTGATGCGGCCCTGCTCTCTTTGAGATGTCTGAACACCTGCCTGCCCATGGAAGAAGTGGATTAATTCCTTGTTTTGTTTTGCTTGTTTCGTGACCTTTTCATTCCTCATAAAATCGTCTTTATCTCAGCACATGAGTTCTCCAGCTTTAACTCTTCTGAGTCTCTTACCAACCCTGCCAGCAGGGGAGTGAGTGAGCAGCTGTGTGGGGCTTGGCTGCCGGCTGGGTTAAACTGCAGTGGTGTAGTAGAGGGAACAAGCAGGAGGAATTAGAGGCCTGTGTGCAGTCTCAGGGCTTTGATCTTACTGTGTGAAAGGAGGCGTGGTGGGACAGCTCACATGACTGGAATGCTGTCACAAAGGGCTACATGCTGCTTAGGAAGGACAGATTAGGGAGACAATGGTGGAGTTGTCCTTGAAACATGTGGAATGTATGGAGCCTGGGAGGAACAGCCAACACCTCGGAGAGCTGTCCAGCCCTTCAGAAGGACCTTGACAGGATGGAGAGATGGGCAGAGAGGAACCATCTGAAATTCAGCAAAGGCAAATGCCAGGTCCTGCACCTGGGGAGGAACAAGCCCAGGCACCAGCACAGGCTGGGGCTGACCTGCTGGGGGGCAGCTCTGCAGAGAAGGACCTGGGGGTCCTGGTGGACAACAAGCTGTCCATGAGCCTGCAGAGTGTCCTGGTGGCCAAGAAGGCCAATGGTATCCTGGGGGGCATTAGGAAGGGCATTGCCAGCAGGTCATGGAAGGCGATCCTGTCCTTCTACTCAGCTCTGGTGAGGCCTCACCTGGAGTGCTGTGTCCAGTTCTGGGCTCCTCAGGACAAGAGAGACATGGAGCTCCTGGAGTGAGTTCAGTGGAGCGTGACAAAGGTGATGAGGGGACTGGATCTTATGAGATGCTCCAAGTGAGGTTCCACTTACTAATGGAACTGGGCCTCTTCAGCATGGAGAGGACTGAGAGGGGATCTTATCAATGTATATCGGTTTATGAATGGGCAGTACCAAGAGGATGGACCAGGCTCTTCTCAGCAGTGCCACACAGTAGGACAAGAAGCAATGGGCAGAAACTGATGCATAGGAAATTCCACCTGAATATAAGGAAGAACTTCTTTACTGTGTGGGTGACCAAGCACTGGAACAGATTGCCCAGAGAGGCTGCGGAGTCTCCCTTATTGGAGATATTCCAGAACCATCTGGATGAAATCCTGATGCATCCCATGTATCCTGGGATGGCCCAGCTTAAGCAGAGAGGTTGGACAAGGTGACCCACTGTGGTCCCTCCCAATCTGACCCATTCCTGTGATTCTGTGATTTCATTTTATGTAAACACAGGTATGCCTAATATATTAACTACATACGTCTATTAATAGAGTTATACATAGCCTTACCTGTATGGTTTTTTTGTTTTTAAGCTAGACTCATTGGTGTATTTAATGTTTTCCACTCAGGCTCATTTTGTTTTAATTTTCACTTGAAATTGCTCTGTTTTTCCTCTCACTTTTTAGGTCAAATTGATGTATGCCTAGTTTCTTCTCAGATTCCGTAGTTGAAGCAGTCTCTTACCAGCAAAACTTATGATGTTATTCTTGATTTTAGTATTTATTTTCACAACATATTTGAATAAGGATTTTTTCTCAGGGTCAATGAGGAAATAGGCTTTCAGTCATAAAAAAGCATTACATATAGTTTGTCTGTTTGCTCAAGAAAGACAATCTTACACCAAAAGAGGAGCAGTCATCATGACTGCTTGGGATTCTCAGATCTAGCATCAGTCTGGTGCCAAGCTTGTGAAACAGAAAAATAAAATTGAAGTACCAAATCCAGCAACCACCATCCTGAAAATGTAGCAAAGGAAATGAGAACTGAGGAATTCTTAAAAAGGATTTTTCCCCCAACTTTTCATATCCTGTTACAAACAATAAAATGTAACAGATGTTAAAGATAAAGAAAAAGTAATATGTGCTTTGAGTGAATAGCAAAGTGACTGGAAGGGAGCATGGATGAAAAAACCAGGATGCTGACGTACCTTTTAACATTATGCTAACCAACCACTACTCTCTTACCAGGGTTTATTTACCACAGCAGCTGATTCCCCATGTGGAGGCCAACACAGACCAGCATCAGATAAAGACAGAATCAGCAGAACTGAGAAGAGTCTTGAGACTCTCATTCTGCAGGCGCAGGGATGGTGTGTCCCAGCAGAAAGTCAGCAGAATGAAAAGCTGATTGTTTTCAGAAATTTTTTCCCGGTGGGATCTGAGACTGTGACTCTGTATTTACTCCCAAAATATAAAGAATGCTTGCCTCTTTTATTTCAGGAAGAAAGGAAAGACACGTAATTCCAGCCTATAATACAGCTTACCCTACAAGATGCCCTTCAACCTTCCCAAATTTTCCCTAAGCTCCAGTGTTATTCTGTGGCATCTGTCAGTCTAGTATTTGTACAGTTGCTGTCTCGAAGTACCTGCACATCACAGATTTGTGCAAAGCAATTTCAGAAATGGCTGCTTCAGTGGTTGAGGCTTGTCCTGTTGCATTTGCAGATTTTATTCCCTGGAGATTTTCCACAGTGCATTATTTTCTTATTTTATTTCCAGGGTATGACTCCTTGGCGATTGTTCTTAGAACTTCAGTCTTCGTGCATTTAAATTATGGGTTTTTTTATATATCTATCCCCAGGTTTCTCTCCTTCTTTTGAGTGGAAATTTTTTCTGCCTTCTTTTGATCTCAAATGATTCATGAGTGCTGGTGGGCCTTTACTTTCAGAGAAGACTTGTCTGCTTTCTGAACAGCAGCAAACACGACAATGGCAGATACTAGACAGAAATTGCTAGTTGGTGTGCTTTTGGTAGAGGGTTTTTTTTGATTGCTAACATTAAGCAATGAAAACTTGCTTGTCCAACAGCTTTGTTCTGTTTCCTCATTATTGAAATGCAGGATGATGCTTTCCACTGTGATTCTGACAACTGAAAAGTTCAAAGTATATGGGAAGCACATATCCTGATGATGAAAGTGAATTTTCAGGAGAAGTAGATATGAGAAGGGAGATAGCCCTTGGCTTCAGAGGGAACAATTTTCTTTTATGTTTTTTTTTCTACTTTTAAGGCAGCCTTAAAAGTGCATATATATGTTCAAATATGTTTGTTTAAAAAGAAATTTTTAAAAATAATGAAATTTCGACTTTCCTAAGATTTGGATGGTCATTCAGGTAATGTGGGTACAGTGTGAAATCTCATTAACTTTTACTGATGAGACTTAGTTTATGTCATCCAGGCTGGATTGTGGTTTGATTTTTGCCAATTCTTGTTCAACAAATCCAGGTGTTCAACTTGTGTTAACCATCACTCAATACAGATCCTGGAAATGCTCTTTTAAGAAGTCCACAGGAAGCATAGTCAAGTAGTCAAAGAACAAATAAAAACCACACTGTTGGAAGGACATTTAGATGATCCTGCTTTGTCTTTATTGAGAATTTTTTTTAGTGTTTGCCAGGTAAAAACACGTAGAAACTTGAAGTAGCCAAATAGTGATCAGGTTGATTGCAAAACTGATAAAAGCAATCAAAACTCTGGTATTTATGTACAGTAAGGCAAAATAACTTACAAGCATTAGATTTTAAAAAAACAAAAACAAAACTAAAACCAACAGATTAATAAAGTTTTCTTTGTATGTGCTATTCTCTGTGAACAGTTTACTGTAAGAAAGACAGCAAGACATCTCAAAGCATGTTGTGTGCTTTGTTCAATCACCTTTTCCTAGAAAAGTAAAGTTTCGATTAAAAAAAAATGAAGGAAAGGACCACTCCACAGTAGAGTCTTTACAGTTTTGTTGCTATAATTTAATTAGTAGATATGGCTATTTCAGTTTTGTAACACTGTCTAGCCTGTTAGGGGTGCATTGAACTGAGTCTAATTCTAAGGAATTAGGTGTTGTTATTACAACAAGAGAGCGGACAACATCTTCCCTTGCTGTCAGTATTAAAGCTTTTTTGTAGGTCAAAAGAAAGCATGAAAAAAGCTTAATAAGAGAGGGTGGAGCATAGATGAATCTTCAGTCCAGTCTGTGACCTTAGGTGGAATTGTGGATCAAAGGGGTTTAGAAGACTGAGTATATCTAATAAGAGTGAGCTGAATTAGACATGACTATGTCAATGTTAAAAGGATGGTGGTGCTCGCAAAACTTGCCAGCATTGTATCACCCTTCTTCAGGATACTCTTTAAAAGATATTTAGAGCATAGAAGTAATGCATGGAGTGGCAGTAATATAGTGGATGTATAACGCGAAGAATGTTCCACCTCCTAACTTTGCACCTATAATTTCCCACTCTGCCTCCCTTGGAGAATTTATTTTTACAATTTTATTGAATTTTTATCACAGATTATTCAGTTAATATTTCCTGATTTTCACCAGACAGAGTTTATAGTTTTTTTCTTAGATGTGTATTTAGTCTGATTTCATTGTACTGTTAGATTTTTGGTTTGTACTGCTTTAAGCAGAGCTTTTGCAGATCCGAGTTTCATGCTCATCCAGCTGTAAGTGCGGAAGAATTAGGCCTGTGATCAAAAGCATTGTAAGGAAATAATTATTAGAATTATTTGGTTTTCGTTCTACTTTAAGGCTCTAAGGGGCAGTTAAAGATAACATTTTTTATTACAGGCCGATGTCCACATACATTTTGCTTTCAGGCAAATATGTTCTCTTTTTCTGATAAAAGTTATCAAATTTCAAGTAAAAACAAGCTAAAAGCAATTCCACTTATTTTTTTCTAATTAGGTAAATTAGTTAAATAGTTTAAGGGGAACAGGGCAGGTAGAGAATGTGGTGCAGAGAGAACTGTTCTCTCTTCTGGTTTAATGAGGAAGGAAAGTAGTAAAATGGGAAGAAAAAGTTTACAGTGTACCCTGAAGACCCTGTCTCTGCTGAGCTCAGGGTCGTTGATGTGTACTGGATAAATGAATTTCCATGCTCATCTTGTGTACGTGCATTGTGTCTGCAGAGGGGATGCAGTGACAAATGCTGGTACAGGACAAGTGGTGAGACTAGCATCCAAATTGGAGAGGGCTGGGGACTGCCACGGGTGGTGGCACTGCAGCCTTGCAGTATTATACACATTTCTGTCTACTGCAGCTTGAGCTAGAAGAGTGCAGCCTGGGTGTGTGACTCAATAGAAGAGAAAGAAAACTTACTTAAAATACAGAAACTTATCTTTTAATCTGTTAACATTACCCAAAATGAATCTGCTTCACACCATCTTTAATGCCAGTTCTTATTTATTTTAAATAAATTAATACCTCTATAAATAAATACCCTTTATTGAGGAATCTATTCTTTATTAGGTCATACTGAAGTAAGTACTACCCTGGAAAAAATAAACAAAAGGCTTTGCACATGAAGAGATGAGGAGGAAGTTTGCAAGTATCCCAATGAATTCAAGGGTGGGTTGTTTTATTTTTTGAATTACTGAGAACACTTGCAAGACAGTAGCGTCTTCTGCTTGTGAATTAACATAGTTCAAGTGCCTATATTTCACCCGAGATAGAAAATCATTTGGCACATCAAGGCAGTAAAATTGGAAGCGGTTATGATCTAACCAAAGATTATACCTTCACATGATGACCAATTTCTATCAACAGATAAACTTGGAAAACACAAACCACCTGTATCCATCTTTGATAATAAAAAAACAACAGCAGAAAACCAGAAATAAAACCAGAATCAAAATGTCTAGAAAAATGTGCATTTAAAAAGACATCAACTTTGATTAGGAACAAGTTTTACTATTTTTTCTTCCTTTGGAAAGGAATTACAGATTCAAGAGAAAAGCAGAAAAGATGCCATACAAAATTCCCAAGAGTATGTGAAATGCACATTTGAGTGTGAGTTCCAGATCTGTTCTGAAGACTTTATAATCTCAAGATATGCATATAGTTAATATCACTGTTTGGAATACCCAGTGAGTCTTCTCACAGCTTAAACAAAGATCCCAGTCTTTGCGGGAATGAGTTTTCTAACTTGTCATAGATTTATGTCTTTATGGGGTCCCACTCGTTTAGTTTGTGATGGTCAACCTTTATTTCAGATGTAGCATAATCTATACAAAATGCTAAATATACTGAAATTTGTGAATGGAATAGAATGAAAAGAATATATATTAGAATAAATATTAGAGCAAAAGAACAACTTGATTTTTATTTTGTGTGTGCATCTTCGAGTGTTTTGGAAAAATGTTTTTGTAGGTATTTCCTGAAGTAGTATTTCCATTTCTGGTAGAAACACTACTTTCCTGGGATTTTTTTTTTTTGTTTTAGTTGAAGGAATTGAATAGGAATGTGGTGTCTGGTTTAGTGAAAGCCAGCAAACATGATGGATGAATCAATTGGTACAAAGAAGAGTATATGGCTAGACTATCATCTCTGCTTTTGCCGCTTTATGCTACTCAGGTAGTCATTAATCCTTACTCTTTCAGACTTTCCAGTTACTTACTTGTAGTAATCAGTCCAACATAATTGAAAGGGTGGGAAGCTATCATGCATGGGCTGTAAATTATTCCTCTTTGCACTTATCACCTTAAGGCACAGATTTCAGTTCACTGAGAAAACAAAGCTGTTTAAAAAATCAGTGTTCGAATTAAGCATTTGGCTTGGAAACTAAGGCAAGATAGAGAGAAATTTCTGATTTCTGCCCAGACAGAAATTTTGCTCTGTCTATGTGCAGGTTTTTTGCCAGAAGAGTTATGCTCTTAATGAGTTTGAAAGGTGAAATTCCTTGTTGATGTACCTTGTTTATCACAAACTGTGGTGTAAGTTCTGTTACTTTTTCAAATTTGTCTCTTTTGAGTCTGTTGAACTCATGAGATAGGTGTTCTACAGAAGAGCAAAGCATGGTTTTATCAGTGCTGGCCCTTAGACTTTTTGTTCATTTGGTATTCCTAAACTCCTGCTTTATTTGCTTTATATACATATACCCTGCAGTAATTTGACAACTAAAAATCCTTAAAAGAAGACTGTACTCACTGGAAAAACAAAAATAAACAAATATGAGTCTAAGAATTGAAGGAATTCAGTGTTTAGGTTAAATGGGTTGCATGGACACTGTAAAATTATCTAAAATCTAGTAACACACTGTACTCATTAACACTCAGAAAAGTACCTGTTAGGAGTTCATGAAGTTCTTGAAAGTGTTTGTAGAAGGCTTCAGCAGATCCAGTGAATGTTTTGATGCACTGCAGGTTCACCAACAGCTAGTAGATACTGTAGCCACACAGAGGTAAAGATCAGATACCTAATTCAGCACATAAAGGATAACTTCTAAGGAGCACCTTGAAAACTGAAAAGTGTAATTAGAGAAACTGCCTTGGCATAAAAGATTCACCAGGATGACCTACTTAAAAGGATCATCATGTACCTAAAGTCAGGCTACAGTTTGCAGTCATAAATATTACATCATGGCTTTTTTAAGGCTGCATTTCTCTTCCAGTAAATGCTTCAGTTCCCATTAATAGTTGAATAGTGCCATCACATCTGATTTCTTTGAGAAACATTCGAAGTGTATGAAATTAATCTAGAGGAAGACACTAAAAATAAAGACATTTTCTACTATAGGTGGATTTCTATTATTAAAAAGCTAGGGAAATATATTTTAGCTTCTAAAGTCATGTCTATATGATTGGAGGCTTCATTTTCTTGTATCAAAAGTACATCACATCCTTAGTTTATCTAATGCAGTCTGTAATTTTTCCAATCCCTCAAAACACTATCGGTCCTGAAACTCATGTCTGGAGTATACTTCTGGAGACAGTATATGCAATAGAATAAATAAAGGACAGCTTCTCAAAGCAATTCTCTGGTCTTCTCCCATGAAGCTCTGAGGGCAGTTCACACTGCTTTAGAAAGGGTAATAGGATTAGCTTCAGAAATTTCCATCCATTTTTACTCCTGCATCATATCTCATAGCCCCCTTAGTTGTGTTACTGCAGTTTTTCTGAGGTAATCATGGAAAATAGATCATTAAAATGATCATGGTTAAAAATAACCTTTTCCCCAAGTAGGAAGCAGGCAGTGTTTTCTTAGAAGCACTGATACAGAAATTTTAGCCTGCTTTCTCCCAGAGGGGAGGCTTCTACAATCTGTTGCAGTGTCCAGATTCACACACACACACACATGCACACACCACCCTCCCCGCCCCCCCCCTTAACTTTAGACACATGAGTAATGGTGCAGTTTTGTAATTGATTTTAGCTGTTCTAGCTACGGACTGTTGCTGAAGAATGATCCTGCATTTCCTCCTTCTGTGTGCTTGCACACTGCTGCCGTTTCTTTCTCCTGCCCCTAGTGATAGCGCAGATGTGTGGTGAGAAAATTGCCTTACAAATATGCCTGAAAATTGCACAAAGAAGGGAATGGTTAGTCTTCAGTCTAATAAGCAAACTGCTCTTGTCTCATTGTATCTGCATTTGTGACCTTGGGGTGCACAAGACGGAAAGATACAGCAGGGGAGCGGGGAGGAGGACTGGGACAAAATGTCTTGGCGCTTTCATGCAGCTTGATTAGTGGGAACTCATGCTGGACTAACACACCCTGAGATGCATTATCTGATAATATACAGTTGCTCCACTCTGCTACTGTCAGTATAGATAGGGAAGAAAAATGTGTCTGTCCACGACTTTGGTATTGGGAATCTCCAGAGTGTGGAAGTCCCACCACTTCCACTCACACAGCTCCCCGCATTATATTTTTTAGGGTGGGATTTCATAGTGCTAAGACTCAGTGTGAATGTACTGTGAATGCATTGGCCAAATTCAGTCAGCTTCCAGACACTCGTACGGATTGGAGGAATATTAACTTCCTGCAGGATTTGTGTTAAGTAGAAGGCTGGAGAGATATTTCATGGTAACTCATTGAGAGAAAAGTTAGTATGTGTAGCCCTTTCTTACAAAACAGGGAGTTCAAATGGGAAAGGACACTGCAGACACAGTCAATATGATGTATGATGCATGGAACTGCTTGGTTTCTTTCAGAATAAAACCCGGTATCCAAGACTAGAGAGTAAAAAATTGAATTCTGAAAACTGATAGAGATAATAAATTTATCTTCAGCATATTTTCCTTGTAACCTGTGATATTTGTATCTCTGAGGAAAATACAGGTTTTTATATTCAAAGCCCTGTGTTCTGATGTCCAGTGCTTAATTAAAGATTGGGATGATTCTGTATCAGTGTGAAGGGAATCTAAAAATAGTGAAGTATAAACTTTATTTCTCTTATGTTTTGCAGGTTGAATATTACAGCTTCACTTGTACCTGGGCTTTTTCCACTGATGTCCAACACGCAATAGATATTCCAAACAATATTTGGCAGGAGCCTTTGCAGCTTAACAGTAGTCTTTCTTTGATACAGGATGGAGGACACATACAAAGATAGGACTTCGCTAGTGAAAGGGGCTAAAGATATTGCTAAAGAGGTGAAGAGGCAAGCAGTGAAGAAAGTGAATAAAGCAGTTGACAAAGCCCAGGATGGCTACACACAGAGGTCCTACAGTCGATTCCAGGATGAGGAAGATGATGATGACTACTATGGCCAAGGAGGAAATTATGGTGTAGAAGCTAATGATGATGAAGGATCAAGTGAAGCAACTGAAGGACATGATGAAGATGATGAAATTTATGAAGGGGAGTATCAGGGAATCCCCAACATGGGGCAGGGTAAGGATGACATGGTGGCCTTAGGTCAGTCTATGCGTGATGAATACAAGGATCGTCATGAACTGGAAACCGAGAGGAAAGCTGATGAAGAAGAGCTAGCACAGCAGTATGAATTGATAATACAAGAATGTGGCCATGGTCGTTTCCAGTGGGCCCTCTTCTTTGTGTTGGGAATGGCCCTAATGGCTGATGGGGTTGAAGTGTTTGTGGTTGGATTTGTGTTGCCCAGTGCTGAAACAGATATGTGTATACCCAATTCTGGATCAGGATGGCTTGGTAAGTAGAGTCTTCGTTCTTTTTGCTGTTATAATATTTGCTTACAGTAAGCCTAAATGTGTATTTGTCGATATAGAAGCTTATATAAAAATATGTCTGTCTTAAATATAAATAAGAAATCCACAAATTGTTTTCATATTAATGTTAATTAACATTAATTAACATTGATTAAGAATTTAATGGATGCTGTAATTTTATTTTTTAGGTGACTCTTTTCTTATTCAGTCAGTAAATAAATCACTAAAGAGAAAGACTGCACAGTAAAACTTATGAGGAGAGGGACAAATTTTGTTCTCATATACGAGAGTAGATGTCCAGACGAACTAATCTAAAAACAAAGCAAACCCACAAAACCAGCCCACAGATGGAGAATTGGAGTCCTTCTGAAATGATATAGGTGTAATAAAGAGCAGATGATACAACTGTCCGGCAACACTTTCACAGTGCATGTGAACCTTTCCAATGGTGATGCGAAATTCAACCTGGAAAATGCAAAAAATTCCAGTGAAAATGCTGTATGGTATAACCTTTTGCTCTTTTTGTCTTTAGTCCTTTTATACCAATGACTGTTCTCTAGCATCCAAAGAGAATAATGTTTACTTAGCCTCAGGGAGACAAAAGAATGAACAAGAGCCTGGGGTGTGCTTTTTGTGTCCATTCTGTTGACGGGGATGGGCCGTGTCTCATCCCCTTGCCTGTTCCCTCCTATGGTGTGGGAAACAGGCAGTCTGAGCCAGCCTTGTGTGGCTTGCTGAAAGCAGCAGCAGTTCTGCAATCACGTCCATGATTGTCTTCCCTGGACATGCCTGGGCACAGCAGGTAAAACAAGGCTCTCATGGGGCAGGGCTGTGAAGAAAAGGTGTAGAAATGGTTCCCCAAGGAAGAGAGGAGGTAGAAGCCTGGGTAATTGTAACAGAGCAGGAAATGGAATGTATGTTTGTAGATAAGTGACTTGGGCTTGGAGACTATTACAGAAAAGGAGGACTTCTTATAAGATATTTAGAAGCCTTTGTTTTCTAGCAGATGTTCTGCTTGTACCCTGCATCTTTGCAGCACACGGTTCTGTTGCAACAGATCTCATTTAAGCTTGGCTCAGTTTCCTGACATACTGATACCAGTAGTTTGGCGCTCTGGGTTTCAATACAGTGGAGTGCAGTCTCCCCCAGTTATATCTCTAAGCCTCCCTCCAGGTGACAGGATCATGAGCGGAAACAGGTGAGGAGTTCCCAGATGACTGTGTCCTTTGAGTCATTCTTTGCCATTTGATCATTTCTTGTAAGAACTACTCTGCCTATATATATACAGTGCAGTGATTAAACTTTAAATGGAGGGAAATACATTATTAAAATTTTTATGGTTAAAGACACTGAATGCAAATAATCTGTTTTGTACTGCTTGTTTACACAAAATGCCAACATTGTATGTGTCATGCTTGGACCTGTGAGCTTTCAGGTCTACTTCTCAAAGAAAGAAGAGAAACAAAAACAATGCAAATCTGTATCACTAAATAAATGTCAATGAGTCAGTGCAGATAATAACATACAATGCATCTTTGAAAAGTAGTGAATTCCCAGCTTGGTTTTTTTGACATGATTTTGAGGACATCTTTAAAATCTACACTTCAATTTTTATACTTTTTCCTAATTTTTATTTTAATTTTTTAAAATTATTTTAATTTTATATGCTGGAACAAAAATTACTTATCTCAACTCCAGTTTTTAATTCCTGATAAACCTGTTTGTTTTACCACATGCACCTTTCTCGACAAATGGAGCAGTCAAAGTTGTAAAACAACAAGACAATAAAACATAAGGGTACCCACCAAATCCCTCTCCAATTAATTCATACTGCATTGTATTTTCTACAAATAGTATTCCATTTAAACAACTGCATTAAGCATCATGGAGGTGTCTGGAACTGGGAGTGGGGAGTATTGTCCCCACAGTAGTAGGGGCCATGAGTATTCACGTCCAGTTCGTGGGCTCTGACCCATGTCAATAAGGTTGAGGATTTCCCTGTCACTAGAGTTCTTATGATGTTGCCTTGAGATGTATTGGAATAACTCTGTAAATGTTTAACTAAAGCTCAGTACAGACACTGTTAAATACCTCATAGTTACAAGTATGAATGTGTGTGTGTGTGTGTGTGTGTGTGTGTGTGTGTGTGTGTGTGTGTGTATGTGTATAAATGATGCTTGTTGACAAAATTAAGGTAGCAGCTCTGGAAAAAGCTGTGCTACTAATGTATTCTTATGCCTAAAATATAGAAATTGTAATGTATCTTCCTTTTGCAATAATATAAAACTAGCCTCTGTATTGTGGTATTAACAAACAAATAATTTTGTGCTAAAAGATTAACATACAAAAGCAGGAAAAAACAGAGATAAGCAATTTCTTTCCCAGTGTGTATTGAAGGCATTGCAACATGTGACTGTTTTACCAATAATTTCACCAAAAAAAATATTTCTTGCTCATTGTTACTAGAAATATATCATAAGCTGCAAGTCATCAGTACACCAATGTACATATTGCTTATAAACAGAGTAGGTATACTGCTTGCAGAGAGCATAACCTTAATTCCAGTGCTACAAAATATTAATTGTAGCAGTGAATGCTCACTGAAAGCATTTTTATATTGTCATAACTGCGCCCTCACAGCCATGCATTTCAATTATTTTGCACTTGTGATTTCAATTTACAATTGCATCCTAACTGGGGTCTTCCAGACAGGCATAATTCTTTTTTTCATTATTAGAATCCCATAATCCAGAAGGTTCTAATGTTGTTAGAATATTAAAGTCATAGGACTAATGCTAAGAGTTATAAGGTAAAATTAGTACACATACACAATATTTATTTTTCAGGCAATTTTCTAGACTGTTAAGATACATACTAAGAACATCTTAACTTGTCTTTGAAAAAGCATTCATTGATTTGGTTGTAAAAACTGATTTCTCATACATCATGCCATGATCGTTTACTAGGGAACATGAGCTAATTAAAAACATGTGATGATATTCATTGAGCCTCCCTGTTGCATTTTTTAATTTTTTTAAAATTCACTTTCATAAAGACAATTTCCAAAAATCCTTCCATATTGACCCTTGAATGAGCTTGAGATCACTGTTTATTGATCACCAGCAACATTTCAGAGCCCATAAAGTCACCTAAGGAGTGTGCTGATGTCATGAACTAGTTTCAAGTTGTCTTTTGAAATAAATAATAAAAGAATACTTTTTTCATCTCAAGTAAGTGATCTTCTTAAGAAAAGGGAAGTTGACTAAGCATGAGAGAAAGGTGTCCCTGCTGTATATATAACTTGGCTGTACTTGCCAACTTCTGCATATAAGTGGATTCACACTGACCTCTTGGGTTCTGGCACCGATGAGGCAAGGCTGTACCCTTTTGAGACAGGTTGTAGGCTCAGGTCCAGAGATGTTGTTTTAACTCTTTTCCTGCTTGCATCTTATCTCTTTGGTTTTACCAGTCAGAAACAGACTGATTTAAAGTTAATTCTCTGGGCTCTGATTTGGGTATACTTTTCTTCCTAATTTTTCTTTGTCTTTGCATTCAGATTGGTCTTTGCACTCAGATTGTTCTTAAGTTTTATCGTTTGGGTTTTTTTTCCTGTAAAGTTTATATTACGGCCTTTTCTTTCCTCAGCATCTCTGTATCTGAAATACTGAAACAATGTTTTTCCTAAGCTAGGCAAAGCTAGTCTTTCCCAGCTCTATCTGTTCAGGATGCCACGCCACTCCTGACCATCCTGTCACTGGTTCTCCCATGGGACCTGTAAGTGCTCACCCTTGTCAGCTGCACTGCTGTCACCATTGTTAGCAGTACATACAAGCTGACTCCTGCTCAGCTGGCCCATGAGGCCACTCTTCACAGCATCAGTTGGCACATTTTTCAGACAGACACCTCCATCCTTTTTTTGTACTTTATCACAGAATCATAGAATAGTTTGAGTTGGAAGGGACATTTTAAACGTCATGCAATCCAACCCCCCTACAACGAACAGGGACATCTTCAACTAGATCAGGTTGCTCAGAGGCCCATCCACCTCAATACTAGAAAAAATCGTCTGAACATCTCAGGATTTAGTGATTATCTTTAAACATTTTATTTTTATTTTTTGCATGTGTACCAACAAAACCTGAAAACTGATTAGGCACTCTTATTCACTGATTGCCATCCTTTTTGGGGGCCAATTGTTCCTCAATGATTTCTAATAGTCCCCCTGGTCTGTTTTGAATCTCTATATGAACCTCTGTATGAAGTTTAGGCCGAATGATTTTTTGAGGGTGAATAGTCTTCTACTCTGTTCTGTCTTACCATTGCACTAACCTATGTGTTAGTCAAGACTTTGATACAGGTTCATAGACAATACACTAGAAATAATTTTTATATGTAAAAGACATTCTTAGCGGATGAGTCAGTCATACAGACAGTTCCTTCTATCTAAAAACCACAAGTGTAGTGGTAAATCACTGGACTGATCATGCAGGTTTTGTGAATATGAATAGCAACAAACAGCTTACCTTGAAACTAAATTATTTTCTGAAACCCCACATTTAGTATCAAATAATACCTTGATATACGGGGTTTTTTTCTGTTATTTCTGGATTTAATAATCAAATTTTGTGTATTATTTGTAGAAAGAAAAATATCATAGGCATAACTAAGTCTTTTGGGCAGAAGAAGTTCTCAGTCTGGGACAACAGCCTACCAATTCTGCATTGATTGCTAACTTGCACATTGGCTGTTTTAATAACAGTGCTTCCCACACCTAATCTGTTTTAAATCCTACCAAACATAACCAGCATAATTCTAATCCACACAGTTCTTTCTCTTTACACAAGAAGTGCTCTCCAGAGGTTTGGTAGCTGATGCAATGTGCTTATAAGCTCTGCTAAGAATACCAAATGACCACTGAATTTTTCCACTTCTTAGTTTACAGAAGTACTGGCTTGCCAGATCCTTGCTACTTAATTTGATTCTGGTTTTACAATGATCATTTTCAACAACTTTATATTCAAAAAATACCTTCCTTGTATCAATGCCAAATACAAGTCCTTCACTTGGGACAGAACAACTCAAATCACTGGTACAGGCTAGTCACTGAAATGCTGGGTAGCAAACAGCTCTGCAGAAGGGTATGTGGTTTTTAGTAGGAAGCAAGTTGACATAGGGAAGCACTGCCTTGCAGCTGCATTAGCAAATGTGACCAGTCAGCAGAGAGGAGTGATTATTTTCCATTCTCAACACAGTGAGCCCACATGTTGGGTTCTCTGTCCTGTTGTGGAGCCACCTGAAAAAAAAGATTAACAAATTCAGGCAAATTTAGTAGAGGACCAGTAATGTGGCAACAGGAGTGGAATACACAGCATATAAGAAGAAGCAAAAGGACCTGATCTTGTTTAGCGTGGAGGAAAGGGGTCTAAGAGGTGAATGTCTCTGTACTATTTGGCAACAAAATTGAGAGAAGCTACAGTGAAGGTGGATTAAAATTTTTCTCAGAGGAGCACAGGAGGTTAGAAGTTGCAATCAAGGATCGTCTGGTAGATGAGGAAAGTTCGGAGTGAGGTGGTCAACCACCGGGAGACGTTGCATAGTGAAACTGTGGTATATTTGGGAGATTTTCAAAAGTTGACTGAAGGCCTGAAGCAAAGTAATCTTCCTCTGAAGGTAGCCCTGCTTTTAGCAGAGGTCAGACAAAAGCTCTTCAAAACTCCCTCCCAACTGAAAATTTTCTGATTTCATAAACGAAAAAATAGTTGTCTGCAAATGTATGACACTTCCACCTGCCTATGACTAAAACACATTCTCCAGCTGTTGCACTTTAGTAAGCTTTTAAAGGAAAGGGGGGTTAGAACTCATGGATTGTATATAGGCTTGCTGTTTCAAACACAGACTAGTATCTAAATTAATTTAGGCAAAATCATTTAGCTTTAGTTATTTGTTCTCCTCCTGAGATCTGGCAGAAACCTGGAAGCATGTGACAAAATGTTGGTGAATAAAGGGCTGCAGGACCTGAGTTTGACAGGAGTATTTTTTAAATATTCATGCATCTACATGCCTGGTGGGATCATTTACTGGTTAAGGGGTTTGAATTTTAATAGATTGTCACAAAACTGTCCTTACACCGCAGTGAGTCAAATGCCTTCTGCTGCCATAAGTAGTTATCTGTGTATAGCATTTTTGTCTTTTTTTTGTTGAATATTAGTATAGGTCATTAGAGATGGATGAGATTTATTGCATGTTCCTGCATAAAATACAGTGAGAGAAGATGAGTGTCTTCTGGTTATATTCCAGTTATTAGTATGGTACTGCATTTGTTATGACATAATACACCACAAGTGACATAAAATAAGGGAAATCCAGGCTCTGGTACTCTGTCTTTTACTGTTGTGTTGAGCTAGTAGATGTACTGTTAAACACTTGAAAATTCCAGGGGAAAGTATTTTTTTTTTTATTATGGAGAGCATGTTGAAGTTTTTGTTTAAATTATTTTATATTTCAGGGATAGAGAAAGAGATTTATGTCTAATTTTTTAATATGGACACTTGGCCAAGGTATACATTTTATTCAAGAGAGCACAGACATCAAAAAAGTTAGGTACTTATATATGATCTGATATATATTCACAAGAAAAGCATCCAGATAAAGAGCCATATCAGACCTTTGCTTGTGAGGAATCCCACTGAAATAACAGAGAGAGTCTGTTGCACTTACAGTTAATAGTAGTAATAAATCTTTAGCAGCAATAGAAATATTTAGAAATAGAGCTGCAGTCATTGAAATGCATTCTAAATATTCCAGAGCAAGCTGAAAATTGGTCTGTAGGATTAATGTCTTACTCCTTCAGAAGGAGATGCCAGAAATACAAATGCCATCATGCATGCCGTTCACCTTTGGTACAGTTCCTTTCCCTTCCAATGACATTATTAAAGTCCTCTTACTGCTTGCCCTTCAAACACAGTTATTTGAAGGAGAAAAATTAAGAGACAGATCCTTATAATTCCTAAGTTGTTACAATATACAGAGCAGTGAAAATGGTGGTCATGTCTGGTTTTCTTTTCTGAGGGGGGAAAAAAGAGATGGTGGAGGGAATATGCAATGTGATTTTGCCTGTTATGAACTGGACTAAACTTGTATCACGTGGAACATCATGGACCTGTCACGAGACAGGGACTGGGAGCACAGATTTGAACCATTAATAAATTACAGTGTACTCAGCCCTCTGTGCTGGTGCATGCTCCCATTGTAAGCCACTGTCTAAGGTGGGTCATAGCTGCCTTCCTTTTCTGAGTACAATGTTGTTCCCAAGCCACCTAATTGAAGCCAGTATTAAGAAGGTGAACAAACCCATTTCAAATGTTTTTCCTCTTTCAGGTTGTTTCTGCATGCAGCTTTACTGCAAGGACCTATAAGAATCATTGAGTCCAACCCATCGTCCTGCTCAGGACAGCCCCAAAAATCACACCAGGTGCCTGAGAGCATTGTTCAAACACTTCTTGAGCTCTGTCAGGCTGGTGCTGTGACCACTTCCCTAGAGAGCCTGTCCCAGTGCCCAACCAACCTCTGGGGAAGGAACATTTTCCTGATATCCAACCTAAACCTCCCTGGCACAGCTTCATGCCACTTCCTCAGGTCCTGTCCCTTGTCAGCAGAGAGAAGATCAGTGCCTCCTCCTCTGCCTCCCCTTGTGAGGAAGTTGTAACTGAAATGAAATCTCTCCTCAGACTCTTTCAGGCTGAACAGACCAAGTGACCTCAGCTGCTGCTCATACAGCTTCCTGTCAAGACCCTTTGTGATGTTCATTGCCCTCCTTTGGACACTCTCTAATAGTTTAATGTCATTCTTTTGTTGTGGCACCCAGAACTGCCCCCAGCACTCGAGGTGAGGCCGCCCCAGTGCAGAGCAGAGCAGGACAATCCCCTCCCTTGCCTGGCTGGTGATGCTGTGCCTGATGCCCCCCAGGACAGGGCTGGCCCTCCTGGCTGCCAGGGCACTGCTGACTCGGGTTCAACTCCCATATCCCTCCCCAAGGGGCTACTCTCCAGCCTCTTGTGCTATTTATTTGCACAGAAGATTAAAGTTAAATCATTATTGTTGTAGTAATCTTCAAATCTCTGTCTCAGAGACTGATTTTTTCTAAAATAATCTAATATCTTTGGGCTGCTTTTTTGCTCATCACAGGTTATTTTCTGGGTCTGCCTATCCCATCACAGATCAGTAATTTTACCATTTATGTCAAATGAATTTATAGTCTTACAGAAGTGGCCAAAATAAGGAATTGCTTCCCAAAGGAAAAGCCTGAGGGCCATGTTGATTTCACACATTTAATTTGGCTGTCGCTTTCACTTTTTCCTCCCTCTCTCAACTGCCATGGGGTCCCTGGTTGACAATACATCACTTCTTAAATCAATTTGTCAAATAGAGATTTTTAGCCAAACTGAACATTTAAAATATGATGGTGCAATCTCTTCCAAGTCTCTGGTTAATTCTGTGGCAGAGTTTAGTTATAATCTGCAAGCTTTCACATTTTTTTGTGTAGCTTTGAATATTGCATCTTGCATCAAATGCTGAGCTGTGAAATTAAAGAGAGAATGTATGAGTTCCTTGTCAAGAAGAAGAAATATTTTCACAGAGAAAGTGTTAATGAACTTCATTAAGACATGGAACAAATGTAATTTAATGGCTTGTCGTCACAGCTGAGTAAATATCTTCCTATACATTTAATCCTTGAATTTAATCCACCAAGACTTCAGAGGCTGTCAAAGTTTGACTTGTCTTTTTATCTTACACTATCGGCATTTTGAAGAATTAAAAGAAAATTGTATGTTATTATAGAAACAGTTTGAAATAACTTCTTATTCCAGAGCTTTGGCTTGTTTAAGGGAGTGTCAGTGCTGAAAAGTATGGAACACAAATAATATTTTAGTCTGCTCTGTCTGCATTTTACTGCATATATGATTCTTTCCTAGTGATGGGTGCATCAATTCTCACTGTACTCACTTGTTTCACTTGTTTGAAGTATCAGTTTATGATTGTTTCAAATGTAGGGAATATCACTACTTTCATAGCTGATGCAGCATCAAAGTGGTGGTTATACAATATTATACAATAAATACTTACACAAAGGAATAATACAAAGTTACTGCAGAACAGATACATGAATATGACATATGTACGTTTTTAAAAATCTTCTCTTCATGCAAATACTTGTTATTTGCATGAATATAATGGTAAGCTATAATGGCAGTTAAAAATCTGTCCAGGATACCATGATTTACTAACATTAAAAATAAAGTTTCTTGATTGCATTTATTCTTACTCATTTTTCAATGCTTTGTCAGCCCTATGCAGAATCAGAAGTCCTGATATAAGGGAACAATATAAATGTAAGATTTTGTAGTTTCACATGCTACTAATGGGCCACAGGAGTCTGGGAGGAGTTACTCACAGATTTATTATGTCAGCAGAACTATGGGTAACTTTGGGAAGTTCTCTACATACTTTTTTTTTACTAGGGAATCTTAGATTTTACCCTCAGAGCAACTCTGCTTACTACTCGCACTGCTAGATGGGCCCTTCCATACTGCCAAGTGGAAAATGTTGTTCCCTGGCTCTGCTAAACCTATGACATACTTACCCAGCATCTGCCAGCCTGCTCCAGCTGAAGGAAAAAAACCAAGAGGTTTTGATGACACATTACATATGCCAAGTTATTCTAAATTTTCTTAACAAGTAAACTTTACTCAGTATCAACATGTAATGGACAAAGTGTTTTCAAAGACTCACAGAAACCTGTTTAACAGGCAGAAAAGTGTTTCTATATAATTTTTGAGGGGATTGTATAAAGTTGGGAGAGTACTGTAAAGCAGGAAAATTAAGAAAATGGTGTAAAGTGAAACAGGCTTTATATCCATAGTGTTAAAAAAGGTCTGCATTTTCAATGATAGGCAAAGGTGGCCATTTGCAAATTTCTTCACATCAGTCTATCTGGACTGAAATCATGTGCTTTATACTGGTGAGAAGTGGAGAGTCTTATATGAAGGGAGTATGGATGAATATAACCCATGTGATGTGTGACTCTGTTGTGCTGCATATTGCTTTTGTCTGGCATTTGTCAGACCTGCTCATTTTCACAGAGAGCAAGTATTTTCCTAATCCGTTAGAATTCAGGGCAATTTTCAAGGTTGGTTCTGAAGTTGCCACTAGCAAGTCTTGTTAAATGGATATCATAAACTGATAGATGCAGTCATCTAAAAAATTTTCCATTTAGACATTATAACAGTGCCTCCTGGTACTATTGTAAATACATAATTTAAAAGCCTGTTTAGCTTCACCAGCACCTGCAGGTGTATTGCCAGCACACAGAAGATTACTCTGATCTGTTATTCATAATTCTGACATCGGATTATTTAATCTGTTTCATTGACTCTAAACTGGAAAGCAGCAAGAAGATGTGGGATGGAAGTTTCCTTTCTCGCTCTCATGCAGCTCTGTGCTAGGTGAGGTAGACCAGGTATCTTGTCAGACACTTTGGGAAATGTGAGAGTTTCAGACCCTTATTAATTTTGGTAAGCTGTTTCTGAACAAGTTCAGCCTAATTCAAGTCTGTTTCTCACAGCAAAAGGTTTGGTTAGGTTTCAGGGGTTTCTTTCTTTAATTTTGTTTCAGGTTTCTTTTCTGTTTTGTTTTTTTAGTGTAATTTTTCTTTCCCCACCCTTCCAGTCCATTGGAACAATGATGGTAACAGCCACTGTACGGATGGAAAAAAATAAAAAGAAGCTATTTTCTCCCATTTACAAGGAAAGAAGTTTACTTCTGCACTGAGATATGCTTACAGAAAAGAGACTTAATGGCTGATTAAACACTGGAGAGATAACCAATGGTTAGCTTAAATATTGAACAGAAACCTCTGAGATTGTAGTTTTATTAATTAGTTCTTAGCATCATGAGTTTTGATTTGCTGAGTTGGATGCATCTGTTATTAATTTAGGTTTTTATACATTGGGATTTTTGTTTTATTCAACACTAATTAAAAGTGATATTCATGGGCTGTGCTCTGTTTAGAGTCAGAAGCAGGACTAGTTGAATAAGAAATTAATATTCAGGCAATAAAACATGTGGCCAAAATGAACAGTTTTGATATGAAATGAGATGATTAATGTAGATGACTGCATGGGCAATTTAAAGCTTTAGTGAAATATGTCTTTTGGCTTTGAAATTTAATTAATCCTAGCTCATCGCACAGTGCTATGCACTGTTCAAGCATATGCAGCATTTATAATCATTCTGATTCTCAGGACTGCCCTGGAAGTGCATTTCAAATTGCAAAGTCATAGCAATTTCTACCATGACAGGGTCAATTCAGAGATGGACAAAGAGTGCATTGAATTTAGCATCTAAATCTGAGAGCAGAAAAATCCAGAGGCACCTCCAGAGTCGCAGTGGGATAAAACAGGAATTAGGGGGGCTAGGACAGCTTAACTAGGTGTGTTTTATGCAAAGCATGTCTGTTAGGATTTTCTTGCTAGTGCCAGAGGGAATTGTTGGATCAAAGGAAAAGATAATGTGAAAATGGTATGTTCAATGATAGCACCTAGGGAATCTGTCAACAGCTTCATGTCATCACCTGGGATTACCCGAGCTTATGTTAATGTCTGTGCTCTATATATTGCATATTGGTAGCTACCAGCTTGTAAAATATTGTTTATATGGGAAACAAAATACCATGTATTGGTTGTTTTTTACAGTTCCATGTTGTTAAATTTGAATGCTGATTGTCCATTTGTGTTTAAAGTAGCAAGGAAACAGTGCTTTAGTCTTTTTTTCTATAATGTATTGTTGGTTCATCTAACCAAGTAATAGCTGTATGAAATAGCAGTGTGCTGCTGTTTCCTGAAATAATGACTGCCAGTATCCAGTTTATAAATTATTCCAGTGAAGAAATGGAATAACTCTGATCAATTTTTTATTCTGATAAATCTGTTGTGGAATAAATAAAAATTATGCTAGCATCTGGTAGAAGATAATACTTTTTTAAAAGACTTAAGTTATTGACATGATAACATTTTGAAAGTAGAAGTGATGATGACAATGTACTGCTTCCTTATCAGAAAATGCAGCTGTGAAGAAAATTCCTCATCCTAGCAAGTAATCCATTACCTGTCACAATCTCTGCAGCTACTGATCTTCTTCTATTAATTTATTAATTTATCTAATTTGGATATGAGGATAAGCAGAAGCAGTTATTCCTTTTGTTATTACAGTGTTTCATTTAAAATAATATCTGAGTACACAAGAATGTATGTTACTAATGAAATAATACTCTGAAACTGAGTATTATTCCATTAGTAAAGAAAAGTATCAGCACACCTGGTGGTGTAAATTTTAGATATATTGTAAGGTGAATGTCACTAGAACTGTAAGGAAAGTTAATAGCAAACAGAAACGTAGAGCAAGAATATATGATGTTTTTCAAAATGAACTGATAATGTAAAGGTCTAGAGCTACATCACCTTGGTCTGCGCTAAATATGTAAACCAGAATTAGTCTCATTAGCCCATGGAGAGGAAACATGGCGGCAAAATGCCAATTTTTTCATGATGGAATTAAATTGAGCCTTATGCCAGAAGCACTGCAGGTTGTAAATCTCACAACTGAGGTACAGCGAACAAACAAAAATCAAGCATATTACAACATAAATATAATATGAGGATGCTAGAGGAAACAAATTAAAAAAAACCCCCATGAATAACTGAATGAAATTTGTGTGAATGGCTGTTGTGGACCCATTGATTTTCACATGGACAGTATTTCTATTATAGGACTAGCAATGTTTTGATCAAACCTTTCCAGCAATGAGTTTTCATCTTTGTGATTTCCCTCAGGGTGGATCCACACTGGAGTAGATTCCTGACTTGGAAATACATGCAAGTTGCTTTCCTGGGGAAAAAAAAGAAGTGGTTTGAGGGGTTTTTTGTTGGGTTGTTGTTTTTGTTTTGTTTTCTTTATTTAATGGAGAGGATAGAATAGTTCTCACCTCTCCTTTCCTTCTAAGAAAAAAAAATTCTTGGCTCATCTTTGACCTTTGGTAGAGCAAGATGATCAGTTTGGGTAGCCATGCCATCAGATGGTTTTTACTTAAGTCTCAATTTTAAGTTGAGACAAATACACTGTAGGTATTCTTCAGTCCAAAATTTTGGTGACATAAAATTATGTATTGTCAAATTTTGTCTTGCATTAGGTGCTTTCTGCTTTCTAAATATGCCAGAAGTCCTATCCACTTAGTTTCAGTTGTTTTCCAACTATGTTGGAGGCTCCATATTGGCTTCTACATCTATTTCCCTTTTCAAGTTAGGTTGTCTGGAAAATTTGTACTTGATTCTTTTGAAAAGGAAAAAATATGGAAGAAACCCACAGTTCTGTGTTCTTTTTAATTTCCTTTTTTTTTTTTAATACTTTTTTAGGCTCTATATTTTGTTTTGTGTTTGTGACACTTCTCTTCAGAACTACAGTACTAGGCTCCCTCACAACAATTTTTCTTTTACTGAATCAGTCATCAAATTATGCCTGTCATAATATTACAAACCTGTATTTTTTTAATAGTTTGTGCAGCTGATAATGTTTTTTCTCATTATCTTAAAGATCATAAAGAGCTTTGCATGAAGAACTGTTGAGTTACTTGTTCTTTCCTTTTCCTGGGTATGCTGGTCAGCTGAGTATAATATTACTTTTGCCTGTCTTTGCTTTAAGTTCCATTTTCTTGATTTTTGTGGTTGAGGTCCTATATTGCAGTTCATCAGTATTGTTTGAGAATGGGATCATTTTGTGTAAACACCAGACAGAGTTTATTTGGTTTTTATTTATATGGAATTTCTGGGTTGGGATTTGACTGAATGTCATCAGATGTTTTGTAGGCATATTTGAAAGTGGTGCTTGGGTTTGGTGGGGAGTTTTTTGTTTCTTTGTTTGTTTGGGTTGTTTGGGGTTTTTTCCTATTGATGGAGCAGAGGGGCTACTTCTTGTATTGTTTTAAATTGATTGCAGTGAGCTGTCGGTTGTATGATACGTATTTTTTGTAGCTTGTAGATCAGTGTATTTCCCTGAGTTCTTTTCTTATGTAAGAACTACAGAACCAGAATTTTAGAAATAACTAAATAATTTTAAAAATTTGTTTTGGGTTGAAACAATCTTTTTTAGTTTTTTTGCCTTCATGAAAACACTAATGTTTCTGTACTGCTCAACATGTTTGAGAAGAAGAGATGAGGTTGTCTTTTCTTTTTCCAGTGGTCTCACTGGAATTTAGTCTTTTCCTTTTCGTGAATTTATACAATTCTTTAGTTATTATGGAGATAAAGTTGTCCTTTTTTACTGACTGTGAAGCATATCCAGAATGTGTTGTGAACTAAGCAGCTAAAAAAATGTGCTAAAGCAAAATGGTCTGTCACGCAAAGGCTTGTCACTTTGGAATTATTACTATTAGAGAACTAAGCACAGAGTTTACTTAGCTGCAATTCACACTTGAAGGCCCAAGAATCACTGCAGCGTGATAGGTGCTGTAAAAACTTCTATATTGAGAATGGGGAACTTCAGCATTCATTTAAAAATAGCTTTATACCTTTCATGTATTTAAACAGATAAACCCTATTACCCTGGTTTCTAAAAATAATTCTAATAATGCAAGTGAAACTTGACTGTTTGTAAATGTATAGTAAGCAAAAGAGCAAAAAGCTTCAAACAAACTTGTAATTAAGCATCTGCACTAAAGAGTATGAAATTTCATATTGAATCCTGTCTGCAGTTGTCTTGAAAGGAAAGGCAGGAGGGGCGGATTAGTCTGAAAAGTAGTAATAGAAAAAGAGCCTGATATGCTGCGGCATTTGGGAGATCTGCATACATTGCATATTTTTAGGTAAGAGAAGTCATTTAACATCTAAAGTTAAGACACAAAATGATTACTGTGAGAAACAGCTAGCATTTAGATGAAGGAAATCCAAGGTTTGAGAAGTCTTGAACTTGCAAAGACTCATGTAAAAATTTAGTTTTAGTTAATATGGTGTCTGTCTCACATATGTGTTGGAAAACAGTACCTATCCACTTTTTCAGATGGGTGAAAAATTTGTATTTTACTTTAACCACTTAGACCCACATATTAAAATTAACCATTCTGTGTGTATAGAGCTTGTTGTTTCACCATAGCAAGAACCATTTAGAGAAAAGAAGAAATATTTACTACAGAGAAACATTAGTTTGTGGCAGTTCTTTATGTATGAATATTGCAGCCATGGTACATCTGAGGAGATGAATGGCATAATATTAAAAACAAGAAGTGAAGATCCAATATACTGGATACATAGAAGGATTCAAAGACAGGGTCTGTAGAAAATTTGAGTTCTTCTGTCTATTCTGGAGTTACTACAACTTTCTTCTATTTGTTGTCTTAATGGATAAGTGTTTGCCTTAATTACCTCCCATTGCAAACATTTAATTAGAGGTTATGTTCGACAGTTGCTGCATGGGTTGCTACTATTTTCGAAGTCTTTTCTGATCAAAGGAACTATTAACAGATTTTAATTAAATACAAGTCTGAAAGACTATCATCTTTAAACTCCAAATATACTGCATTACCAGGGTTAAAACAAAGATAAAGCTGGAAATTCTCATTCTTATATTCATTATGCTACCTATAGGCATTGCAGTCCTTCACTACGAATGTTATATTCTAAAGAATGGCATATGGGAAGATCCTAGTACAAGTAAATAAAACACTCCTTACATTATAATTCTTATGAAAAGTGCTTTGCTTCTTATGGAACTGCCTTAGCACCACATTTATGATTGCTTTTTCCAAAATATAAATAGTATTTTAATCTTATTTTTAAAGTGTTTTTTATAATGTGAGTACTTTTGCTGGCTGTATGAAATGCATTCCTCATTCAGACAAATGACTTAACACAATAGGAAAAAAACCACTTCATGCTGTTCTTATAGCTGATTTATGATAGGTGTGTTAATGTAAAAACTTAATCAGGGAGTCCCATAGCCTCTGAGTCTCTCTATTGCAAGGAAATCTGACTTTACTTTCATTGCTGTATTTTTTCCTGATGAAATATACTTATAAAATGATTTCTCAGAAGGTTTTGTCTATCATTTAGATACCAGGCTATAAATTACAACAGATATCAGCAAGTAATGAAGTTACGGCAACATAAGGGGAAAAATACTGCTTAACTGAACCTAAGTGACTGATTATGCATTTAGTGTTATGTCATTGTTTAAACTGTCCATAACCAGCATTTGGATACTGAGAGAGTTCTTGTCAGCTGCTTTGTAAGGCTAAACTGTTTCTAGCAGTCTGAAAGATGCTGTGTGCACATCCATTTAAAAAATATCTAGCCACCTGGTAGCCAAAGCGTGTGCATAGTGTAAAACAGTTCCAGACTCAGGTTCCCTTGTCTGAAGAGGATGTAAGGGTACATTATGTACATTTGTACAATGGGGGAAAATCATTGTTGTTGTAAGATTTCTGCTGTGGAAAGAAAATATAGGTTTGTTAAAACTTGGCAAAAGAATAATAAAAGAGATTATTTTTTAGCATGTTTTTTTCAGCTGCCATTTGCCTCTTCTCAGTGCTTTTCCATAAATTGATAGAGCTCTACATTGCATGTTACCTTGTGGGGAAAATCCAAGACATATGACACAGATATCATTAGAAGTCTTTATATTTTAAAACATTTTTTAAAATGTTTTAAGATCAGACTGGATGTCAAACCAGTGTGTTCCTTCCACTGTATTTAGCTGATTTCTTTAGAGGCATGAGTGTGCTGTACTGAAAGGAAAAGCAGCCAGTTTTGTGAGCAGTAGTAGCTGCTCAAAAAGGGAGTACTAACCTCAGCGTCACATGCTAGATTGACATCTATATACATGTATGTCCACCCATAGAATTATTGTTTTGGTGATCAGCCTTTAAAGGTGTGCCGGTTTGGCCAAAATCTAGTAATATATCCCCTGAGAGAAAACCAGGTTACAACCACCCTTCCCCCCACAGGGTTTGGGAAAAAAAGGAAATTTTTCCTCGAAGGAAAGTGAAAGAGATAAAAACTATTTAAACAAACACACAGGAAAAGGATAATGATGCTAAATAATGAAATGAAATCTCTCACTATAGAGAGAAACCTGGGAAGATTTCAGAGTCCTTCTGTAGGTGTGGTCTCTCTCCTCCTCGGAGCTGGGTCGGCGAGGGCCCACCCCCCGGGCCTCGGGGAGAAAATTCTCCCAATGTGTTCTGATGTTGTTGAAACAGTCCAGAAGAGAAGAAGGGATAAAACCAAAGTCCCAGGAAACAAAGTTCAGCTCTCCGTCTCATGCCAAGAGGAAAAAAAAAAACAGCTGGCTGAAGGAAAGCGAGCAGGGTGCTCCCTCTCCGCTACCCGCAGCCAGAGAACGCAGAGGAGTGTAGTCTCTGTGTCCTTGAGAAGCTGCTTTGAAAAGTACCTTTGGTTTTTTTCCTCAAGCTCAGTTTAAAGGCACAGAAAAGGCACAATATTACTTTTTGGGCATAGAGCATGATAGGGGATACACATGATAGAGTCACCCCAAGACAAAAGGCAATGAGGAAAGGGAACAAGGTCTGACCAACAACATGTTATTTACTTTTTACATGTATGAATTTATGCAACATGTAATGTGTGCATTATGAAAGACATACAAAAAATTTAGTGTCATCCACAAGAGATTTATGTTCTGACCAATGGCAAAACGTAATAAACAAAAGCTGCAAAGGTTGGAAAGGAAGTGCTCATGATAATCTGATGATAATAAAGTGATCATCTCATCTCATTGGTTACTTGGATTTGTTGGGTGGTTTTTCAGCTGTTTTAGCTGTTCATAGTTAGAGATGTCCTTTGCCATTTGTCACTCTTAGGACTTACCGTGGATATTGCAGCAGGGTAAAATGATCTTAAGGAAAAAATTGGAAGTTGAGAGGAAGGGGACTTCCTTAACATGGTGCAGGCAGGGTTTAAATTAAAGTTTACAGGGAAGGGAACCTCAATCTATCCTACTCCTAACATTTTGATGCCAGTGCCAACAAGAGATGCCCAGAATCTGGAGAATGTTCAGAATTCAGCAGGTTTAGATAAGGACAAAGTTCTTCATTATGAAGGTAGTCAGGCACTCGAACAGACTGTACAGAGAAATTGAGAATGCACCATCCCTGGAAGTTTTCAAGGTCAGATTGGATGAGGGTCTGAGAAATCTGGTCTAGTGAGGAGTGTCCCTGCCCATGGCAGGGGGGTTGGAAATAGATGGTCTTTAAGGTCCCTTCCAACCCAAGCCATTCTATGATTCTATGATTCTCTCATTATAAAGAGAGACAGAAAATACAAAAAATAAGTAAGACAGGAAAATGCACTGAAACACGTATTGTTGGTAGCTGCAGTAGGTTCAGGATGGAAGGGTTACAGATTTGGTCAATGAGAGGGTTTGTGCAAAGACTGCAAGGCAATTAAGAAAAAATTTAAAGTTAATGTAATGGGAAAGAATAAGATAATGCAGCAGCTCAGAGAGCAGATTATTTATAGCAGTTTATTGACAGCATGAGAATATTATTTTTAGCAGCATATTTTGAATGCTCTTTAGGAGAATTACATCAGTATGAGAGTCCAAAACACAGTATAATGACCAATTTGTCATCTAAAAGAAAGGTTAATGCTTTTAAACTCAAGACTTAGAAACATTTTTCTTTCATCGTTCAAAGTGTTTTGATATTTTTGTGCATCACAAGGAATGTAAATTGGTAAAATTAGGATTATTTGCACAGAAATATTTCGAAGTTATCTATATATAGAAATAAAAGACTATTTAAATTGCTTTATCTATTTCTTATATTAGACTGTTGACTGGGAAAGCCCAATAATACTTATACACAAAAGAATGTAACGAATTTCACTGTAAGAATAAAAATTAACCATGTTTTTTCCTTTTTGAAATCTCTCTGCTGGCAACACAGCTATTTAACTATCTTTATTACATTCCTTCCACTACTATTGACAAGCAAGTACCAGATCTGCTGGATGGAGTTTCCAAACTGCTTATGAGCAGTGATCCATCTGCAGCATGGTACAATAACCTTGACCACAGGAAAGATCTTAAAGCAGTTGAATGAATATGCTAAGTCACCCACTAATCTTTTTCTCTTTAGGACCAGAAAATACATTAGCCATGTGGATTTACAGGAAAATCTCAACTAGTGGTATAAAATTTCTGATCAGAATGAAAAAGCTATCCAATAAATGTCTGCTCCTAAAGACCTCTAAACTGAAAAAGAATATTGTAATGTCAGTTTCCTTCCTGGGCTAAACAAAGTAAATGAAGATATCTTAGTAATTCTGCAAATTCTGGATTTACCCATATTATCATCAGTGTTCTTTGATGGAAGTCTAAGAACCCATCAACGTCTAGAAAATATCCATTGACAAAAGTTATTTTTAGAAGACAACTGCTGTTTGTGGTGGCCAGTGAGCCTACGATACAAGGGACAAAGGGAGTCCACTGGCAGGACAGTCCCTAGTACCAAAGATCCTCCCCATGTTAGGGTGACAAAAGAGGCTTCCCCCAGGATGCTCTGTTCTGTTAATGAACTCCAGTTCTGCTTCCCTGGTTGGTCCACTGGCCTCTCTGACCTTTGTTACCTTGTATGTCCCTGCCCTAGAAGCTTCTCCACTCCATGTTCCTGCCACTAGCGCTTGCCCCCTCTCCACTCCCTCAGAGCTTCCCCATTGGCTCCCTTACCCTAGTCCCGCCTGTGTACCACCCCTGTGCCCTCAGATCATTGGTCCCTGATGCTCAGTCCGCTCCTGTACTTAAACCTGGACCCTCCCGTGTTCTTTGTCCCTGGAACCCTTCACGTGTGTGGCTGCAATAAACCCCTCCCGTGGGACTCTATACAAAGACCCTTCCTGCCTCTTTGCCATTGACCCATTTTAAGGAGCTATCCGTGTGTCGGCGTGTGCACGCGTGTGTGAGCGTGTGGTGGTCCTGCCGTGCAGCTTCACCTTGGAGACGCTTTTAGGAAGGTCGTGGCACCTCATGCTCCGGCACCGCCAAGCCGGAGACCATGACAGTTGATCTTATGGAGTTTGTTACTTTTGCAATTCTCCTGTGATGAGCAGAAATGGATCTGTTATCTTGTCCTGAGGTTGGACGGGGCTCTGAGAAATCTGGTTTAGTGGAAGATGCCCCTACCCATGGCAGGGGGTTTGAATTAGGTGGTCTTTAAAGTCCCTTCCAACCCAAACCACTTTATGATTCTGATTCTATAATCTTGTTAATAGACATTTAAAACAATGTGTATCTCATTTAAAAAATATCCTATTTTAAGTTATGTCTTACAAGGAAATAGCAGTGGAAACTACTTGTGCGAAACATGAGAGGAAACAGGGACAATTTAAGGTGCACGAAACCCTGCAGATGTCAGCACTTCAGATGTTATCATCTGTAATTCCAAGCACAGAAATACTGATGGGTGAACTCTACCCTCATACACATTTAACCAAGCCCAGGCATTTAAATGGGTATTTTTCAGCTTCTTTTCGCCATTCATTACCTTCTGCCGTA
>JACSVZ010000014.1:22868848-22891194 GCA_014706295.1 Lycocorax pyrrhopterus obiensis | reverse complement strand
GGAAAAATCATGGCTATCCAGCTTCAATATTACTTCTAAAAGAAATCAAAGTTTTCATGCAGTGAAAACTAGCTGAAATAAATATCCTGAGATGAACTACAGTTTATAAATTTTTCAGGCAACTTCATATGTTTGCTCCTGGTAGAAAGTTAATCCTTCTTCTGGGCAAAATAAAAAATGCTAAATAAATGTGTCCTATTTTAAAAGTACACATTATTTCCAGACTGCAAAGATTTCTTTCAATTTGCCAGAACTGCCAATTTGGCCAAATTTCTTCTCCAGGCCCACAGAAATATCAGGAAATACAGGTTAGGTGTTGTTGACTGATGTAACTAAAAGCTATTAAGAAGCTTTTGCCCTACCTGTTATCCCTTGTGAATGAAAGTCTTTCTCAAGATGTATTAATATAACATTTCTTTTCCAGACTACTTTAGACTATACTTCATTAAATCTGATACTTACCTTCAGATGGCTTTCTTCATCCTTCCTTAGACAATCTCTAAACCTTCCTGCAGTACTCCATCTATATTATTGGGATCTACCACAGAGTGCTGATGTCACTATAGTAGAACAAAACTCATAACTCAGATATTTTCTCAAATTCTTCGTGGGGAATCAAAAGTTAGCAAAAATGCAAAACAGCGAATGTAGTTTCTCATAACTTGCAGTTTTGAGGTGGTTGTCTGTGTAAGTCCACACGTGCTGACTTTTACCAGCAGTTTTGTTTATTATGTCTAGTGGCGAGAAACACTTAAGAGTTTTATATTCATTCTTTTAGACACTGACATGAAGGAAATGCAAACAGTCTGTATACATAACAACTGCAAAAATGTTCCGAGGATTATAGACCATGTGGAAATGTTGGCCTACAAGATGGTTGGCCTACACAAGCAGTTCCTTCAGGAAGTTCAGATCTAGACCGACAGCCAACTTTTAAAATTTTATGTAATCAATATTTAGTATCATCTTGTATTTATCTTTTGCCTCTTCATATCCACTTGTTCCACTTCTTTTTCACCAGGCACCTTGTATTCCCTTACTCTCAAAAGGCTGTAATCTTCTGCCTGTGATTCCTCTCCAGCATCCAGCTGTCTCCTACCCATGGCTATCAGTGTTTTTACACTGTGAGCTAATGAATAGCTCTGCAGGTGACTGGCTTCAAAGCTGACAGGCTCTGCCAAAAGGGATATATACTTCTCAGTGAAGCTGAGGAAGCAGTTGGCAAGGTCTGAGCTTCACAAATAGCTTTGATTCAGCCCTTGCAGCTTCAGATGTGGGTAAAGGTTGACTAATCTAAACCTCAGAGAGGAGGGGTCTTCCCTAAAGCTGGTAAGAGAAGAAGACAATATTCTTATGAGGAAAGGAAAATTATACAGAAGGGAGAAAAGACAAGGCATGTATGTAAATAGCGAAACTACATGACAGAAAAAAAGATCAAAAGAAAAATTATAGAATCATAGAATTATTTAGGTTGGAAAGGATCTTTAAAATCATTGAGGTCAACCATCTAATCTAATACTGCCAAGTCCACCACTAAGCCTTACTCCTAAGCACCTCATCTACACATACTTTAAAACCCTCCAGGGATGGAGACTCCACAGTACCCTGAGCAGCCTGTTACAATGTTTTGCAAATGTTTCCATGAAGGAATTTTTCCTACTACGCAATTCCTCTGGCAGAGTTTGAGGCTGTTTCCTCTCACTCCATTGTTCATTACTTGGAAAAGGAGAGACCAATACCCACCTGCCTACATCTCTTTTCAGGTAGTTGTAGGGAGTGATGAGGGTTTTTTCTTATTTTCTCCAGCCAAAACACCCCCAGCTCCTTCAGCCACTCCTCTTAGGACTTTTGCTCTAATGTTTTGCCAACTAGGTTGCCTTCTCTGAACTTGTTCCAGCAGCAAAATGACCTTCCTGTAGCGAGGGGCCCAAACTAAACACAGGCTTTGAGGTGTGGCCTCACCAGTGCCAAGTACAGGGGGACAATCACTGCCCTAATCCTGCTGGCCACACTGTTGCTGATACAGGCCAGGATGCCACTGGCCTTCTTGGCCACCTGGGCACACCCTGGCTCATGTTCAGCCGCTGTCACCAGCACCCCCAGCTGCTTTTCCTGTGGGCAGCTTTGCAGCCACTCTGCCCCAGCCTGTGGAGCTGCCTGGGGTTGTTGTGACCCAAGGGCAGGAGCCGGCACTGGGCCTTGTTGAACCTCACACCATCGGCCTCAGCCCATGGTCCAGCCTGTCCAGATCCCTCTGCAGAGCCTCCCTGCCCTCCAGCAGATCAGCACTCCCACCCAGCTTGGTGTCACCTGCAAACTGACTGAGGGTGCACTCGATCCCCTTGTCCAGGTCATCAATGAAGGCATTAAACAGGACTGGTACCAGTACTGAGCCCTGGGGAACAGCACTGGTGACCGGCCAACTGGATGTAACTCCACTCACTGTTGCTTTCTGGGCCCAGCCACCCTGCCAGTTTTTTACCCAGTGAACAGTGCAGCTGTCCAAGTCATGGGCTGGCAGTTTCTCCAGGATAATGCTTTGGGAGATGGTGCCAAAAGCTTTACTAAAGTTAGGCAACATCCGCAACCTTTTCCTCATCCACAAAGGTGGTGACCTTAAAAGTGACCCTATTATAGAAGGGAGATCAAGTCAGTCAAGCAGGACCTGCTTTTCACAAACCAGACCCGTGCTGGCTGGGCCTGATCCCTTGGTTGTTCTGTATGTGCCATGTGATGGTGCCGGTTGATCTGCTTCATGACCTTCCCCAGGACCAAGGTCAGGCCTGTAGTTTCCAGGTCCTCCTTCCGACCCTCCCTGTAGATGGGCATCACATATCCCAACCTCCAGTCAACTGAGGCCTCCCCAATTGGCCAGGACTGCTGGTAAATGATGGAAAGTGGCTTGGTGAGCACTTCCACCCGTACCCCCACGACCCTTGGTGGATCCTATCCAGTCTCACACACTTGAGCAAGTCTAAGTGGTGTAGTGGGTCACTAAACATTTCCGCTTTGATTATGTGGGCTTCATTCTGCTGCTTCTCTCTCTATTACAGGTCAGGAGGCTGGGTACCCTGAGAACAGCTGGTCTGACTATTAAAAATTGAGACAACGAAGATGCCAATCTTTTCTTCATCCTTTGTCACTGTGTTTACCCCCTCATGTAAAAAAGGCTGGATATTCTCCTTAGCCAGCCTTTATTAATATATTTTTTGAAACATTTTTTTTGCCTTTTACAGCAGTAGATAGATTAAGTTCCAATTGGGTTTTGGCCCTTCTGATTTTGTCTCTGCATAACCTCATGACACCCCTGTACTCTTCCTGAGTGGCCTGCCTAGTCTTTCATAGATCATAAACTCTCTTATTTTTTCTGGAGTTTGGCTCTCTGTTCAGTCAGGCTGATCTTCTTCCCTGTTGGTCCAGCTTCCAGCATGTGGTGACAACCTGGTCCTGCACTTCTAGGATTTCTTTCCTGAAGAACGTCCAGTGTTCCTGGGCTCATTTTCCCACCAGGACTGCCTCCCAAGGACTTTCTCCACCAGGCTTCTAAACAGGCCCAAGTCTGTCCTCCACAAGTTAATGGTGCCTTGAACCTTGCCACCCTTCCTTATGTCTCCGACAATGAAAAGCTCTGCCATTTTGTGATCACAGTGGCCCAGAGAGCCTCCAACCATCATATCACATCATCCATGAGTCCTTCTCTGTTCACAAACACCAGGTCCTGCAGGGTGCCCTCCCTTGTTGACATCCTGACCAGCTGTGTCAGGGCATTATCTTCCATACACTCCAGGAACCTCCTGCACTGGTTCCTCTCCGCTCTGTTGCTTTTCCAGCAGGCATCCAGTAGGTTGAAATCTCCCACAAAACAATGGCCAGTGACTGTGAGAGTTCTCCCAGCTGCTTATAGACTATTTCACCTGTCCTTTCTTCATGATTTGGTGGTCTATAGCAGATACCCACCATGGTATTTGTCTTTCAAGTAAAAACTTGAAAAGAAGAAGAAAAAGAAGAAGAAAATCTACAAAAGAAAGAATTCATTAGCAATAATTTTGTGATTACCAATACTGGCATATGTGAAAGCAATTTATCTGACGTATCTAGAAAATTCTTTGCTATTATATGCCTGAATGTGCATTAAACTTGACTTTTTAAAATACTGTTGGGTAAATTCAGGGAATGAATTATTTACTTGTCAGTTCATCTTTCATTAGAACTGACTATTTTAGAGTTCAGTAAATAATCGTGTGAATCTTTTTTACAAGGACTCTCTTGCTATTAATAACATACAGGCCACTTGTGTACCTGTGAGGAAACTTCTTTAGTGTTCATAGTCCAAAGAAACACTTGCATTTAAAAATGGGTACAATGATCAGCAAAGCTTAGTCTTTAGTGTGATGCAGTTTTCTACGGCTTTATCCAGCAGTTCTCAAGGAAAAGGTTGATCTGTTTGCTCACCCTTAGATATTTTGCCAGTCTAATGGCAGTTCTGAAAGGAAAACAAGAGAGGTATTTTTCAATGAGACTTGTGGTACTGGACTAGAGAACTGTTAAGAAGAACTGTTATGTGCAATTGGATGGAAGGACAAGGAGTGATGGGCTGTTTCCAAATCTCTGAATCTGTGTTTTGAGCTCTATCACTGTTTAACAAATTGCAAATAACAAGGTGACAACTTGCAAATGCCGTCTCACATGGACACTACCTATTTTTAGTCTGGATGTTGTCCCAGTTTGAAAGAGAAGCAAGGTATTTCAGAAGAACACCATCCTACCTTGTATATTTAGTATTCTGTAAGGGCTTTTTTTTCCTAATTATCTCTATTCCTTGTATGCTTTTGCATTTCAAGCCCCTTTGGCTAGTAAATCTGCAAATAAACAATAGCTTCTGTCTGAAGCCAGAGGTTTCTGAATGCCTCACAGACGTGTTTTCATCCCAGCTGTCACACTGTGCAGCTGCCAAAATCTGTTGTGACAAATCACAGCTCTGAAGGTAGATTAGCAGACATTTATCGTTGTTGTTTGTAACAAAGAAAATGCAAATGTACCTTAGCTTATTGTTTGTTTCACTGAATCCTACTCTCTCAAGGTACATCACTTAAATCTCCTTTTGGTTTCACCTTTCTCACAATTTCACAGAACAAACATGAATTGAGAGTGTACATAAATACATAAATATACTTTCTCTCTTGTTCTGCCTACTTCTGATGGAGTTTATTACATAAGATGAAGAATAACTGAAAAAATCAACTTTGTCATTCGTTTGATAGACATTTATACTGTTCTCCCACATATAAATAACATGTGCAGTAGCAAAAGGTTCCTGCTGTTCTTTCAGTGTTGTTCTTGCATATATTCCTACATATTTACAAAAAAAACCAAGGCTGAAGGCAGGCATCCTTTTGTTTCAGGTGAAAAGTTTGATCCTTATTGAGCAAGAGCACTTATTTCCAGATCTTGGGCCAAGCTCAATGAAGTTTTGCCTCCTGTTGGTATTAGGTTGTGCCTCTGTCATGGTTTAGTACAGCTGGGAGTTGTAGTTAAGGAGGGTTCCATAAGCTACAGAAGTGATTCTTTGCAAAGAGGTGCTTACAGCTTCCTCTAGACTCAATAGAACCAATCAACTGGCTAGTTTGAATATTTGCAACTTTTTTAAGCCACTTAAAGAGCTTGACACGCCTCTGTGATCCACATATTAAGAACGAACAAACCCCGGGAAAGTCTCTCGTGCTTCCGGTTCTCGGCCAGGTAACTTGGGGTCCCGCAGCACGGCCCAGCGGGGCCGGGCCGGGCCGGGCCCTGCTCAGGGTGGCGCGGCTGGCTTGGCTGCGGCGCAGCTTGGCTAAGGTCTTAGCCACTCCTGCTTCGCTGGACACCCAGCACAGCCCCCTCAGTGCAGGCCGGGCCAGCTAGGAGACAGCCACCCTGGAGCCACACGGCCCTGCTCCGTGCAGGCCGGCCCCGCCCCAGCCCGGCTCTGTGCAGGCAGCCTGTGGCGCGGCACGGCTGGCCAGGCCAGCTCTCACTTAGTGTGGCTGAAATTAATCTGAAGCCGCTGCCCGGCAGAAGATCATGTTACCAACAGAGATAAGCGATTCTAGCTGCATGGCCCGGGTGAGATTAACTCTTTTAGTGCTTTAAAATTCTTCCAGAACAGACAAAGCCTGCAGACATCAATCCTCTCCCAACTCAAAGAGAAAGGTAAAGACATGTAAAGAAAACACTATAGACACACCAAAGTCAGTAAGAAAGAAGAGCTGAAACCCTGAGAGAGAGGAAGATGAGGAGATGCTTCAATCTTAGAAGCTGAAATTCTATTGTAAAGCTATGGTGATAGACTATAGTACATCAGAATACTCGTTGTAATTTCATGAAAGCATGGGGGGTGGAGCGTTCAAACTGCAACCATGAGCAAAAGTACCTGTGCTAAAATGAGCAAATGTTAAAGTAGCTGTGATTTGATGTGAGCAGAAGTATCTGTGCTAAAATAAGCAAATGTTGAAGTAGCTGTGATTTGTTGAGAAACTTGAACAGAGATCCCAGGGAAGAAGAAGACCTCTGTTCCTAGAGATGAAGATGCTCTCAAAGATAGTGTTCTTACCCCTCTCAGGCACTTTGATAGGTGAAGAGAACTTTTTGCTTCTGAACAGCTCATCCTTAAAAAATGATACCCCATTAGCTAAAGGAACCCTTGAAAGCAATTGTGAGGAAAGCTGTAAGTCGAGGGAAAGGACTTCCACATGCAAGCAGAGAATCATCCCAGGCAGTTGTCTTGCTGTGACTTTAAAGCCACGAGAGACTGTTTCTTGTGGAGATGTCTCCATAGCATGAGCAAGAGAGACTCCTCTCCCTAAGTGAACTGAAAAAGAAATTATTATAGAGGTGGTAAACTGACTGAAATCTCAAGGGTTGTCTTTTTACGTTGTCAGTAGCAGAAGAGAAAAAAGGTGGGGGGACGAAGAGTGTTCTGAAGGTTTAGTCTGGCTTTTTTTTCCCCTTCCTTTTAAGTATGTTAATAAACTTCTTTATATTCTTTTAAGTTTTGTGCCTGCTTTGTTTTCTCCTAATTCTTATCTCACAGAAACAAAGTAAGTGAGTAATAGATAATTTAAACTAAACCACTACAGCCTCATTAGGGAATGTGTTATTCTGGAGACAAGTATCACTCATGAACATCGTCCCAGAGGCTTAGATCAGTGGGTTTTAAAATTTTTTAAAAAAATGTTCAAACTCCACACAATTTATCTGCAAAGATATAAAAAAAGTACTTTAGTTTTTGTATATGCTAACTAGATACATACTTTTTGCAACCCTTAAAGAAGTAGTGCATGGACTTCTTTCTGGTATCTGTAGGTAGCATGTTTATGTCCACTGCTTTGGTTAGGATAACTCAATAGGAAACAGAAATGAATAATAGATGAGATGTAAAAACTTCAGCTTTCTTGAATAAGTTATATTTAGGAAAGTTAAAATCCTTTCCATTTTTGGAATGAATGTTCTTCTCAAGTCAGCACAGTTTTCACAGGCTTTTCATCTGCAGAGGCAGACATATCAAGAGAAGAATATAGTTTCATGTATCAGATTGTTTTCTACAAGTGATGATGAGCCATATAATTTACAAACACAGTAACAGCAAGCAGCCCACTGTATCATACCAATTAATTGCCAGAAGCAGACTAAACACTGTATCCTGTGGGAAAATAGCATTAGCATTTCCCTTAAAACAAAAGATGATGTCTTCCTTCTGAAAAATTAGTAGCAGCTCTGCTTTTAATTTTATTTGAAATTCCCTCCTGTGCATGCCACCATGCAGTCCAGAAAATGTTGGTGGGCAACAAAGAGGCAGTCTGCTTTCAAACTTGCGATACAAAAATGTTGAGAAACAAATTCTGTTCCTTCCATAAAAGTATGGAAGGGCTCACCTGGAGGCACTGAATTATTAAGGGCTTATATGAGCACAAGTGAAGATGGGGTCTAGCCTAGGATTTATTTTTTTTAAACTATAAAAAGTACATTCTTCCTTGCAAATGTTGGGTAATGTGGTGGGTTTTTTAATATGAACTTTTGATAACTTAATTCATAATTATCAGTAGCGGCTGAAGAATCTGAAAAATCCTCACAAGAGAGTGATGGAAGAAGTTGGAGATACTCTGATCTTCCCTTGCCCAAGTCTTTGAGAGGTAGTTTATGCTTCTGCTAGCAATATTCAGTATACCAGACACCATATTAGTTCTATAATAGAAAGTGTACCCAGCACAAGCTAAAATTTCTGCAAGAGTCAGAAAGAAATTTCTTTGCTCCTTAGAAGAGTTCTCAAGGTCCATTCAGTTTTTAAGGAATTTTCTCATTGTTGTTGGGTGTGACAACAGTTGTAGCTGTTCCTACTCTCCCTTCCTGCTGTCACTTGCTCTGCATTTAGGAGCAAGTTTTAGGGAGTGGAGACATGGCTGCTGCCACTTTGAGGTTGTCCAGCATTAAGAGCATTAGGAGCAAAAGAACAGTCTTCTGCAGGAGGATGCTTCCTCTCCATCTCCCTCCTTGCTCCTCCAGTTTTGCTGTTGATTAGCCTTTCTAAGTTTTTCATAATTTTTTTTTTATTTCTTGTTGTATCTTTGTGATATAGGAAGAGCTTCACAGGTACTGGTGTCCTAAAAGATTGTAGCAGTATCAGTCTGCACTTGCATGAGGCCAGAAGGAAGAGTTTAACCAGCTGAGAAGTAAATTTTCCATTCACAGGTTTAAGGTGCAAAAAAGTGCACAACACACTTTACTACACCATCGCTATGAAACAAAGACCTACGACTCTACATAGCAGCCGTTGTCTGTATGATGGAAGTACACCCTGTATTTCTCCTTTAAACTGTAGACAGGTTATTTTCACTGTTTAATCAATATGAACATAGTATCTGGACTTTAAAGAGTTTCTTAGCCTGTTGATATACTGGAAATGCCAAATTAACCAATCAGTTGAAACAGAAAAACTGTGAGTTTTCAGAGCTGATGTTTTTCCCTGCTTATTTGCATATCATAAATAAGCATTTTAATTTGCTGGCTCCAAAATTCCTTTTACACAAATAAAAGGTCCGTTTGCTAGAAAAGTTGCCCTATTAATATGGTCACTGTAGACAGTGCTTCTTCTGTAGCTTTGTAGAAGCTTTAGGATGTAGCATAAATGCCAACCCACCTGGATCAGTTTTAACTGCTAAAGCAGCATCTACCTCCCGTCATCCATCATACAGTTCGTTCATGCTGACAGGTGGGAGATGCCTTTTTTGCTACTTTTGATCAGGTTCTGTGTATGTTTTGTGACATTAAGACAGGGTAGGTTTTTTCAACTTAAAACATCCACCCAATGGATGCCATGAGCAACATATTAAATTAGGTCTTCTTGAAAGTGGGCACCTATAACTCCTCATCAGCACTTTCCAGCTTTGGCAGGAAAGAGGAAGATCTTGTTTCTGGTTCTACTAGTAAATTTTTGGCATTACAAACTCTAACTAGAACCGTGAGTCTCTATTTAGACAATATTGTGGGAGCGCAATTCAAAGCTGTGTCTGAGCCCTGGAGGGTAAGACATCATAGCTGTGACCTGTTTATGTTTTGAGTACTGGAGAGCCCTGAATCCATAAAAGCACTGAGACAGCAGGGTTTCCCCATCACAGGAAAATGAGTTGTGGTTCTACTTTTTGCCATGCCCCCTCAGGTTTTCCTCAGCCCGGGCTTCCAGGGGAAGCTCCAAGGACAACGTCTCCTGTTGCCTCTGACAGAGCAGTTTGCTGGTGAAGGCTTTCAGCGTTTCCAGCCTTGAAAAGAAATGGGATGCAGCCCTTGTAACCTGTGTATGTAACAAGAATTCCTCGAAGTGTAAACATTTGCATTACCAGCAGAGCCTTTAACAGCTAGCAGGTTCAACTATGCAAAACATTCATTGTAAAGCTAATATTGCCCAGCAGTATTTCAGAGAAGATAAGGCTTCAGGATGTCCTAATTGGACCCTCCAGTACATGAAGGGATCCTATAAGAAAAATGGAGAGAGACTTTTTACAAGAACATGTAGTGATAAGACAAGGGGAATGGCTTCAAACTGAAAGAAGGCAAGTTTAGGTTAGATATTAAGAAGAAATTCTTTACTGTGAAGGTGGTGAGAGACTGGAATAGGTTGCTAAGGAATGTTGTGCCATCCTTGGCAGTGTGCAAGGCCAGGCTGGACTGGATTGTGAGGAAACTGGTCTAGTGAAGTTGTACCTGCCCATATGAGGGAGCTGGAACCAGCTGATCTTTCAGATCCCTTCCAACCTAAAGCATTCTATGGTTCTATGAAGAGCTGTGTAAAGGAAACGAGAAAACAGCAGTTCCCCTGTGTCGCGTTGACCGCTGGCCGCCCGGAGGCCTGGCAGGCGACTTGCTATGGTGTCCCAGGCAGGGGAAACCACTCGGTGCGAGACTGATTGGAATCCGCTCTCTAGGGAGCCTTCTGCCCTCAGCTCTCAGGGAGCGGGCTGCAGTCTGGGTGTTACCTAGCAACCGACGGAGGCAAAGGAGGAGAGAAGGGCTCTTCGTTGCAGCAGTGTCCGCTTTATTCCCGCGGGGGAAGAAGCAACAAGACCAGCCCCGAGAAAGGCTGGGGGGCAGTTTTCAAACCGGGGAGACTCAGGGGTGGATCCAAGGGAGGAACCAATAGGGAATTGATGGGGAATGACAGAGAACCAATGGGGAATAACAAGGGGAGGAACTTACATAGGCAAGCCAATGGGGTTTACAACAGAGATGAACTTTCTAGAACATAATTAACTAAGCAATGAGATATATAAATATGCAAAAGGAACTTAACCAATTGAGAACTGAGGAACAAAGAACTAGCTAGAACAGTGGGAGGAGATGCCTCTAAGGGTGACACCCGGGGGGGAGCCCTCAGGCCTCGGTGCCGCCCTCAGAACCACTGTCATGAGTGGGGAAGTCAATCCATTGAAAGCCTTTAGACCTGTCCAGGGGCTGAGTCACCGCAACACCCCTGTACAAGCATAACAGCTCAATCCAGTACTGCATCACAGTACATGAAGATATCTTGAAATGAACTGCATGGCTACTGCTTGGAATTTTCTTGGTGGTGAAATACCATTTCTGTATTCATGTTTTCCTTATTAATATTTGTTTAAAACTGTTTTGAGGTTTGCTCTTTGCTTCCAGTTTGACAGCTCCCAGATGACATCATAAGTATGCATTTATCTTTAAAATTCACTTAAAAATTCTAACCATGCCGTGTATTGCTTTGAAGTATGTAATCTAATATGTGAGCAGGTATTTTCTTCATTGGAAAAAATAAAATCCACAAGGATTTATCCTGATGCAGAACATTTGACAGCTTGCATATGTAGTGAGCAGGTAAAGATAGTAACAGATTACTTGGAAACAGGTACAAAAAGTGATACATATCTTGAGTTACTTTAATTTCTGTAAAACCAAGTTGAATATTTTCTTTTTTTTTTTTTGGTCCAACTGACCTTCAGACAATGTTTATTTTACCATGTGAAAAAATGAATATTATATGAATGCATATGCTTTTCATAAAAAATTAAGTAAAAAGCCAGCAAGGGCTTAGCCATTCATGTAGGGCAACTGAATAAAATATGTTTTTAATTGTGTGTAAAAAAACCCGTTGACAGTTAGTTACTTCTTGGTTATCTAAATCGTGGGAGGTAAGACGTAGAGAATACCTATTACTCTTTGGGAAAATGATTAATATTTTTCCATTAGAAGCAATGTATTTTGACACTTGTCAGTAGGCTGCCAGGATTTTGTAATGGTGAAAGTCAAGACTTCACGCTGATTTTTGTTCCAGTAACTGACACATTGACAACTCCCTTGAAACATTGAATGCAATAAATAGTACATAGAATTTTCAAGGAAATATTTAACAAAAATTGCACCCAAACTGATGAAAGTTTTCTCTAGAGTTCTCCAATACATGGTGTAATTTGAGAAAAAAACACTTGCCAGAGAAGCTGCTTGTAGTTGAGGTGTTTGATGACTGCTGCTGTTCAAACTTGATCTAGCTGTTACTCTCTTGCTTAGTCTGTGATCTGTATCTCTTTTTAGGATCGGTGGAGCTATGCCAACAGTCTTCTCCTATTTTTCGGAAGTGCTTGCTCGGGAGAAACGAGGTGAACACCTGAGCTGGCTCTGTATGTTTTGGATGATTGGTGGCATCTACGCTTCTGCAATGGCTTGGGCAATAATTCCTCATTATGGTAAGAAAATCTGTAGAAGAAAGAAAAAGCTCTTTGTGATTTGGAGTTCTTCTAGTATGAAAGTAAAGATCTTGAAGTACAGCTTAAAGAAGGGTCTCCATGTCTGTTCTCAAACTACTGACCTAACTGTTAAAAAGAAATTGATTCCTTTTAGAGGATTGATGCCTTAGGTTTTAACCTTTTTATTTTTCAAATCCTGTGCTGCCTAGTGTGTAACTCTGAAGTTTCTTGTGGCCTTTTAGCTACTGTTCTCTCATGCTACTTAGACATAACAAGCCACTCTAGGTTTGCTCTCCGAGTAAACCTAGATTGTCCCAGGCCCCAAAATATGTAGACTAAGGCCTCTGAAGAGGAGGGCAAACTTGGGGTAGTTACATCCTTAACTGGGGTTGTAGCTGGAGAATTAACCCTGTTATGCCAATGGACCAAACTTGTAAAAGTGTGAGGAACTGATGACCCAGGATCCATCTTGGGTGTAGCCTTTCGACTGCCCAAGGTGTACCTTGAAGGCCCTTCAAATAAATACCTACCTTTATTCTCTTATTCTTGTCTAGTCTCTGTTTTTAGGTGGCCATCTCAGGCCTCAGGATGTAGTGGGAATAGGTTGTACATCAAATAAGAAGTAATTTATTACAAGATGCAAAAATTCACCAGCATCTGTATTTAGTCAGATTCTTTAAATTACTGAAAACCTGGACACATGAAAATGTAATTGGTGTTATTGTTAAATCTGGAGAAAATAGGTGATGTGGAGATTTGCATCAGAGAAATTTTAAATTGCTGGAACATCAAATTAGTGGTCCTTTTGACACAGTGATAGATTATGAATTAAACATTTTTGAGAAAACGAGTAAGAATTTTCTTAATGTTTGCAGCACTGAAATCTGGAATTAGTCTGAAAATAAATCTATACTGGATGTTTCTTAGTAGATATTTTTAGTGGTGTAAAAACAGATGTATGGAACAGAGTACATTTAAGTGCTGTAGGGATGTATGAGGGCAATGGCTGAAGTTATACACACATAAGCTACATCGTGAAAAAGCTCTTTAATTGCCCTGACATGGTTAAACATAATGTGGAGGTACAGATTCAATTCTTTGTCTCCTGGGCTTGCCTTTTAGAACAGTTAAGTGCTCACGGGTCTCCAGGGTTGCTGAGACTGCTCAGGGGTTCTTAAAAATCAGCATCTCAAGCACTTCTGTCTGGCAGGCCTCAAGCGAAGTAAAGCAGTGCTGTGAGTTAGCTGGCATCAAAGGAGCTTTCTTTAGCCAAGCAGTGAGGTTTATCGCAGCTATATTGTGAAAGAGGGGGCAACTTCACAAGGTTTGCCCAAAGTGACGGGAACATTTAGCAAGTGGTAATGTCCAGAAATAAATTATAATAATGCAGACTAATATAATAATGCAGAATCAAATACCTAGACCGTTGCATTAAAATTAATTTTAGAGTTCAGTACACTCAACCTGAATCTATACCTTCAACCTTGCCTTTTGACTTTGAATTGCTGGAAACAAAGAGACGAATTTGTGCTGACAAGGCACAATATGGATTTTTTTTCCCAATTAGTAAATTGCTCTGGATGCCAAGTACTTTTTTGCTTTCCTGTGGACTTTTATTTTCTTTATCTCTCAGTGGAAAATGCAGACATTATGACAGACTGATTTACATAGGTTGTCTAATTTCATTGTAGATTTTATAAACAGCTTTATATCCTTTACTGAACTGTTCTAAAACATCACATGGCAGTATATTTTAATGGATAATAGTACACTTAAACAAAACCAGTGTCACTACAGGGAAAAAATTTCTTCTTTCTTTAGCAGTGAAAGAATATCAGCAACAAAAAGGAGTGCTGCACTGGTTTGTTGTTGTTGTTGTTGTTGTTGTTGCTGTTGTTTTTTCCAACTGCAAAAATATTTGTTGAATAATAAAAGACAAAAGAAAGTAAAAAACAATTTCAAAATGTAGTATTCTTTAGTGCTAAATGTACAAATCAATATTTGCAGTTTATTAAGGTAAGTTATAATGATCAGAAGAAGGCAAAAAAAATCAAGCTGTAAACAACAGAATCGTTTTTAACAGTAAAAGAAGTAAGTTCATACAACATTTGGCAAAATTAAACAGAACGTATTTATGGGTTTTGATGAGGTCTTAAAATTGTCTTTACTTTTCAAACAGACTTTTTTGTTACATTTGAAATTTAAAACCTAGTCTTAGTTCCTACTACAAATGTGAAATCACTCCAGCTCATGCAAACTATTTTGTTGTCATAATGCTGTGCCAAGCTCCCAGATGTTGCCAAGGGCTCCCAGGGCAAGCCCTGCTCCAGCATTTGGGGAGTGTGGTCACACATTGCTGTCCTGTTCTGGAAACATTCCAGGTCAGACAAACGCCCGTGCAGGTGTCTACACCATTTGTATCACATGTGTTTACCAGGAGGCTCTTACAGTATTTTCTCTTTTACAGTTTCTACATGGTTTCCATAGATTTATTTTGCCAGAATTAAGCAGAGATAAAGATTTTCCTCCAAATCACTTCCTGTGCTCCTCATCATTCACATCTTCACTGACCAGGAAAAAAAGCATAATTGTAAACAACCCTTCCACTTTTAAACAGCATTTATAATTGTGCATGGGTATTTCTGTGTTCTCTGCTTCTCTCTTGAGGAATTGACAGTGTTTGTTTTTCTCAGCTGGACTCAGAAGTTACTCAATAGCAGTGAATGAAGCTCCAGCCCTAAAAAAAGCAATAAACTGTCGTTGAGCATAGTGGAATTGTATTAATAGAAAGGTATCAGGTCAACACAGTAGAAAAATTTTGAATATTCTATTCTTCCCTCTTTTACCAATGTATTCCTTTCATTTGTACTCCTTCTTATATAAGCCACTTTAAAAGAGTCCTAGTTTCATAAGTATACATTATCTAGCCCAAGGCAGACAGTGAAGCTGTGTATGTATGTAAGTTTGCCAGGTGAACATTTAGCTATATCTTTCTGGGAGAAAACAAAGATTATTCTCTAGATGTAACAGTTTATCTCTGTTGTTGTTCAAGCAGCACAGGAGAGTCTGAAACAGGAGTAATGCTCTGAAATACAAAATAAGGTATTGATAACTGTTGTCTTGACATCAGCATCTTGTTAAGTGGGGGATTAGTGTGATGCAGTGCTGCAGTGACCACATATGGAAAGGCCAATATCATCTGGAAGACACGAATCTGTACAGCACGGCTTTTTGATTTATGTATCTGTTGGCTGTTGTTTAAAAACTGAAAGTTTGTGTAAACTTGTTCAGGGTCTCCTAAACTCAAGCTCAGCCTGTGAAGAAGGAGAAACATCTGCAGAGAAATGCTTCTAATTGCAACTAATTTTAAAAGTCCGAGATTAGACTGCTAAAAAGAATTTCCTCTCTACACTGCTTATATCAGGTTGGATAGGAGGAATAACAGTCATTCTGTAAATATTTTTGCAAGTGCAATTTTAATTTTAGCATCCTGTTTCAAGGTACAGTAGTTCAAAGACTGTCAAATGCATCAACTGTGTATTCCAATAGTCTTTAAAAATGTTCATTTTTCAAATCATGAAGAATCCTAAGACTGAGAAATTTTAGTTTAAAATCTAGACATTGATATCTTAAAATTTTTTACACCAAGTTTATGTTTTAGTCTGAGAAGAGGAATTAAAAGGAATTATGAAATTCTTAATTCTTAATTTCATAATTCTTACGAAATTCTTGTCACAGTTACAAATGATAAACTAGTCACTAGTCACAAATGATATTTCTACTTCAGTCACTAGAATTTTACTAAGAAAACCATTTTTTCCCGAATGTATTTTTTTTGAGATAATAACTTCTTTACAGTAACACAGAGCTTAAAAATACAGACATAAAAGTGTCCAAATAATGCATTCACTCTTGACTTGCAAAGCATTGCATTTAAAATATTAACAATAGCTTCTATTTTTAAAATGTTTAATTATGTCTCCTACTGGAAATTTTTGTATTAATTTCCTGGTCTGTAAAATATTACTTTTCTCCTGTCAATAACATTAAATGAGTTTAAGGGGCAGAAACTGGGACTTAATTTAGACAGGATAGAAGTTAAGTTTTAAATACAGTTGTTACAATGTTTAGATAGGATAGAAGTTAAGTTTTAAATGCAGTTGTTATAATGTTATGAACATTAACTGCCAAATACATTCACAGAATCTTCATTCTCTGAATGTTGTCAAGGGCACATGAAACACCGGCCTGTCCTTAATAGTTTAGAACCACACTAAATTCACTAGAGCTACCAGTGGAGACCTGTTGACTATTCTTAATTCTACTTTCCGTAATTAGATAACTCTTTTTGTAGGCACAGGCGTCCATAATGGCTTCTATTTCCATCTGAGTGCAAATGTGATGAGAATGGACCAGTCTGCTTCTCTTTTGAGTAAGAAGTGGCTTGCAAATTGGCCTGAAAAATATTTCTCAGTTTGTAGCAGAAGATTGTTGCAGTAAAGCAGTTCAATTCATCTGAAGAAATTAAGGCTAGTGGCAATGAAAATGATCCTTTTATCACCTTTTTGTGTGGTGGCTTGAGAATAATTTTTGTCTTATTTCGCATGTCATGTTTGCTCTGTTTTTGTGTCATCCAATTGAAGATAAAAAAGATAAACCTATCTTCAAAACTGCAATGACATCCCCTTCTGCATGAAACCATAATGAACTGTATTGTAGTAAAACAGTAAAAGGAGGTAAGCAAAGCTGCATGCAGCAACTATGCAGATGAGGAGATAGAGAGCTACTGGCTCGCTGTGCAACACACAGCATGTACAGCATCAGGCAGTGTTAATGGAGGAATTAACCTCCCAGCCTGATGCAGATCTAACTGAGAACATGATGGACTAAAATTGTGGAGTGGCAATGAAATGAGAAAACCTTTTAACTCCCTTATTCCATCTGGGTTTTTGTTGGGCCGAAGGGGTTCTCAGTGGCACATGGCAGCAGTGGTATTGGGTTAAAAATTCCTACACCAATGCTTTATGCTATCAGTGGTTTATAGGCTTAGGGCACAGCGAGTACTGGTACTTGATGTGCAATAAAAGCAGAAAGATCTTAGGAGGCATCCATCTTCCAGCACTTCTGGTGAGCAGACCTGGATCCTCTTGAGTGGTAGGAGCTGTTAAGTATGGATTTACAGAGACTGAGCTGATGTTTCTGTCAAGTGGAGGTAGTACAGATAATGAAAAAGATTTTATAATGGTGTGTTGGTTAAGCATATGAATGAAACTGCCATGGACGTAGTGAAACCTCAGGCACTGAAATTCCTGTTACAGGGGCTATTGTTGATTCTGATTTGAAGCAAGTTGACGCACTGGATGCCCTTTCAAAGTTCTCTCACCCCTGTTCTATTAAACGGATACTGTTCCTTCACGGTGTGTTGGGGTAGGCCAGAAAACAGCAAACGACGGAAAAAAATTAGAATTAAAAAAAAGAATAGAAAAAGACCAGCATTGAATATTCCCAGCACACGTAGGAAAATGCCTGCCTATCAAACCGTTCTGGCTGGTAGCTCCAAAAGGAAGACAGAAAGCTTCTTGGCTGAATAACCCTGCATTGGTAGAAACAGAAATTTATAAGTTGGTTCTTCTTTAATTTTTTAAATTCTAGATTCTCAATTTAACAAAAAAACCTTGAACACCTTAATATTCTTTTTCTTATTTTCCTCAAACATTTTTCTAACAAGCTTCCTTTTCATGGTAGTTCTGAACAAATTCATGTCATAGCAACAGCTGTTTGGGAAAAAGCTGAACCCAAGGCTCCATTTTCTATTATACAGTAGTTTCTGTTCTTTGCAGAAGATATCTGAATTTCTTCAGTTGCCCAGTACAAAGAGAAATACCAAAGAAGATGGCCTGGGCGAGAGCACCATGCTTTTTTTCTCAGCTGTAAAAAGCTCGTGAATGCACCAAGAAATCTGCAGAATTTGAAATCAATATATTGTCCTTTTTTTCAGGTTTGGAGGAAACATGTGAACCAAAATTTAAAACCAAGAACAAATCTTCAAATTTGCCTCATACTATTTCCTTTCTGATATATCTTCTATCTTCAGAATAAACCTTAACAAATGAAAAATACCATTTGATATTTAAAGAAGTTAGAGCTTTGTTAAGGTTGAATCTGCATTTGCTATGAGACTGTGTGATGCTGTATAGATGGAATAGATTGGGCATAAAGGCGTCTACTACATAATGCAACATCTGTTGATCCATTTGACATTCCTCTAAGAGACAAAGTGATCCCCCAGTGTGTTATGCTTCCCCTCTGCCAATACTTAATGCACTTACATTAATCTGGTATTCTGCAGATGAAGCTGTATCTATACTTTTTTTAATCTGAGTTGATTAAAGTGTGTACAAGGCAGTTTCAATGTTAACTTGAGTTATCAACTTCTACTTGTGAATTGTTCTTCATTTGAAATAATTCTATTAAATTAGATTACACTGAATGTGTTCTTTAAAAAAATCTTCATCCTCAGGAACAACAATAATCAGAGAATACAGCAGAATTTAGAAGAGCTGCTTATGCAAATCTAGCTAGGAGAGCAAAACAAACCACTTTATCAGGTTTTTTATTTTCTGTGCTCTAATGCAGAGTTTGGTATGGTCATTTCAATGTTTATATTTGCAAGCCCTAGAAGTTTAAGTAGCTTTTAGCACATCTACTTAATGAACACTAAAGATGCTCATTAGTGAGCTTCAAATATAACCTTTTCCTTGGCATTTTAGGTTAAGGGTGAAAGAGAAAAATTTTTTATGGAGAGGTTTAGTAAAAATCTAGCAAATTGTTTTGTGAGCAAAGAAGATATGAGGCTCAGTTTCCTAGGGGTTTCTGTCAATCACCTTTTGATCCTGGCAAAATCCTTTCTGCCCTCTCTTCCCCTATGTTGCTTACAAGGCGCCATGGCAGTGCTTTTAGTTCGTCCTTGCTTTTTCTAGATCCCTTTCTGCTATAGTCTCTACAGTTCCCTCTTCTTTCCCCCAGAACTCTGCTATAAGAAACATTCAGATGTCCACACTCACACCATGCTCCCTGGTGCAATACAGCCCTGTTCTGGCCTAGCTGCTCTCAGGGAGAAGGCAACTCGTTTCAACCTGGGTCAGATCAGTGCCAAAGCCAAGGGATGGGGTGGCTATGTGGCAGTCCCCATCCCCAGGTAGGCTCCAGCATCCCTGAGGGACCACTGGTATCTCCTGCCTTTTCCTTCTTTTTCTGAGTGACTCTCTCTTCTCTGCCTGGGCAGCATATTTCACAAGGCTTTGGAGAATGTGACTGTCTTTGAGACTATTGCTTCCTGTGATGTTTGATTGAAGTAGCTTAATGGCTTTAAAGAATGCTAGTGGAGGAACTGATGGACAGGTGAACAGACTGTTGCCATAAACATCATTGTTCAATGCCATAAACATAATCTTCCGCAGAAACCGTAGCAATAGTCAATCATTCTTACGACAATAAAAAGTGTCAACTTCTCAGCCTTACTCTTAATGAAAATTCAGTTTCACACAATGAATTGGCCTTGAGTATAATTTAAGGAAAATTACATCCAAGCTAATAAAGCTGCCTTAGAAACCTCTCCGGACTGGCCAGCAGAAGTACCTGCAGTGTCAGGTATTAACTTTGTTTTTCAGTTTTAGAAACAAATATGATTCTAATCTGATAAGATTTCTTTGTTAATGTTTTCAATGTTAAATCATAAAAAAAACCACTTTCGATTTTGTGATTGGTCTACAACAGATCAAAAATTCATGTGATTGTTCATATACAAAAATACATTAATTACCTCTAGAACATAACATGACAGTATTTGTCAACCATACTTCCATATTATTTCTATGGCTTGTAAAGCTATCTTCTTTGAAGAACTTGGTGATTGTCCTTTTAGTAACAGTTTCTTTTCCCTTTAATAATATATTCTGTCTATGGATTGCATATACAACTGGAATATAATTTTTCAATTTGCAGTGCAGTTGCCTTTAAAATAAAATTAACAAAATCAATTGCAAATGACGTTGGATTTTTTTTTTTTCCCAGGAAGTTTGTTCACACTTTTTCTCAAAGAAAAATATTTTATGTTACTTTTGAAAGTCATGTCTACTTTAATGAAAGTAATTCCATGGAGGTCTATTCAAATATCCATGCTTACCAGAGTATATGAATACAACATCTGACTATATTCTTTCTGTTCATATTTGTAGGAGAGGAACATATACAAAAATATGGAAAAACCTGATTTACCTCCCTTACAGTGTTTGTGTCCTTAGTATTTCCAAGACAGCTCTGTTTTTGCACCTTTCAAAGTTGCCAGCAGAAAACAGTATAAAATGATCAATGATAAGCATTAAGATTTCATGGTGAGGGCTCTGGGCTGAGGTTTCCGTTCCCAATTTCCTCAACTTTGGTGCTGGGCAAGGTGAAGAATTGCTGCTTTCTACCACTCTCTGTTCCTCCCTTGCTGTTTGAGTTGGTATTTTTTTCTTTTTAGTATTGGTGCAATTTGTCTTCAGGCATTGAAAGCTTTGGCCGCCTCTTAGTTGTTTCATGAAATTGTCATTGCCATATAATAAAAGAGTAGGGAATTGCAGTTAAGAGACCAAGGTTATATTTACATTGTTTAATTTTCCCACATTATTTAGTTCAATCCGATATAAACATTTGATTCCTTTATGATTCTAGACTTTCAAGGAAGTCATGAAGCTGTATAAAAGAAAGAATATAATATAATTCTCTGTTTTCTTAATATATTGTATTTTCATTGTTCCCTTTGATAATTGCATTTCAAACACTATGACTACCTGTTCATAGGCAAAATCCACTTCCCCGCTGCCACTATGACAGACTATTACTGAGAATCATTAGTACTTGATTTGAGAGTGCAAAAAATACTTTGTTGGAAGTGTTTGACCAAGGCTTGAATTCAAGACTTCTCACCCATGGTTCACAGTATGTACAGAAAGGCCCCACAGTATGTACAGTAAGGCCAGAAATGTGACCAGGTTTGTTTAATTGACTGCTGTTAGATTAGAAGATAATTCCTAGAATGCATATTGGCTCCAATCATTTGGTCACAATAAATACCTGCTTAGTCTATCTGTCTCTCTCTCAGTGATAAGGATATTGCTCCTTTTTGTTTAAAATTCAAAAAAAAAAAAAAAAAAAAAAAAGAGAAAACAAGATGCTAATGAAATAGCAAAAAAAAGGAAATAAGACAAATCACAGCAGTGAAATGCTCATTGAAAATAATATTTTTCTTGCAACATCTTTCAAACAAATAAATGTAGTAGACTTAAATTTTGAAAGAGTTTCTTGGATTGCAGGGATGTTCTGTTGTTACACTGCAGCAGCACACAAGAGGTAAAATGTGCATCACTGGTAAAAGACATGTCCTTTTGGTATTCTTCAAATAATGTTCCAGCATTTCAATTAGTGTTTTGTTTCTAAGTTAAGCTAGATAAGGAGGCCCCATTTTCTTTTCATAAGCTGCAGTGTTTCATTGTGCCTTTTACTGATTGTCCTTTTTGATTAATTGCTTCTCTTTCCTTCTTTTCCACGAGCCCATCATTTAAATATCCTTAGTCCAGATGCACATAAATCACTGGGAGTCCTGGAGCAGGACAAGAACACTTACATTTTCAATTAGTTTCCACACCTAGCTGCTGCTTTTAATAGTGTCTACAACAACGCATCTCATCAAACATAGCACCATTTCTGATCTCAGAGCTATGGATAGACAGTGAAGGGCACCACACAAGAATACATAGATATCATTGTATCTGTATTTTGTATATGGGTAGGACAACAACATCAAGAGATTTTGTTGCAGACAAGTGTTTCCTTATAGACTTTGTTCATAATGGCTACTACTGAGGGCATTTGACAATTTCACATTGTCTTCTTACAGAAGTGGATTCTGTCTGCTCTCAGTGATTTACTCTTATTGTACTCTGCAGCACTGTCCAAACAGATGCCTCAAAATTAATGCAAAACCATTTTTCAATTCTTAAATAAACTAGTGGAAAACTACTAAGCACATGTAGGAGAATGGAGGTAAAAAACTTAACACAAATT
>JACSVZ010000014.1:22647634-22868419 GCA_014706295.1 Lycocorax pyrrhopterus obiensis | reverse complement strand
GAAGCTTTTGTGTGTAAAATGATGCCTGTTTAAATCAGAGAAGCAATTTTTTAGGATCAGTACCCCAGCTTTGTCTTTCAAAAATATGAAGTCTGTGACTGTGTATACTGCCATGTTGGAATTGCTATTGTGAGAGAAATGTGTTCTTTCAGCCCTTTTTTAAACATGAATAATTTTAGCCTGGCTTTTCCTATAAATGTAATGTTTCACAAACATTAAAAGGATTTTTATAGCAATGCTGCAAGCCAACTGCATCAACTGGCAGCTTATTTTAACCATTTTCTATAGGGTATTGTATTTAAAAAACCCAATTAAACCTTTTGGAAAAATGCTGAATTACCTTCAGCTGCACAACACAGTGACAACCAAATTATATCTCATACTTGGCATCAAACATATGTAGGAATATACTGTATAAAATTAGATGGCTGTTTAAGTGGGCATTTTCCATTGCAGTGTAATGACATATGTTCAGAAGTCAAATATCAAGGATGAGGTACAGGAAGTAGAGCTCTTGGCCTTCACTGCAACTTACTGGTATTGTAAGGTTACTGATTTTCTTAAAAACTTGTTAGGTTTTTGCTTTCACTGCAATTTATTGGCATTGTCAGGTTACTGATCTTAAAAACCTGACAGCATTTTCTAATGCTAAGCAACAGAAGGAAAACACGTATTCTTTCCTAGTTTTTTTGTGGTTATTTTCTGTTCCCAGTTTCTACTTCTAAACTTCCACTCAAATTTCCAACTGCTCTGGGCCAACTGGGCATACAATTTTTCAAATAGTCTTCAGTGTACAAACACGCAGGTATTTTAGTGGGCATATGTTGTCAATAAAATCATAGCCATTTCTGACAATCTCCATTTCTTAATGCAAGGTAACATGTACATATTGTATATACGGGTAACAAGCTAGTTTAAAGTTGAGTTGCCATCTGAGCATGGGAATTTGACTTCAGATCTGCTAATCTGCATCAAGATCTTGGCAATGGTCCTGACCTCTCTGTTTCTTTCTTTCTTTGTTTCCTTTACTGCTGTGTGCACCTGGAAAGCAGGTTACAGTCATCACTATTGTATATATGTGTTTGCATGTGTGTGCCTTGATAAATTCTCTCTTTTGGAGTTCTGAATTTTTCATTTCAAGTCCAGCTGGTACAATTGTGAACTCATTTTTCCAGTATCCTCCTCTGTGTCAAATTGCCAGCTTCCAAAATGTTTGACCAAGTGTTTTGATTAAGTCCTCTGAGGAAAGCTGTCTGTATATTTGTGAAAGGGCATGCTCTGTGTGGGATGACTGTGTACAGTATAAATCTATAAAATGTGGAAGTGTTTATAAATTTATCTGCAAAATATTTATCATCTGTGTAACAAATGCAAAGTTATTTAGTGTACATCAGATTAATAAATGGGGATGATTTTTTGCTCTGCTATATTAAAATAAAGATATGTTCTCTGCAATGAATTCATACCAGGTGTGATGATAGCCAGAATGCTATTATTCTTTATTCACAAGATACTACACTACCCACTATACAAAAAACCAGTTGTTTTACCTTCATTAGTTATTTTACAAAGGTTCTCTATGCAACTCATCTTTAGTGCCTGTAATAGAAGTTGAACATGTAGTGAAAGTAAACATGGAACAAGTTAATAAAGTTAAAGAAGTTTAAATGACTGTAAAAAAAGGTAGAGTAGAAGTTACTATGGTTGTAAGAGGCAAGGTTCTTTAGTTAACCATCTGGGATTCATATTTTTATGGTACTTAACGACACAAAATAGACACCTGGCCTTTCAGGACATAACTGCATTGTAGGAGTACATTATCAACCAAAGGGTCTAGTCTAACTATGTGAAAAACATACTGCTGCAAAGTATAATGATCCATGAATCTGAAAGGCCAGGGGAAATTTATACAATAAACTACGGTTCCATAAGAACTTAGTATTCACAGGAAAAAACCCACCACCAACAAAACCAAACAAACACATACTAACAAAAAAATTTCCCAAACCACCACACGCACAACCAAAACCAACCCAGAAACCCCAAAACCTGAAGCAGAACTGCAACAATGTTAAGTTCATTGCATTTGTGCTTTTGGGACATCCAAAAAGCATCAACAGATCAAATGTGGTAGCTTTAAAATAACAAAAAAAACGCAGAGTTATTTATATTCTGACATTTCCATGGCTAAATTGGAAACAGATTTCCAAATATAGGTTATTTTAAACAGATGATGGGCTAAACAAAACACATGAGTCTTCAGCTGTGTCATCAACAGGGAAAAGTTAAGCTACATGTGAGTTGAAACACTTTTCAGCTCATGCAAGAGTACTGCCTGCAAAACCCAGTTACAGGGGACATCTATGATTTGATGACTGTCCTTCAGCAACTAGGTCTTTTTGTGGTACAGTATGGAAAATAACTTTCTGTATTTATTAAGTACAACCAGTGAAAGTACTAATTTGTATTATAAGTCTCCTTAGATGTACATCCTCATCTACCTGCATTTGCAGTGTACACTGCTCTCATTCTCTAGTGGAGATTTGACTTCTAGTCTCATTTTGGGAAGAAATACTGCTCTTACCTTCTGCAGTTTTATGCAGAAGATAAGACAATAATCCAAGAAGGGAGTGTGGGCCAAGATTAGAAGATAAGCTTCACAGCTAGCTTTCAGAAACATCACCTGCTCTCTAGAAAACCTTCAGTAGCAGGGAATCTTGCATTGGAGGACATCATCCTGCAAAGAAAGAAGGATACTTCACTTGTAGGACAGTATTCCTCCAAATGAATTTTGGAAGCATACATATGTATACATACACATATACTCCTGGCTGACAAAGCTATGGTATCAGAACAGTGACACTTAATTCACAGCACTGTGTTTGTGTGTGTCCATTTACCTACCGTGTGAGATGAGTGCAAAGACACCAAGGATGCAAATGTAAGAAGGGGAGGCATTTTGTGGTATCCAACCTGGTATGTCCCTGAGAACAAATGTTAAAATAGATCATATGAATCCTCCATATGCCTTGCTTTCCACTAGGATGCCAGCTAGGCTATGATTTGTATTTCATCCATAGCAATTGTAAAGTTACACAGGTTATATATTATGTGAGATCATTATCTAACCCAAACTGCTCCCCATCCAATTTAGTCATCTCTGGAACTTTTTAATAGCACTTTACCCTGGCAACAGAGATAAGAAATATTGGCTGAAAGTTCTTCATAGGCTTTCCTGAAAACATTAAGCTGAACTGAAAGTCCCACCATTCTGTACATTTTCTGGTGTCACCATATGTAAACTTTCACAGTATACAAGTCAATGCACTCTTTCTGCAGATGCATTTCACACCATGTTACTTGTGGCTCTCAGAGTGAACCTCACCGATCTGATTAGGTCTTCGGTAACGATTTTGCATTACTATAGCAGACTAATGTTGTATGGACTTAATAGCTTAGGAAAAAAAAATGCCCGACTGAACGACATTTGGAAACGCCTACAACTATTCAATCCAGGCAATGTTTCCAGCTGTGAAAACAGAAAGACAAACCAGTGTCAGCCTTATCAGTTCTTGAGTAAGTTCCACTATCCTTCAGAAAAGCCAGACTGTGGCAGTTCTAGTCACAGAATGACAAATTGTCGAAGTATTCCTCAAACACACTGTTACGGGCTGAAAAAGTAGGTACTTAAGAATCCTTAGCTGCAAGAATGAAGTGTGAAATGCCCGCTGTAAAACCTTAAAATGTTGCTTGGATATCCAGATAATTTAGCTGAATTCTGACCAAATACCGTCTAGGCTACAGATCTGATCTTTATTCTCCCCCAGGCAAATAGCACTTTAATTTAAAAGGTTTCATGATAATTCAGAGTTCAATTATTGCAGAACAACAGGTTTTTGCCAATAATTACAGTAGACCTGAATTGGGAATTTCACAACCGCTTGTTTATGATGCATTTAATTGTATTCTGTGCCCACACAGACTGTAGACCACTTAACCCCAGGACTTTCAGGGTGTTCCTGACTATAAATAAAAACATCCTTTGCTTTGCAGTTAGACTGGACTTTACAGAGAGTAGGAATGAGAAATCAGATAAAACTAAGAGTAATCCACCTTCTCAAGAGTTCTGGAAGTGAAGCCACTAGTGGACTCTTGTATTTGCTGCATCATTTATCTTTGGCTGGCTGTCCTTGCACACACTCCCCAAGGACTCCTTTGCAAACTCCAAGTTCTGCCTACCATGAGCATTGCAGCGTTGGTGTTAGAACCAGACTATCTAAAAGGCATTCCACCTGGTATGTAGGATTACATACCAGTTAGGGTCTTTTTTCCCAGGTTTATTTCCCATCCAACAGGTCTGAACCCTTTATGAACTGTTGTCTATGAATACGTTTCCCCATCCCTCCTACTCGGTTAAAGTTACACAAATAACTGTTTTTATAGTGTTCAGTATAATTATATGAAAAGTAAGTTCAGGCTGCTCGAGAGTAATTGCCCCTCAGCCCAATTCTCAGTATGCAGGAGAAGTTTGACTTTGTCCCTTTAGTCTTTAGCTAAAATCAGAGGGTTTAAAATTTAAATTAAACAAAAATATGGTCACAGCTGTTAGTAAAGATGTTGACGTAGAACAAAGGAACATTTAGATGTTGATGTGCTTTTGAGTTACAGTAATATTGGTATTACACTGTTAATGTGAACTCTTAACTCTGTGTCTTTGGTGGGGCTGCCATACTGTGTTTTGTGATATATAGAATATTAACTATTGAAGGCAGGGATATGGGGTCAAATGGAGCCCAGTTCCCAGGGTAAAACTCTGGACTTTGCATGCCAAAAGCATATCAGAACTATTGACTGACCATAAACCAAAAGAAAAAACAGATGGGTGAGAGCACACATCTGCTAAAGAAGTCATCTGCAATTAAATATGTTGCTTTGCATTGTTATTGTTACACAAATATTGAAACCAAGGAAAACTACCTGCTCACGGTGACACAGGATGTTTCCTCTGTGAAAGCATTAACACTGACCGTGTCTGGGGAGCACATTTTGCTGTCAGTAAGCTGGTTATGGGAAATAACCCGGTCCACATTGAAAGTGCAATTGCCAAACTGACCTACAGGTGGAGCAGAAAAAATAACTAATGAAAAGAACAGGAAAGACCTTATTGGTAAAGCTTCCAGAGTTCCAGCTATCACGGCTCAGCCGCAGGCAGATCCTTCCCTTGCCCAGGCACCACACACCTTGTGGTATGGGTGAGCAGTGTCCTTACCTAGGGATTAGCTCATCTCTGACGTGTTTTGGTGGAATACGTCTTGAGTGGAGGCAGCTTTGGAGCTCTCTGCAAATAGTGCTGCTGTAACCCAAGGAGCCAGTGCCAGGATACCAGTGCTCCCCAACCCACAAAAGCTGCTAATTAATATTTCACTGCTTATTTTTCACATGCTCATTTTAATGCTACAGATACAACTGATGTGGGATCTAGTTATCTGAGGAATACCTGTTTTCCCTTCGGAAAACAACAAAGACTTTTCCAGGAGTGTAATTCAAACTGAAGCCATTTTGATTTAAATAAGAGGAGGCTGCTGACACTCTGTTCCCTGTGAAGGGTCCTGGATGCTGGGATTAGCTCTCCTGGCCGAGCCTCCTGGAGCCTGAATTTTCAGTCTTTTAGACATGTTCTTCATTTTTTTACACTAATGTGAATAATGAGGAGCTTTTCAAAAGGCTGGAGCTGTGCCAGAGGAAAAGTGATGGAAATAAGAAGACCAGAATTAGTCTAGTGGAAATCCATGGGAGTTCAGCCTGAGCTTTATCTGTGGGGCAACTGTTGGCAGGCAAGAAATAGTTGTAGGGTTGCCTTAGCTGTCACTCAGTATGCTGTAAATGCAAAGCTCCTAGTGCTGTGCCTCAAGAGTAATAAATAAATAAAACATTAATGAGTGAATAATGCATAGACTTTTAGTGGAGTGGAAACATTGCTAAGCACATGCAATCACAAAGAAGCATACAGATGCTGTGTTACAAAACCAAAAAAATGCCACTCCAAAACCCATAAAAATCCACCGCTCCCCCCCCCCCCCCCCGCCAAAGAAACACTGCCACAGGCAGACCACTTATAGCTTGTGGATAATGTGAGGAAACAATCAAGATTTTACTTTTGCTACATCCAGCTCACTAAAGAATGCTTTTTTCCTGAATCTGTGAGCTGCAGCCGGCCACAGATGTTCCCTGCTTTCAAATAGTTCTGAATTCTTTTTTATGGTTATTCATTATGTCTAGACAAGGAGGGTCACTCCACTCCGAAGTACTCTGTTAAATGAATAAATATTTATTCCAACAGGCAAATGGAGAAAGCTCTTTTCTGGCAGGGTGCTGGCAGAAAGATTTCCACCTCTGTCTTGCTAAACTCATGCCACTTTTGCAGGAACCAGGGCATTTGTCCAAGACATTTTGAACAAATACTCCTTTTTTAAAAAAACCTGTTCAAGCAGAGAAACTGGTTTCTTAGGTACCTTGACAGACAAGATTTAACAAAGTCTTGCCCAGATGGGGAAAGCAGAGGGAGTCTCACCTGATAGGAAAGGGCATATAAAAGTACACCTTCAAAATGCACCTTAAGTAATGTTAGATGCATGACATTTAAGCAATTAGAAGTAGACACAACAAGCTATGGTATAACCTGGTATTTCCACTCCACTACTACTTCTCGATTTCAGCACAGGACACATCACTCCAGCCTCTTTTACACTTAAGCAGCTTTTTGGGAGCTGAGCTGGCTTCTGAAAAAGAAAACCACAGCTTTTGGGCAGCAACGAGGAACATTAAGTCAGCTTAGCCCCATGACTGAGACAATGGTGTGACCCTACAGACAGACCCGTGAGCACAACCATGTCAGCATGAGCAGTGTTTCTCCAGTTTGTAACGTGCAATCTGGGGCCTGGGAAGAGTCGCTGAAGAATCACAGTATTGCTCTCTCCAGTATGTCAGTGTTTGAAATAAAAATCCTTGGATTTACTACTGAATTGGAAATCATGAGGTTTTTCTGACAAAAATGCTGGAGGATATACAGCTATTCATATTTCCAGGAATGTATTTGCTAGTTTTCCCTCAAAACACAAGGTCTAAAAAGGCTATTTTCCTCAGAACAATTGAAGTGTGGGTGCTTAAGCACCTTCTTGCTTTGGCAGCTGGAGCTTTAAGGCAAACAATATGAGATTTGTAAGTGGCAGAAAGAAGAGAGATTTCTGTCACTGAAGTAATTTCTCTAACCATTTTCTTTTTCAGGTGTCAGTGCTATACAAATACACCCTTTTACAGACATCTAATGTAACACTTTAACATGCATTTTAATACACATCTTCTGTTTTCTTTCTCTATGAGTTTCGTCGAAGTTACTCATATATTTGTTTCTCCTCCATCCCACCGTTTTTTTCTTTTAAAACTGAGTTTTCAGTTTTATTAAATAACAATACAATTTGGTTTTTTTTATTTAGATCGATGCCCAACAGAGCTCTGTTAGGCGTATTTCCAACTATCTTGTCTCACCCTAGCAATTGTTACGAATTCTGAACGTCTAAATCTCTAAATATTGAAGTCTGGTGTTTAGTGTTGCCTCCAACCATATGACAGGACAGTTCAGAACTTAAAATCACTTCCTCAATGGGAAGGAACCATTGCTGCTGAGAGAGAAAGGCACTTCACCTCTTTTGTTATAGATCTGCATTTAACCTGCCATCCATTTTGCCATGATATTTTGAATTTGTAAAATCTCACATTTCTTTAGGATCCTTCAACTGACATAGCTCTAGCTTGAACTTAATATACCTTCTTAATTAAGGTTTCTGCTGTGACCACAGGCCCTCACTTATTGAAAAGGAAGAGCTGAGAAGAGAAGGAGGGAAGCGAGGGCTGAGTTGCACCATTGCCTTTCCCCTCTAGGCACACAAGGAAGGGAACAGAGGCAAGTGACATCTCTCGCTTGCTTTTTCTGAGCAGGGCACTTACAGTCTCCCCACTGACACAGTCTGTATTTTCCCCAGGATCCCTGTGGCCAATTATGTGATGACTTAATTGTTTACTTACCTCATGATAATAAATAATGCATAAGAAGAATACCGTGCTGAGGGGGAGGCAGTAACCCAGCACAGTTCCCAGAGCTGATCCCTTTCCCTGTGGAGGCAGCTGTTTGCAAGACCCACAGCAGACCGTAGAGGCAGCTGTGCTGGGGACACTTCCTGATTTTGTGCTCCCTAACATAACCTTGAGCGCCTCTTGACCTTTGGGTTGAATTCATAAACATTCATAAAGTTGTGGCCTTTTCTCTGCAATTTATGCAAAATTATTAGTCTAGGTTCACCGGGTGTTCCCACTAGTATCATTGTCAGCTCGAGGGGACACCAGCTCTGCCACCACGCCCCTGTGAGTCACCATCCCTCTGGCCACCTCCGATATCCGACAGGGCTGAGGGAGCCCTCCCACCATTCTGGAGCACTGAGAGTCCATTCCACTACTCAGGGCAAGACCTTCTAGCAGCACTGGGAGCGCAAAGGGCAGCAAGACATTTTTGGTTACGACACACTGCTCTTGGGTCTGCACAAGCACCCGTGTGGCACGTCCAGCTTAAGCTTGTCAGCCTTTAATTAGCTGTAAGAAGGAAACAATTGAAAAGGTCCTTGCGGTAACTGGGAGCCTGCCTGGAGCTAATCTTCTTCCGTATTGTGCAGCAGAGATTCAGGCTGACCCGCCCAAGGAGCAGCTCCCCACTCCCGCTTAACCAGGGCGATCTCTCCAGCCCAGGCTTTCTCTCCTGCAAAAATAAAAAGGATATGGACTTTCTCTGCAACAACTAATAGGGAAAAGCAAAAACCAAACCAACCAAATCAAAACCAAAGCCACCAAACAAAACCCCTTTTAAATTAACAAATGCAGTTTTCCTTTCTGTAGCATAAATGCAGCCAGCCAAGGCATATGATTTAACAATAAATTCAGGTATTGTCACAGAAGAAGTGCCATTAAAGCCTCTGATTCCAACAAAAAGCCTAGTGTCTCTAATTACCTGCGTCATTGCTACATAAGCCATCCAAGAATTTCAAATATCAATATCCTTCACCATATAAAATCCCTCTGTACACAACAGGACTGTCAGGAAGCATGAAGTAGCAAAGGCCTCTGCAGTTTTTTGATCCACGTGCAGGCAATCATATGTAGGAAGGGTACATGTTCATCCCTCCCTTCTTTCAGCTTGTTTCCCTCTTAGATCTGGAGCAGTCCAGCTCTGCCTCTGAACACACAGATGTATTTAAATACGGACTGCTCGTTCCTAGCTGGCTCTCACATTCTGTCCCTACTGGGGCACAGTGTCCCTCACAGGCAGGTGTGGAAGCTAGAGCTGGATTGTTAGTATGAATGCAGTGGGAAATATTTTATCCACAGTATGGTGTCCTTGATAACAAGGCGAGGACATTGATCTTAAGCTCCATTAAAGGACCCAGAGTATGAACAGGAAATGTTCACATTCAAACATTTACTCTAGATAGCTGACTACACTGATTTCTTTAGTGCATGCTTCTTTGTAACATATAGAAGTGGAGTGTTTGTGTATGCTCATAAAAAAGAATATAGTGTCCATAGTGTCAGCTCTGCTGTAGGCTGCCTAAAATCTGTGAATGGCTTTACATCTTTTACTGCACTCAGGCTCCCATAAAGAAGTGGGAGAGTGCACAGCCTTTCTTGCAGGGAATCTTTCCAGCCAGTCACAGCTGCAGTAGGACTTTGGAAGGGGAAGGAGAGGAGGGAGGTGCAGAGGGGCTGCTCCCCCACCCAACACAGAGCACCCAGCAGTTTACAGGGGCAGGCTGCAACTTCTCTGCCTGGTTTCTGCCAGAGGTGTTTAAACCTTCATACCACGAACAGCTGATGGAATTTGCCTTTAAATTCAGAAAACAGGGATTAACAAACCTAATGCAGAATGTCATGAGCAGACCTGCGTGGCTGCTGCTTGTTACTCCAATATTCTTTTACCTGTCTCAGTTCCCACTGAGAGCAGTTGGTTTCTGTCATGCCTGTTGTTCTGTGAGCGTTACAGAGGTTACTGCTGCCAAAAAAACATTCTCACTTCTCCCTGCCCTGGCGTTTCATTTCTTACCCTGGTCTGCCCCCTGCTCTAAGCTGGCACTTGCATGCAAGAGGCAGCTGTGTGAAAGCAACAAACAAACTGCCGGCCTAAGAAATAACCCTACTAAGAGAAAAAAGTTATTTTTTAATCTGGGACAACTAGCTGAGTCCCCATGCAGTGAGAAAAAATGCTGGTGCCAACCTAGAGCAAGGAGACCCATGAGGAGGAGGAGGGAGGGGACACACTGCAGGCACAGAGGCTGAGAGACAGGGATGAACATTTTCTCAGCAGAGGTGTCGATGTACATGTGTGTGACACCACGTCTGCACACACCCTTGTCTTTCCAGCAAGTAAGGGAATAAGAAAACTCACCAGACTGGCAATATCACACAGAGACCCTCTGGGGCTTTGGCAGATTGTTCCTCCAGGAGAGAGACCCTTCTGTCACTGTGTCACACCACATCTACACAACCTGCAGAGCAGGCCAAGCACACCTCAGAGAGAAGTGTTGTCATTTGAAACATGATGCAGTTGTGTCAAAAATAAACTTTTCAGGGGGGAAAGACCCCTTGATTTTAATCAGAAAATACATTTTTAAGAAAACTTTGAAGCATCTTACTTTGACTAAAGGATAAAATGGATGGATAAAGTGTTCCACAGTACATTATTAACTTAGGCTGTGTAACAGTGTAAAAGGTTGTAGAGATGGTCATTTAAAGCAAATGCAATGTTTTCAATAAACTCTTTAAACTGTGGAAGCCAATTTATTCTTTTCCGTGTTTGGTTTGATCACCTACTTTCTTTTATAAGAGAAGAAGCAAGTAAATAGGTGTTTGTTTAAAACCCAAGAAAGCATTCAGAAAGCCAAGTGCAGACTGCAGTTCTGCTGGTGCTTTCATCACACACCTCTGCTGTAAGTCATCCTCCCTGATCTCTAGGGATGGAGGAAAAGAGAACAGAGGAAATCAAAAGGACCTCAAGAAAAATAACAGAGTTTGCTCTTGTGTGTTGTTTTTCTCCTGTACTCTGTCAGTCTTTTCTTCCTGAATAATCCATGTCTTAAGTATTATCAGGAGGGTCTTTCCCCACCTCAGTGAGCTGTGCCCAGGACAGCCAGAGATGAGCAAAAAGGGAATGAGGAAAAAAAACTCCTCACAAACAAACTACAGACATCGTCAAACCTGTGGAAAATCACAGAGGAGACTGTATAGATCCAGCACTGTTTTATTTTTAAATTCAAATGACTGCAATCTTCCCGACAACCTGCAAATACGCATTAAGAGTCACCTGCTACCTGTCATTAAAATACAAGCATGCTCAGGTGCATTGTGTCCCACAGGCAGGCTGTGGGTCTGCACAGAGACTACTTCATCCTGTCTTCCAGAAAACTTCATGTTAGGGGCTTTGAGACTGTCAAGAGGATATGACCCTGCCCTATAATAGACCTCCATTTGAGAAACCTCTGCCTCTGACCATCTTCAGGTGCATTTCATAGGTGACCTGGGAGCCTGTGGCAACAAAACATGAATCATTGATTCATGGATTTGCTGCTCAGCTGTCCAAAATCAAAGCCTCTCAGACAGAGATACCCTGCAGAGAAGTCTTAAATGGAGGAATGTGCCTAGCTCCCTCACAGAACCTCTTAGAAAGGGGCACCAACGTGGGACAGGCCCGCCCAAGTACACCCAACTCCAAAGGTTCCCTGCAGATCATGGTGGTGATTTTGTGGCCTGGCAAAAACAGTGCTTGGGGGGAGTGAAAATTTTTCAAAAGACCAAAAACTACAGGAGGGAGTCTTGGTCTTGGTCCTTCACCTCTCTTCACAGTCCCCTCTGCCAAAACACCATAGGGGAGGTTCTTCGGCCTTCTACACTGTGGAATTTGGTTTATTTAAATTGTTTGGTGGTTTGAGGTGGTTTGTTTCCCTTTTTATCAGAGGGTTTGCATTGATTGCTGGTTTGGTGGGGTTTTTTTTTCTGCATTTAGGAGGGAAGGGTTTCTTCTTTTTGATTTTTCGGTTTAGGACTTCTTTTGTACTCTTCTATTCCTTTTTTTGGAATAGAAACCCCCTTTTTCTAGGGGGTTTGTTTGCCCTTTGTTGTTTGTTTTGCTTGCTTTTTGTTTGTTTTTTTTTTTGTTTTGCTAGGTTTTGGGGCGGTTGGATTTTGTTTCTTTGTGCTTTATTTTTTGGTTTTCTGGTGGGGTCTTTTCCCGTTTTTTGGGGTTTTTTTTGTTTGGGTTGTTGTTGTTGTTTTGTTTGTTTGATTTTTTTTTTTTTTTTTTTTTTTTTTTTTTTTTTTTTTTTTTTTTTTGCTTTGCTTTGAGGCTTGGGATTTGGTTGGTTTTATTGTTTGGTTGTGTTTGATTGTAGTTTTTTTTTTTTCCTCCTTCTTTTTCTGCTTTCTGACCTGACGCTTTTCTGCGTTCATTTCTTTTTTTTTTTTTTTTTTCCCCTCCTCTCTCACTTTCTTCCTCCCCTTTTCCTTGTTTTTTCGCAGTTCCCCGCCGCCCCGCTCTGCTGCCCGCGCACACGCGCGGCCCCGACCCCGCCGGAGCCGCCCCGGGTGGCCCCGGCCCCGCGCGGGGCGGTCGCGGCCGCGGGCGCAGCAAATCAGCGGGGCCCGGGCCGCGCATAAGAAGGGCGGGCGGGGGCCGGCGCCGTCCTTCCCGGCGGCGGCACGATGCACCCTGAGGAGCTGGCGTCCCTGCAGCGGCCCCGCTACGGCTGTGAGTGGGGTCCTGGGGGGCGTCTCGGGACCTTTTCTTAGCGACTTCTTTTTTGTTTGTTCCTCTCCCTTGCCCGCTTTCTGCGTTAAACGCTGAAAGAGCGAGCTGGAGGCAAAATGAAACCCGCCCAGCAGACTCTGCGGCAGCGCGCAGCGCTCCGGCTCCTTTTAGGTTAGCTCGCAGCCAGCTGCGGCTGGGTTTTGAACAGGTTTTCACGGGGCTGCGTTTTGTTCTGTAACTTTCTGAATGGATTAGAGCTGTAACTCCGCATTGCAGCTCGGGAGTTTTAGATTAGAGCTTCGGGTTTTAGCGTTATAACTTGGTGTTACAGGCATGGGTTTGCGTTGTAACTTCATAACTTGAGTTGTGACAGTAGTTGCAGGTTGTAACTTTGTAACCTTTGGATTATCACTTCGGAATTTCTGATTGTAAAATTAAACCTTTGCTTTCTAGTTTTACAACTTTGTTTTAGAACTTTGCAACTCTTAAGTAATTGGGATGAGGGGAGGCTGTGCAGGCAGCGTGCATCTCTTTTCAGGGGAGGTGTATTTACTTCCCAAACGTATATTTAGGAAAAACCCCTGAAGCACCTTACCTCTTCCTGCAGCAGGGCTCTCCCGCCCGTGCTGTGCCATGCTGGGATCCTGCACCCGCCTGTGCTTTTCCTGGCTCCTGTGGGGCAGAGCAGCGCAAGCCCATGGCTGTGCCATTCCTGCAAGAAATGCCTCTGATACTTCAGGCATTGGAAAATGGGAACACGCGAATGATTTGCAAAGTTCACAACAACCCTGGTATCCTGTGGTCTAATGAGCAACTTCCCAGTTCTTATCGTAGTAGCTTTGTTTAAAACCGGTTCTGAAACCTCGTTTTAGAAAGAAACATGAAACTCCTTACCAATGTTAGGGGCCACCTTGATTCCACCTAGGGCAGGTAGAAAAAGTGGTGCTTGGCAGTAAGACCTTCAGCTTGGAGAATGCCATGCTCTTCTGAGCATTTCCCCTTATTGGTGACTGCTTCCCACTATTGATGCCCTCTGTTGGGGCAGTTTGTGGAACCTGCCTGTGGATTTCATTTTCCATTTTACCCAGTAGGTGGATGAGATCCTTGTGAAGGTGTGTGTTCACTGGTTACTACAGGCATAGTCTGAGTGCCCATGCTACTGTGTTAGCAAAGGTGAATATTTTGCTTGTGAAGCCAGTCCTCCCAACTGCTTGTGGCACTGCACATGTACTTGGGCAGTGTCCAGGTGTGCTGCATCGTGCTCCAGCCTCAGTTTGGACAGTGTCCACTTGGCTGTGATGCAGAAAAGTGTTTGTTGTATGCCCATCAAGACTCCAGCAGCAGGGACTTTCCTGTGCAGATCTGACCTGGCTGGTCTTAGAATATGTGGGTCTGGACAGGTAGAAGTCAGTTTGTCATGACTTCTGATATAGCCAAAGATGAGGCTTTGACTTAAAGCAAAGGGCTCATCCTTTTGAGTCGGAGTGCTGAGGATAATTTACCTTATTGCCAGAGCTGCTCAGAGTATTTTAAGGATCATAGGCCTCAATTATTATGGGAAAGAATGACCATGTTAAGGATGCAAAATATAGTTTTGAAGAGATGGTTTATCCTCTCGGTGCTTCTGCTTTGCTATGGTAGTTGAGAGCATTTTGTTCTGGTTACCGTGGAGAAGTTCATGTTCTGAGTTGTAGCCACTCTTGGTGTTAGGTGTCCCTGCCTCAGGTAGAGGAGTGGATGAGAGTACACTTGTCCTTTCTACTGGCACCTCTCCTCTGACCAGTAATACCTGCTTGCTCAGGATCCAGTAGTTATTCAGTCCTTCCCTGAGTGAGAGGCTGTGGCTGCTGTACCACACTTCATCCACTTCTTTATAGGATGCAATTTTTGCTGCAGGAACATTTAAAATTACATTCCTTTCAAGGGATTAAGCAAAGGCTTCTTAAATATGCCAGGCTGATGGCAATATTTAAAAAAAAAACCCCACCGTAAAACTCCATGCTTTAAAGAACAAGCCTTGTCTGTAGTGACAAGTAGGGCGCATGTTTGGTTTTTTTAGCCTGTGTCTAGAGAAATACATGTGCTTTATCTGTACTGCGTTTGGCTGTCATTTTGAGAAGCGGAGAGACCCAGCACCTTAAAAAAACAAAAAAAGAAAAGGCTCCCTAACTAGAAAGCCTACACTAGCATTATCTGAGCTCTTATGAAAGCCCATCATAAGCTGAAGGTTCTCTACATAACTAAAACTGCACTTTGGATTACTGTCAAACAGTTCCCTTTGTTGAGAACACCACATCTATGCTGGATTTCCTAAACAGTTAATAAGTTTTCCAAGTTAGGCTATCAAATTTCTAAGACTCCTTGCTTTAGTGACCTAGAACTGTTTTGAACATTTAACTTGACTTGGACTTTTGACTTTGGCTTCAAGCTCCTAGCAGAGTTTGTGTATTGCTCTGAAGAATGCTAGCATTTTACTATCATAATTTTCTGCAACGTACTATATAAACCAGTGAATGATTATCAGTAGCATTTCATTTTGATAACTAGAGAAGAAGACATATGCAAATTTTGGCTGCATTTTATAGACTGACGGATGCAACTGGGGAAAAGAACTCTCCCTAAGCATAGAACCTTGTAGCACCAAGTGAGTAGGAAGACATATCCTTAACTTAAAAGCAGTTGTACATGACAAGCTTTGCTGATATAGTAACAAAAAGAATATCTATAATCTTAGAGCTGATCATTGCCATATTTAAAGTCAGGAAATAGATGAATGAAATCAAACAAGGCAGTCCCTTTCTGGGTGGGTGCTAGTTCAGGATGAGCATGGTTCACAGGAGAATCAGAGCTCAGAGCGAAATCCTAGGGCCTTCCCTTCATCTATTAGGGCCAAAGTTTTGTGGCTTCCTGGACCATTTGTTGAAAGGTGCCTCCAACTCTGCTTGCTGTTGATAGCTTAAAAGAGATGCAGAAGAGATTTCTGTTGATGCTCCACTGAGCCCTTCAGACAGATATTTATCTCCAGGACCAACTCAAGTGAGAATATAAACTTACAAGGAAGCAGCTTACACAGCCGAAACCACATTAACAGGCACACTGCAACTGAATTTACGTAGTGGTTTCCAGTCTGGCTACAGCTGTTGCCTGGTTTATCTCTCAATCCCAGCACAATCAGGAGCAGAGGTTCACAGAACTGCTGAGAATGGGGACTTATATTACAACTAGAGGTATGAGCCATTTTTACAACAAAAATGCTTCATGCTGTGGAAGATTATGAAGACGAAGAAAGTATGTATCTCAGATGTACCTCACAGACTAAACATGAAGTTTTGAACATGGGAAGATAGCAAATCAGACAATGGTGTATCTTTGAGAATGCTCATTTCCTGACACTCTCAGTTCCTTTATAGCTAGTTTTCCCTGAAAACTGTGTGCAGAAACAAATGTTTAAGTTTTTGTGAACTGTTTGAATGGCTTCACTGCACTTCCAGGAAGGTAATGAAGCTACAGAGAGTGAGGCCATGAGTGTCTGGATTTGAAAATGATTTTAGGCATTTCCATGCTCAGAGTAGCTGAATTAACGTATGCCCTGAGTCCCTGTCTACTGAGTAGAAGAAACACTAGGTGCTCCAACATCAGCAGATGCTTCTGTTGGAGACACAGATGAGTCTTCACCTCTGCTGCTGAGCCCAGAAAGCTAGTTTCAGTGGGCATGGATGGTGGGTTAATGCAGGGGAAAACTGACTTTGGTATCCAGCAATGAGGACGTTGCTTGTACTTCTGGTGCTGGCTCCCAGAATTGCTACTGTTTGGCACTAGGAATTTGGAGATGAGACACATAAGCAGCATGAAGCTTCATGAGGGGTTGCTGCTCCACCTGTGGAGACAGGCAGGGCAAACCTGAAGTGAAACACAGCCTACGCTTCTCTATGAAACTACACTTAGCTTCTTTGCTCAGCAGGATGTGAAAGTTTGCGAACCAGTGGCTTTTCAAAAGGGTTATAACATAAAAAACTATAAATTTGTCTGCATGTCTAGTAAGTGCAGTGAAACAAATGGCTGTTTTTCAATCTAAAAAGGGGGAAAAGTCTTTTGGTAAAAGTTCTGTAGGATTTTCCTAAGTGAAAACAGATGGGATTTTGGTTTTTTAAAAAGTTTTTTTAAACTTAAAAAAAAAAAAAGCTTTGCTGTATCCTATGCATATATATTCTTTTGGGTGTATGCTTTCTTGTAGTGCTTGTGACTTATGAGAACACTTTTCTCCTTTTTTATTGATGGGTGTTATTTGGCAACCAAATACACTGTTTATCTCTTCCACTCTTTTGTAGGTTGCTAATAATTAAACTGCTGAATGAGAACTCAAAAAGTTTAACTGCTTTGTTTAACCAAGTGCACATAATTCTCTTGGTAGGAGTGGTTCTCTGTGTGCTTTCTGTACAGGTTCATCTCCCATGAAGTCTGCTGGTAAAGAAAGGACAGAGCTATGTTACAGCATGCTTAAAGCTACTTGAATGCTGTTGAAACAAGAAATATTAATACTGCGCTGGAAACAGGATTTATAGCACATTGTGAGTGTGCTACATCAAGTCCGATACTTGAGGCAGGGAATAGGAAGCATGCACATTTTTAGCTTGTCTCTCCTGTTAAGTGGGGTTTCAGTTACGTAATTTTTCTAGCTCGAGGTTTGCTTGATACTGTTGCTGATTCAAGCTGACTATGTTTTACTAGGAATAACCCTACATGTAAGGCAGACAAAAAGCGCCTGTCAGTGACAGGCAGGACTGGTGGGTCATATTTCAGTGCGATGATAAGCAAGTGTGCTCTCTTGTGCTTGCTCCTTGCAGGAAATGATTAACCTGCTGTGTTTGCTTCACTTGTTCAGGCTGTTTCGTTGTTTTTTTGGAACCAGTATCCTTGAACTACTGTGTGTTGTGGCATGAAAGTGCAGGTACTGGACAGGGGAGGAGTTGTGCCCACCCCTGGCCTGGGGACCATGACTAGGGGGGCAGGGGCCAGGTGCCCCCCATCCTGAGGAGGGATGCCTGCTGTACGTGCCTCATTTGCTGATCCTTGATAAGACTGGGCCAAGAGCTGTGTCCTGCACAGCTCATTCATGGGTCAGCACTTCCTGCACCTTGGCACTTGTGTTCACCTTCAGAAAACAGCAATGTCCCCTTCAGACTGGTGCCACCTGGGCTTTGAAGAGGTTTGCTGAACACGTACTGCTTTGTTTTCACTGCTGGGAGGAGAAGGAGGCTGCTGAGTATCTGACACAGGGATAGGATTGTGCTGGAGACCAGCATGTTGCCCTGGCACTACTCCAGTTGCGTTTTGCCAGTTGCTGTGGCACAGGACAAGAGTGCCCTGGTCCGTGGTGGTGAAGGGCTAGTGGGGCAGGCAGTACCTGCAGTGTGTTCTCTGGTGGCCAATGGCCTTGGTAAGATGATGGGAGAGGGAGGGAGTGGGCTGCTGAACCCAATGGTGTTCCTATAAACTCTGCACAGTGAAACATTTAGCTTCTAAATACCTTTTGAAATGTGTAAGCGCATAAACAGCCATTAAGAACCTGTGCTGGTGGCTGATTTCAGTGTTAAATTACTGTTTTGTTCAAATGAATATGCACTAGCAAGAAATACTTATCCAGAGGAGTTATGTCAGTTCTTTATCGGTTATTGCCCAAGTTGAGGTCGTCCAGCTATAAATTCTTCAGGAATCAGATTCAAGGAGCACTTCAGAGCTCTGACTCACAGCTGCTGGCAAACTGCTGCCAGCCCATAAAGACTTTCTGCCTCCAGGTATGGTCCTGTCCTGTCTGCCAGCCAGGCTCCAAAGTTGTTAGAAACTACTGTCCTCATCTCAGGTGCTTATCTTGGCCTGCGTGTATCAGACTAAGCAGTTCGTGGCTTCTGCTAAAGTGAGTGATGAAGGATGTGGTCTCTGCCAGTCCTCTCTTGTGGACTCTGACCTGCTTCTTTGAAAGCGCAGTAAAAGCTTTTGTGGCATCTAGCAAGGTGTTTAAACCAACTCCTACCATGGTTCAAAGTGTGAAGAGGAAATTGTAGTCATGCAGGCTATCAATCCTCTACTGTCTGTTCCTCTTGAAATGAAGAATAACCTCCTGCATTTGTGCTTGATTTATAAAACTGCTTGGTAAACTGGTTATATTTGTGAAATTGGAGCCTCCTCTTCTGGGAGGAGAGCACAGATTAATCCAGGGGCAGCTGGAATGGGAAATGCCCAAACTCTGTACAGAAGTGTGCTTCATTAAGGCAACTGCTTTTCCACAGGGTTGTAGGGTCGAACTATAGGCCAGTAAATGTTTCACTTATGTTTTAAGGGGGTTGTTTCAAAGATGTTTTGAGGAAGCACAGAGGAGTACTGGGGCTACTCTGGTTGAACCGATTAGAAACAAGGAAAAAAAAACTTGAACTAATCAAGGACACAGATTTGTTGGGAACATGATCCTGTGTCTAGGATCAACATCTTTGATAAGATGTTGTTTTTAACTGGTGTTATTTTGCGTTGGGATCCCATCTCCTGCTTTGCTGCAGACTGCTGCAGCTGGTGAGGTTTCAGCAGCCTGAACTTGTCTTCAGCTGCTCTGTCATGCTACTGAAGACAACTTCACCTCTTGCCAGCATGGATACCCAATCTGTCAGGAAGCTAATCTCTCTTAGCAGAGCTGATTTGCATTGCTGGATTTGCAATCACCTCTAGTCTCTGCAGGGGATGACTGCAGGTCTCACAGCTTCACCTGCTGGCCGGGGCAGGGGGACTTTCTGGCCAGGTGGGACTGTTGCAGCCAGAATTTAGAGGTGCTAAAATTGCTCTGCAACCGCACCCTGAAACTGTGGGTTTGAGTGTGCTTTCAGTCAACTCTGCTGGTGGAAGAAGTGACCTTGACTCCTCCTATGGAATTATTTTTGGCTGGATTAGGTCCCCAGTCTGGTTTGCAGCATGAGCCCACAGGCAGGTCTGCCAGCATGACGTAGTAGCTGGAGTAGGGATGAGCACAAGCACCTGGAAGAATGGCAGGTCAAGTTGTGCTACTGCTGCACTTAGAGATCTGGAAAGTGTGCCTGTGGTGGGGCAGGAAAACGTGCAGGTAGAGTTCAAGGGTGAACTGGGGCACACAGGAAGGAGCGTCACATGCATTGCCCTGGTGTCCTCAGCTGCCTCTGCTGTGGTGCTGCTGACACCCTTGTGCCCTGTCTGCCTGACAGGGCTAAGGCTGCTTTCAGCTCTCTGCCCCAGGAGTTTTGAAGTGCAGAAATATTTTTGAGGTAATCTTGTCTTTACTGCTGTAATTTCACAAATCCATGTCAGTAAAGGCATGGCAGTGTTTGCCAGGCAATGCTACAGCGGTAAGACAATTTGAAGAAACTGTCTGAATTCTAGACTACTCAAACAAGAAAGAAAAATAAATGCTTTTTTTTTTTTGCAGAAAGTGAGATTCAAGATGCTTTTTCAACCTTTTTTTGTAGCTGATAAAACTGCTCTTGACTTGCAGGGCCTCAGAGCTGTGGGGATGAGATGTAACTTCTGGTATGTGCTGCTTATTTCTGGGAATTTTAGTTTTTTCAAGACCAACTGATTTACCCAAGCAATAACTGACTGACTGGATAGTCTCTATTCAGGGGTAAACAGTTCTAAAATTCCATATGTTCCTAATACAGTATAGCAGAATAAATAATCATTGAAATATCAGCATGGGTATGTTGTGGTATAACTGAAAAGGAACATGAAGGAGTGCTGGGTAGAGCAGGGATTACGTGTAGAGAAATCTGGGATAGGGCTTTGACCAAGGAAAAATGGTCAGCTGTTTTAAAACCAGGCACACAGTAAACGTGATTTCACTACATCTGAGCTGAGAAGTGGTTTTGAATCCTGCTTTTCAGGCCACAGCGGAGCACAGATTTCTTCACTGTGATTTAGTGGAGGCTGGGAGATGAACCAGGCTTGGCTTGGCATTCGAGGCTGCATGGCAGCTGATTAATGAAGGTGGATAGACAGCTTACCTTCAAGGACTGGATGTGACTGCCTGCTAATTTATATCACCTGTGACTATGGTAGTGCTGTTTAACAAATGGGTTCGAATAATCCAGAAAATACACAGCTTTTTTACTACTTGTAAAGCCAACCCCTTGTGCTCCAACTTATATCTACACACAGAAAATGAGAAGTAAGACCACATGGTTTTGCTGAAGATGACACAGATATGAGCTGTTCTAGAACAAAATGAATCAAATTTCTTAGTACTGTGGTTAGTAACAGGCAAAACAAAGGCTGGTGTTTCCTATAACTCTGAACCATGGCAATAACACTCAGTAGTTTCCTCTTTTTTTTGGTGGGGTGAGAGGGTTTCGTTTGGTTTCCTGTTGCCACACTTACACAAAATTAAGTAGCTTCATAAATGTTTGCAGAAGTTTCTGATAAAAACAGAGGTGGATTTCTGTAGTGTTCATCTGTATTCTTCTTCCTGAAACTCTGTCAGGAAGGTGCTGACTGGTAGGCTGCTTCTGTCCAGGCTGCAAATGCTGCCCATTGACAGGCCTATCTGGACTCCCCAAAAGGACAAAGAAATGAGCAGTTAAGAAATTTGGATTCCTATAGCAGTAGCAGAAGTTGTCTCCACTAGCTTCTTGGGCACATTTCAGATGAAAAATTATATGTGATCAAGTTTTTTTAGCATCATTTCCACAAAGTACAGACTTCCTTGGAAGTTGACCATTTGAATGAGAACTGTTACAAATTAGAAAACAGAAGGTATTTCACATGTGCTCACGCTTCACAGCTTTTAGTGTGGAGGCCAGGAAGAGGAGGGATGCTTCTGATGAACAAGGCTTGTTTTGACAGTGGGTCTCCACAGAAAGAGTTACCGTACAGAATAGGAATGGGAGAAACTCACCTGGGCAAGACACTGCTGATGCAGTAGCTGTATTTTTACACTGCTCCACTCCCTCTTGCTGCTGTAAGTACCTCATTATAAGGAAGCTGACCACAGAGTGTGAGTTGGAAACCAGGGCAAACCCGGAGGAAGAACAGTTACAAGCTGAGCAAAAGTTTTGATTTTTGTGAAGTAGTGCTTTAAGAAAGGAAACGAAATGCAGCTATACAAAAGGTTATAAAATTCTGTGCCCGGCCCTTATGCATGCAAATTTCTTTTTTTGGAGAGAGACTTCAAAAATTGCAAACACGTAACTTAGTTTGGTGTTAAGTTTATGCATATTGTTTGTACTGTTGTTGTCATAACAGTGATTGAATGCTAGTTATGTTTCCTTTATTTTGGTGGTCTTAATATTGCTGTTTCAAGCAAAAATACTTGTTTTGGGGTGTTTACATACTCTTTCTGATATGCTCCTGACATTTTATACTCAATTGATATTTAGCATTGTCACTGTGATACTCTCATTAGAGAAAATGTGCTCAAGGTAACAAGGAGGCTGTCCTGAGGTCAGTGCTTGCTCCATTAGCCTAGAAATTACTTTGAGTTATAGGGCAGACATAAGCAAATAACCTGAAAAATTAAGTTATTCAGGATGCTATCGATGAAGTTTCTCTCAGGTTAGAGGAAATTTAGTAGAACAAATACTTACACTTAGAAACTTGTGAGTGTGTGGTTTGGGTAAAAATTTATCTTTTGAGTACAGCTGTCAAAGACTTGTCCTGGAAATGAAAGTACTTGGTTTATTGATAAGTCAGAAGCAACATCTAGCTCATTCTGTATCTGATGATTTTGCAGTGATATATGCAATGGTAGATGTGTCATTGTCAGAGCAGTTTTGAGTTTCAGTAAATATGTACTGGATGTACTGACCTAAAAGGTCAGGCTTTGCCTGCTCTTTTCAAACCTTGCTCAAAGGTCTGTTATTCAAGGCTCAAGCGTTTAGTGATTTTTGTTCTCTCCTATGGTTCTAACTCCTGATGATGAAGGAAAAATTAATTCACATTACTGGGTATGGATGTGAATGAGAATTAAGGGTCAGAGTTGTCCAGAAGCCCTGTGAGCGAGTGCCCTGCAAGCAATGCCTGCCTGCCTGTGCTGTGTGCTCCTGAAGTGACCTACCAGGGAGTGCTGGGAGGAGGTTACCCTGGAGCCAGCAGTATCAGCTCCAGTACTTTTGCAAACACTTGCTTATTGCATAGTGAAGGCAGCCAAGCAGGCCTCAAGTGGTAGCTGAGGTCATTGCTGGCCTGGCACTGCCTCTGAGCTGGGTACCTGCGCAGGTACGCTGTGTTTGCCTTCTTCCTGCAGGAATTATCTCACCCATGAGATGAAGCAGGAACAAAGAAGGTGCATCTCCATCCACTGTGCCTTTCTGCATCTGGACCAGCACAGTGAACAGAGCCAAGAGGTTTTGGAGTGAGATTCTGGCTTGTGAGATTGATGTTGTGCCTCCACCCTTTATTTTGTGATTCCTGCCTGTGCTGGGCCATATCACCTGTAGAAACAGCTACTGAATGCGCAGCAGTTTTGGGGCTTGTTCAACAAGCAGCTCAGCTGCCTTCCCGGGGGAGCCAGGAATGCTGCAGGGAGGGCAGGAACTGCCATGGCTCTGTTCTGTCTCTGCCTCTGGCTGCCCAAGGGTCCTGCTCAACACCTAAACTTACCGTATCTGTGCAACATACAGCATTTCTTTATGTTCTTGTTAATTTGAAGCCATTTTTATATTATAACTGTTATATCTCACTCTCTGGGTCTGTAGGTGCAAACTAAATTTTCAGTTCTGTTATCGCTAATGCTTAAGGTTTTTTCTCCCTGCTAAGATTAAAAAAAAAAAAAGTGCCTATAAATCAAAGAATTTGAATTACAAACTTTGAAGATATTGTGACTGTAATAATTATTGAGGAATGAAAACCCAGGCAGGCGGAGGCAGATGTGTTCTTGCAGTTTAAAGCTGCAAACCTCGTGGCATATTCACGCACTTATATTTGTATCTTGAAAGAAAAATGTGCTGCAACATTTCAGGAGTTTTCTGGAGCTCCTTTCAGAATGTGGAAAAAGTGAAGCAGATGGTTTATTCAGACCTTGGTAGAAGGACTCTGCAACAGGCTGGCTGTGAAAGAAGCAGAAGATGACGAATTGTCAAAGGAAGAATAAAGACCAGATGTCAAGGCTGAGGGTTTCCACACTGCAGTCTTTCTCATGGTGATTTCCAATTTACTCAGTGGTTAAGTGGTGCTCTTGCTTATGGCTTTTCCTAGACAGGTGTTTCAGTCCACTGGAGTCTCACGGTTCAGACCAAGACTCCTACAGCTCTACAGTTACTTAGTGACCCAGACACAGATTTCCCCTCAGATTCCCTTTTATTCCAGAATTCCTGCTTGTCATCCTTCTTTTCTGTTCTTTAAGCTACACCTTACCACATTTCTTTCAGTTGGTTACCATACTGAGAGTGTGGTAATAGGAAGTTTTTTTGGTTTCAGCTCTCCAATGATCTGAATATTGAATCCATTTGGTAACTCTTTCCTCCCAAACTTCTTTCAGGAGGTCCAAGTTGCTCATCCTTTCCCCTCTCTTTCACTTCCCCTGTCCCTGTTCTTGTCTTCCTCTTTTATTGCATTCAAGTGTAGGCCTTCCCTAACCAGCCCCGGGGCAACAGGGGTTTGCTACAAATGTGTTTGTGAATCACTGTTCTGGCCTCAAGTTGTAATGCAGATCAGTTTTCTGGCATTTTCAAGCCTGAAACAGAAATTGACCAAGGTCCTGAGTTAGCCAAAAATCCTATGCAGCATTTGCAGGGCATTATCTTAATTGGCTGCTGTTTAAATGGCTTTCAATCTTTTGAATTTCTACCAAGGAGTACCAACAGAAGCAGAAAACCTTTGTGTTACGATCTTCATTGTGAACTTCGTGTAGTTTGCTTTTGGTGAAGCATAAGTGGCTCTTGTTAAACATGCCTACCTTTCTCAGTCCCTGGGGTCCCTCTTTGCCACAGTAAGCCTTGTGCTTTATTCTGGTCCTGTGTGTTGGCTGAGATGTCTTAACACAATTAGGGCAATCTTACTGTTGCCAGGTCAGAGGTTTTGCTACGCAGATGGCTAAGAGGAGTGCCACAGAGGTGTGGGTAACAACGTGTGTGAACACATGATGGGCAGACAATCCTGAATCTGGATTTCTCACTGCCACTGTAGTGAGTTCTGTCTGTGCCCTGCCCTACATACTGATGGTCTCCAGCCCCACTTTCCTGTTCTTCCACTCCACTTCTGCAGTGGCTTTCTGCCCTGCCACCATTGTTGATGGGTGGGGTTGTGGCCACCGGCAGTGGTGTGGTGTGATTACACAGAATGAAAGTTGCCTTTGGGGTTCTGGAGGCGCAGTCACCTTTCCTGTTAACTTGTGGCTCTTGATTTCAACTGGTTGCATAGGGGTGAATGCCTTTTGAATTAGTTTTTTTTCTCTTTGCCTGATCATTACAGTGTTTTACTGCCCACAAATTACTTGTCCTTCTATGTAGATGAGTGTATACATTTGACTTATTGATATACCTGCAATTCTATTCAGAGAAAACTTAAATATAAACTGCCTAATACTAGAAATAAATTTGATGGCATTTGTAGGCAAAAGACTTGCATTTGTCTTCTGACTAAATCTAATTACAGGGTTGATACGAAGGCACACTATAGACATTTTTCTGTCTTTCACAGTTGCATAGTGCATTTAACTAGCCTGGCAAGATTAAACTGTCCTTCTCATTATTTCATTTACAGTCTGTTCGTGTTAAGTTGAATTGAGGTCACAGTAGGTAAAATGTAAGGAAATGGAATCCATATGGCAAAATTTTGGCTCTTTTATTTAGGTTTATTAAAGTATATTACTAATAAAAAGCAAACAGGTTGAAGTAATTCCAGTGACATGAAGAGAGCAAAAGGTAACTGTGTCAAAATACGTAGAATTCAAATGACAAGTTCTTTATTTAAGAAAACAGTGAATGGATAAAGGTGGCAAAGGAATCATTGACACTTTATTATTTGTTTTCTCATGAACTGATCTCTGGAGAAGGAAAGCTTGTTTGAATGTACCATATTATTTTTGAATGCCTCAAGCCTTCAAAAATTTGTCTTTTTTAAGCCCACATGAAAAATGTCATTCCTGCTGTAAACATACGGAAACTAAACAAACCTTCCAAGTGGAGGAGATACCAGGGTAACATTCTGAAAGCTGCCTTGAAATTTGGCTGTGCTAAGGTGTTTGGACTAAGCATGTGGAGGTGGTATGGCCTATAAGTGACAGAGATAGCTTGTCATTGGTGTTCACTGCCTCTTCAGGGTCCATTAGTCTGAGTGCTTCCTTAAACTTGTGACTTTTTTGGGAACGTAGACTGAGGGTTTGTTAGTAAATAGTGAGTATGAGTGTAGAGTGTTAAAAAAAAAAAAAAAAGTGAGTGAAGAGCATTAAGGTCAGTTGTTTAAGGTCATAGAAAGGAGCTAGAGTTTTAACAGTGTTTTTAGGGCACCTGAATCTTGGGAAAACCTGTTGTGCCTTGAACTGACCAGCTAGCAACGTATGCAAGGATAAACAGTTACAATTTTATTAAGTGATTATGCCAGGTATTGCTGGAGACAGTGAGACAAGCAGTTAAATGTTGGTGGAAGTGGTTGAGCAATAACCTGATACATTGCATTCCATGTGTGTAATCAAAGATGGCAACACTTGCAGCCAACTGAAAATGTCTGGGCTTTCATCTGCTTCAACTCCATTAGTTTGTCTCCGTGTTCTTCCAAACGTACTGAACAATTATAATGATGTTAAGATAAAATGAAACATGTTATTTTTCTGCACAGGGTTAAAGGACCCTACTAGAAAAGAGATGTCCATGCTCTAGTATCATCATAGAATAAGGCAATGTCAGAACTACTTAGTGTCTTTTAATGTTTACCTCTGCTAAAATCTCACTTGATGGTACCGTAGAAAGCTTGAGGTTTAAAAGCAGAGTGCAGGATGTGTATACCTATAAGCAGAAAATTGAATGTTAAACTTTCTGGCAGTGCATGTAGTCACTTGGTCAATGCCAAAGCCGTCTTGTGTCTGTAGTTAAATGAGACATTTTCTAAACTTTGTGGAGGTTGAAGTATCTTGAGACATGTCTGAGGAGCCCTACAGTGTCTGGCTGAAATGAAGTGGTTTTGACACTTGGCTCCAGGAGCATGGAATGTGCTTGCTGTTGCATCACTGTCCCCTTGTATGATAGTCCCAAGGTCCATGTATTGCAATAGTGCTCAGTGTCTGTAAATGGATGTGGCTGGCCTTGTGGTAGCAGACATATAAGACTGAAATAACACTTTTATCAAGGAAATGGGAGAAAGAGGAGGACTCGGGAAAGTAAATGCACAGGAATGAGGCTCTATGAGAAAGCTCAGGGGAAAGACTGGTTTAGCAAACATTTTTAACTTTACATCAGGATGTTTTTTACTGGATGTCTGTTGTCAACACTCCCATGCTAATGGTGCTTGTTTGCTTTCCCTGTTTGCGCAGTGTCTGGCAGTGAGACCTAGTCCAGAGCAGTGGCCCTGGAGATCCTGTGTGTCACACAATTTGTGAGAGCGGATAATATCTATCTGCTGGCCGGAAGATCCATTTGTATTTTTGTTTGAAAATATGAGCCTGCATGCTTTGACAATGAAATAACTAGATTAGGAGAGATACAGCCATTTTTTAAGGGAGAGAGAGAGTAGTTCAATGTTGGGAACATTTGAAAAATGGCATATTGGAGACCCTCATACTTTAATTAAGTGTATTAGTCTACTGTCTCATGTGAATCTGGCCTCCAAGTTCACAGCTGCAGTAGGCTTTTTTGTGCTTGCAATGTCTGCCTTTGTCTAGAGCCCTTTCTTGGAGCAAATGTTCAGGGAATGGACTGAATGCCCTTAACTGGAGACACAGAAAAAGGTTCAGGCCATCTGGTTTTATTACTGTGAGACACGTGCTAGTTGCTTGCAGTTGTACTTTTTGACAGAAGAAGTCTATAGAAAGCTGTTTTCATCAGAGCCTTAAATTTTTCATCCAAAGGTAAACAACTTCCAGCATAACAATAGACCTGTGGGTAAAAAAACACCTTAACAGAACACCTGTAATTGGTGTCTGGTGCTGTAAAGCCATTTCTTCTTTGTAGCCTATTGAATTATCTCCATTCACATAGTTATAGCTGACATAGTTTCTTCTGGATATTTAATAAACTGTTACGTTATATACCTGCAAGTTGATATTGGGAGTGGAGGCTCGGGGCGGGGGGGGGAGGACTCCATCTGCTTGTAGCTTTGAGAAGTGTTGTTCTGATATCTGTACGTGTATCTTTTCCCTGTATTTTGCAGCTTCCTGCCAGTGCTCTGAGCTCCTGTCCTGTTGCAGTGAGGACAGCTCAGGGAGCAGCGAGCCTGCCTCAGAGCATTGCCAGCTCAACCTGCTCCATGTACAGGGCTTGGCTGGTGCTGTGTTGGTGCAGTGACAGCACATGAACTGCCAAACTAGGAGCAACTATGGAGTTGAACTGCCCAAGGCAGGCACTCCTGGGGTGCTGGGTACCTGAGAGTGTGATTTTTACTAGGAATAAAAAGATGGATTTACTGGCCTCTTTCAAACTAGGACAAAATGTTCTCAGATAGCGTAAGTTATTTGAACTTAAAACAATAATGTGTTTTAAGTCACAGTGACCATAAGGTTTTAAGTCACTGTGACCATCTAAAATGCAACTAGCTTCTTCTTGAAACTACAGCACTGAATTGTGATGACAAATGCTTAAGGTCCTCACAGCACAGGGAGACATAAATGGGATGCTGCCTAGAGCCTGTTGTACTGGACTTGGCTATCACTGGAACTGGCTATGGCCAGCAGACTGTCAGTCAGAAGTTTTTGTGCAAGAAAGGCTCCCTGGCTTTTGTTTGTGTTATAGCATGGCTCTGTTAAGTACTTTTGAGTGTACTAATACTGGGTAGGGGATATGAGCTTGGGAGGAGGAGGCGGCGGGGGGCATATACAGAATTTGCAGAACTTCTTGCCAGTGGACTGAAACACTGCCTTGCCTTGCTTACTGTGTGGCTCGGACAGCAGACAGCTGAGACTGCCAAATGTGGTTTAGCTAATGTTTAATTCAAACACTCTAGTGAAAAACTTTTATCCTAGCATTTTACAGTATTTTCTCCTGTATCTCTTTCTTTCTCCCCCTCCTCCCCCCAACCCTGACTTTACAAATTCTGTTCTATCACCGTAAGAGGATTTTGTTCTCTCCATCATCTGTTATGTCTTGTTCATTGAGCTTCCCTGCTGTGGTGCCAAAAGAGCTCTCCTCCTTATTGCTCACGTCTCTCTTTCCATGGGAAAAAGTCCCTGGTGGCAGGAAATTGAGGGGGATTGGCCCTGGGAAATAAAAGCTTCTGTTCCTTTCTTTGCCTTCTTCAGTATAAGAAGTCCTTTGGTATGTCTGTGGCAAATGCCTTATTAAAGGGTCTGCCTGCTAGAAGCAGCCACGTGCTGTTCTTGAACTATTGCAGATAGTCATATGTCTGAGAGAAAATTAATGACTGGGGAGCCTTAAGTGCTGTTGTAGGTTTTGCAGGGGTTTTTTTCCAGCTTCAGTTTTTCAAGATAACAAAAACTCTTTGGTAAATGGTTGTACCTGAATAATTTAGAGATTATGCCTCATAAAGTATTCTGTAAATTTGTATTCAGAAGTTGTAACAAATGTTACTTTTCCTTGGTCTTTTGTTACATATTACAGAAATTTTAAGTTTAGTGTAATTTAAAAGTACAATCCACAGGTCCATGACTAATTTGCAAACTGTTGCAGATTAGACCTGTGAAACTCCTCTTAGTTGATATAAACTCAAACATAAACTACTGTGACCAGCAGGTCAAGGGAGGTGGTTATACCCACTCTACTCCAGCCACATAACAGCCCATCTGGAGTGCCACATCCAGCTCTGGGGCCCCAAGAATGAGAAGGACACGGATCTCTTAAAATGGGTCCAGAGGAGGAGGCCACAAAAATGATCAGAAGGCTGAAACATCTGTCCTGTGAAGAAAGGCTGAGCAAATTGGGATTGTTCTGCCTGGAGAAGAGAAGGATCTAGGAGACCTTATTGTGGCCTACAAGAAAGGTGGAGAGGCCCTTTTTGTAAGGGTATGTAGTGATAGGTCAAGGGGGAATGCCTGCAAACTGAAAAAGGATAGGTTTGGATTAGACATTAGGAAGAAATTATTAACCTTAAGGGTGGTGAGACACTGAAACAGTGATTAGATTTCCAGTAAACTCAGTATTAATGTAAATAATCCCTGTGAGCTTGGGACCTCCAAAATCCTTGTCGTGGATGTAATATGAGGGTGAACTCTGAACTGGATGACATTTACAGACACAGTACTTGTTTTTAAAGTTCTTGTGTGAAGTGACCACATCTATGTGAACCTGAAGTTTTGATTTTCTTTCCAGATTCTGTTATTAAGGTCATGGCTCCAGCAGCTCTTGTGCACCTGGGCTGATTGCTGGTTTCAGTAATAATATTGCATCTTCAGAAGTGGTGTCTCTATTTCTGAAAACTTACTCAAGTCTAGAAACTCAAAATATTTTCATGTTGTCTGCTAATGCTGAGTCAGTAAATCCTGCGGGCACCATGTTGGCTGTAGGTACATGGAGCGCCTCGGGTTGAGTTGTCAGCTCTGTGGTCAGCAGATGACGTAGCTCCAAGTATTTGCCAACAACTGGAGGGGCTGTCTTGGATCAGGGCACATCAGAAAGTTTTTGCAATTCATAACCAGATCCCAAACATCAATTAGTCCCAGATACTGCCTACACAGGACAATTTTAGAATGAGGAGGGTGCATGTGAGTGCAAAGGTGTCAGTTGAAGGAAGATAACCAAGTCTCTCAGTTTAGGAAAACTCCTTAGTAAACACTTACTTTTGTGCTAAATATGTAGAATATACATATGTAGGAAGCTGCTAGTAGAATGTTACTTTATTTCTGTTGAATCAATTGTGGGAAGAATTAGAAAGTTGGTGCGCCATACTGAGTACCAGAATCAGTCTCTCTCATGTGTGGCAGTTTAAGCTTTAGTACTGCTCACTGTTCCGTGTGTTTCATACACACACCTTTACTGTTTTTTTCATGAAGAAATGTCTATGAGTGAACTTGGTATCTTAGCACATGTTTTGTATCTACTGACTGTTGGCTATCAGGATGACAACATCTAAAATGAATTGAAATAGAGAGCTTTAAGGCTAGCATTTTTATTAGCTCTTGTTGGTTGTCCAGATGCACTCTTAACATTTCCTCTTTGAGGGAATAGTTTAGATTTTTCCTCTCAATTTGAAATTAAGTCATGTAATTGATGAATTTAATCATAAGATGTTGTTTAGATGCATTTTTTTTCCTCTGTATAGCTTAGATGTAGAGTGTGCCTTGTTCTATGGCATTTGGATCTTTTCAGCTGGAACGTTTTGTGTCAGGATCCTGCTTGGTAGAGGTCATCAGGTGAAGCCCAGCCCTGATTACTCTGCCACGTAACACCCTTTATTGCAGCACTCTCTTCCTTTGTGAGCTGAGCATTATCAAAAAGTTACTGATATAGCAGAAATATGTTTATTCTTTCATCAATCTTCGTAGTCTTCTGACTAATACTTGCTCTGTTAAGCAGAAATACTGAGGTTTCTGTCTCCAAACCAAACTTGTTTGTGTGTTGAACTTGGTGTGGCTGGCTTGATGGATGCTCTCAGGATGTTTGAAGAAAGATGTACACAGGGCTCTAGTCAAAGACTGAAGCCCTTGCCAAAATATATTATTATAGACTAGACCTTAAGAAGCCAAGTCTTCAAAGTAATTGCCTCTGCACCTCAGTCCTGAGGCCACCTTTATCCTGCAGGTTGTCGTTTCTATTTCTAAAATTGTGTCTGCAGCCACTCTTGATGTGATAGCACAGTTGCTTTGAAGCCAGTATATGCTGGAGGGCAAATGTGTAATCAGACTTACTGGAAGCTGGAATTGTACGAGACTCCTCCCAGGATTAGCACTGTAGGTGTTGGCATTCCCTGTGCTCTTTATTTTCAGTGCTCAGATATTCAGCCTGGAAGCTTTAGCTGTTTTGGCCCTGACAGGAAAAAGGTCTGATTTACAACTTATGAGCTGCTGATGCCTCCTCTACAAAGGAGCTGGATTTTCCACTTCCCAGTGCCTACTTGTTCTTGAATCTTGCCCTTTCCTCTTATTGTTGCAGTGTTTGCTAACCAGAACAACTATTACAATTCCACAATATCTGGTGGTGCCTTCATCCACTCTCTGAATCAATCTTTGCAAATAATTTTAATGAGGGATTTAAGGCTGGCCAGGGCTGCTTGATCTGCGATGCCTTTGTTGGAGATGGGAGGCACCCATAGATGTGCAGATCCAGGACTAGATTTTAAAGCGTTAGTGTTATTCAAGTTAATTCCTAGACTGATACTTATCGAGTGGGTCATGTGGTTTTCCTTCACCTACCTTCAGACAAGCTGCCTTTTTTGCTGCTTTGCTTATGGCTGCGTTGAGCTGTCTTTGGAGGGCAGGAGTAAAGACTGTTTAACAAGTTAAGAGGAACAGGGCATGGGAATTGTCATGGGGGTGAAGGCTTGGCCTGGTATTGGCTGTCCCGCCCTAGCTGACAGGACCATAGCCAACTAGGACAATCAGCTGGGCTCTTCTGACAGCACTTGTCTCCATGTATGAGCACTCATAGCTGGGAGAGCTTTTGAAAAGTGGCTCCAGATCTCAGTGGTGCAAACAACAAAATTGTATATTACATTTCAGTGTGGTGGCTCATCAGTACTTCTCCTTCGCTCTGGGAAGTCAGGAGCCCTCTGCAGCAGAGGAGCTGTGTCATGGAGTGGGAGCAGTCTGTCCTGGCTGTGCTGATGGCAGTGAGGGCAAGAGCAGTACTAGAGCAGCCTCCATGGCCAGTTTGCCAGGCACAGTGTTTTACCGTCTGCATCCCATGTTTGCCTCCAAACGAATGTTTGGGTTCATGGCAAGTGATATCCTGATTACAGTATCTGAGAGCTCATTTTAGAGTGAGTCATGATTATTGGAGCTACCAGACTTGAAAGAAGCTCTGAGCAAGACATGTATTTGTTTGATCGGTGTATGAAACATCTGGGTAATTAGGAAGAGCAATCTCAAAAGCAAAGGAAGATGAGACGTATCAACTCTCATGTGGTCATTAAAACTGAAACTACAAAGCTTGAAGCAGCTATACAAGACAGTAACAAATGTATGGTAGCATCAATCCAAAATGTGGCTGAGTAGTGCAGTTTCTTCTGTGTCCTCAGTAAATGCATGTGGGATAATTTTTTTGACTTTTTTTTTTTTTTTTAGGTACAGGTTTCAAGGTATGCAAGTACTTGCAAAGCCCAGAGTCCTGCTGGTTTTAAGTGCCTTTTACTTGAGTTGCCTGTATACATGATCAGAAAGTGTTTATCCACTACTTGAAACAATTGTCAGGGAAAAGCTGAGAACTTGCTCGTGGCATGTGTGAGTCTGTGTGGGAATGGAGCTAACAAAGCATGTCACAGTGCATTTCAGGAGGAGCAGGGGCTGTGGTTTTTTACTGAGGATGTGTCATGATCTCAGCTAACCAGCTCATGGCCTGCCACAGAAAGCCCAGCCCTGCATTTCCGCCCCCTCCCTTGTGCCTGCACCATTGTGTCTGCAAGTGTGCAGTGGCTCAGATCAGGGAGCCGATTTCCCCAGAAACAGGTCTCTTTAGCAAGAGCTGCCCCTTGTTCTGGTTCACTGATGCAGCCATTGGGTTGCCAGCTATGACATGAGAGGTGATGTGAGTACATTGCTGAGAAACATGAGGGGATGGAGGACCCCATCTTTTCACAGAATCATCAAAGTTGGAAGATACCTTCAAGATGATCTGGCCCAACTGTCAGCCTAGTACAAACAGGGTGTCATCTTGGTAACTGATTTATGCTGAAGGCTGTTTCCAGAAGTCTCACCTGCTGTGGCTGAAATTCATCTAAAAGTCAGCACTACAGTATGCTACTTCAAACTCACTGCTAGAAACATTTGGAAGAATTGGAGAGCTGCTCACAGAGGCCCCTTCTGTACTCTACAAGTAGAGAAAGACCAGTCACTGGCTAGTAGCTGTAAATAACTGCGGTCATTTGCAGCTGGAGATGTGCACAGACATCCTTAATAGGCTGGGAGAGTGTTTTTATGGGAGGCGATGAGATTGCAGCAGCAAGTAGGAGAAACCACAGATGGTTCATTTGATTACAACCCTCATCACCTCCATCAGTAGGAGGGAGCTCAGCATGTTGCAGTCTCATGGTTTCCTGAAGTTGCAACCAATTCCCGTATTGTCCTTGAGATACCTTTGCAGTGTGCTGTCTTTGTCCCTGTTACTGAGGATCTGCTTTGCACGGGGCTGCTCCACCCACTTCTTGCCTTGAGTTTCCTCATGGGAGTCCTCAGACTCCTCTGAGGCTGTGTAAGCTGAAGCTCTGCTGACTCCCAGCCTCAGCCTCCCCATGTTTGAGTGCTCCATCCTGCCTCCAAACCAGGCAATGGCCTCAGAGCAATACATGCTTGGTCTTGAAGACGTGAAACTTGAGGTATTCACTGTAGAGAGAACAGAATACTCTTGGTGACCTAGACATCTTTGTGCACCATACTATAAAAAGCCTCTTTTAAAGAGAAGTGATAGCTATTTTAATTTCCCTTCTTCAGTAATTCACCTAGGTTCTAAGTAAAATTGCTCTAAAAATCACCCAGACTCATGTGTAACTTGATATGGGTTTCTGTTTGCAGCTATTGTGGATGATGAAAGGCTTTCTGCAGAGGAAATGGATGAGAGGAGGCGTCAGAATATTGCTTATGAGTATCTGTGCCACTTAGAAGAAGCAAAAAGGTAAGTAAATGAAAGCACACTTATTTCTGGCCTTTAAATGCAGATGTTCAGGCCTGTTGTGTTCTTGAGCATCACAATTTTTAATTCAACATCTTGAATTACTTGGATTAACTGAATGTTGGAGTATCATAGCACTCAGTATGAGAAACTAATGCCCAATATGAAAAGCCTGATTCGAAGAAAGATTTAGAAATAATCAAGACAACATCCTGAAACTGGCTGTGGTGTCCATTTTCAGCAAAAGTAGGGGCTGGATAGAGGCTGTAGTTTTGTGAGAAGCTGAATTAGGCTTATATGACTAACTGGGGAAAGTATTTTGCTCCTGGCTCTGCTGCTGTGCTCCCTTCGTGGTGCTAATGCTTGTGGAGCAACTCAGGTTGCTAACATGGCAGAAAATCACCTGGGCTCTTACTGGTTTAATGATCAATATCATCTCAGTGTTACAATGGTAAGTGCAGGCAGGGCAATAAGATAAGATGGACTCTGCTCTTGCTTCAGTTCCTACTGGTCAACAGTACTCATCTCTTGAAGCAACAGCCCGTGATGAAACACTGATTTGAAAGTGCACAGGCATTTGATCACCTTTGTGCAAATGTGCTGTGCTATATGCACTTCATTCTCAAAACAAATATTCAACAACATTTTCATAATTACTGAGCAGGAAAACAAGGCACAATATCCTTGTGCTTTTGAAGTAGCTTCAGCTGCTGCAATTATTGTATGTAAAAGCATATTTTATATTCTGTCTGATCAGACTTTTTCAAAGATGCCTATTATACTCATGTTATTGTTATTGGCACCACTGGTAGTGTCTTGCTTCTGCTCTGTGTTTGTTGATGGTGTTTTTAGTTACAAACTGTATTTGGATGACTTTCCCATGAATTTCTGTTGAGAAAAGAAAACCTGAACTACTGATTAGTAGTGCAAGCTGTGAAACCTTAGTGTGAAGACAAAGCATAGAATCTTTGTAATGGAGTAAACCGGTGTATTTCAGTCAGTAATCTACTATTAAATTGTGCTCTGGGCCTTGAATCCACACAGTTTCCATCTCAATGGCTGCCAGTGGTTTTGTCCCAGGGGCATTGTTATAAAAATCAGCCATTCTTTCTTCCTCTTCACTACGCTGTTCCATTTGGTGTAGCAAACATTGCCTCCTTTGCTCTTTCTTCCTCTTTCTCCTGCAATGGTTCCCTATTCAGGTACTTAAGATGGCAAGTGTCTTCCTGCTTCCAGGGAGGACTGACCTGCTCCGCACGCTCCTGCTGCCCCCGTCTTGAAGTTGCAAGAGATTGCCCTCAGTCAGATGAGTCAGCTTGCTATGCTGGCAGGGAATTCTTAGCCCTTTTGCTGAGTTAGTTTTCTGTGGTTTGGTGAGCTGACTGGCCTGATCAAGGGGTCAGAGGAGAATCTGTGCAGGCAGGAGGAAGGGGATGGGGTGCAGCTGCACACTGGAGAGAGGGAAGGGAGCAGGTTTCATTTCCATCATCTCAGCCAACTTCAGTGAGTCAAGGTTTGATTTTACCCAAGGTTTCTCTTGGTATGTTGCAACTCACCTACTGCTGCCTTATGGCATCTAGTCTCCAAATTCAACCTTTTCTCTTCTGCTGCTATTATTACTGCTTTTTCTTCCTGGCTCACTTCAACCTTCCCCTTTCCCAGGGCTACTTGTCACTTTGATCTCAAGTCCTCTAGTTAATTTGAAGCAGCTCCCTTGATATTTCACAAGGAAATGTGAAGTTATTTTTACAGCTAATGACTTAAATTAGCATCAGCTATGAGTAACCGCCTCCCCTTCCTTGTATTTATTTTCATAGAGATTCTTGCCACTAGCAGTTTTCTAGATGAAGCATTCCCTCAGCTCTGCAGTCCGTGACAGGACTTCATATCCAGGACAGTTACTCCCAGGGTTGCTAGGTACCTGGAAGCTTTCCTGGATCTCTGTTTGGAAAATCAGAATATACTGGTTAAGTGTTTGTTAAGTGGTTGTTACTGCATGAGGGGGGGATGAGTTTTGCAGTGTAAGAAGCTTTGAACTCCCCTTATCAAGGGATTGGGCTGTCGTGGATGGATCTGATGTGGCAGCACAATGCTACTGGATGTCCTGTCCTCTGCCTGAGTGCGCTGGTCCCAGTGCTCCTTAGAAAGGAAAGGGTGGTCATGCAGGGTGTGGTGAAGGCCCTGAAAGTGCTTTTGGGTAGACGGGGCTGATGGGAGAAAAAAGAGCATGTGGAGGGGAACTTCTCCCTTCACAGAGAACCACTGAGGTAATTTCGTTGTACCATGAGACTTTGCCCTGAGACACTCTTACAACTGTGGAAACAACCCAGCAACAAACACGTACGAAATAGCTTGCAGAAACAAGTAGAAGTGCCTGTGTCTCATTGCTGTGCAGCCCCTAGCTTCCCCAGGAGGCGACTGATGTTGTCCAGGGTGGCTGAGCTAGGGCCAGGCCCAGGCTTGGATGTCAAAGGCACATGGCCATGTTTTTCCCAGCTCCAACGTGGTGAAATGGGAAACATGAGAAAATTCTGTATCACTCCTCTCTGCGTGGTTATTCAGTTTGTGTGCTTGATTAGGGGTGAAACATGTTGGTGTACAATCCATGTCTGTACCTGCATGATTATAGCATTTTCATTGTCACTACAGAGCCTGGACAAAACTGGGGTCTCTGGAAAGTGAGAGACACTCAGAGAGAGCAACAGGGTCATAATTCAAATGAGACCAGCTGGGGAGGCAGGCTACTTCCACAGCGCATGGCGGGTCCTGCCCTTCAGCTGTGCTGGGAGAGCGCTTTCACAGGAGCCAGCTGGTGGGTTGGCCATCCATAGTAACACAGAGTGATTTGGGTTGGAAGGGATCTTTTAAAGATCACACAGATCTGGCCACCCTGCTATAGGCAGGGATGCTTTCCACTAGACCAGGTTGTTCCAAGCCCCGTCTAGCCTGGTCCTGAACATTCCCAGGGGAGCGGCATCCACAACTTTTGCTGCTGCTGAACAGAGGGGTCCCAGCGGGGTGCTCCCCAGCTCTGAAGCAGCACCCATGGGATGTGCAGGGCTTCTTCCCCTGCTATGTACTTGTGGCAGTGGGTCTGAGTCAGAGCAGGCAGGATGGTGCCTTCAGCCCCAGATGCAGCAGCTGGTTGTGAAACCACCCAGAGCTGTGCCTGCTGCCTGCTTGCTCACAGCAGTACCCTCCTGGGTGAATATGGGCAGTGGGAACTGCCTTTATGACATATTTAATATTTGTCCTGAGTGCTTGGAGAGGACTTTTTAGTATTCAAAACACTGTGGATGTCAATGACAATAAATAGATTGAAATGAGTAAGTCAAGGTGAGTTTTTCCAATTGGCAGCTACTGAAATGACAACAAATACTGTTTTAGATAATCTGCTCTATGCAAATACAATGTGTTTTGGTCCATACTGGAGAGTAATAAATACTGAAATAAACAAATAGGAGAAGATCAGGCAGAACATGACTGGCACAGCAGTATGTCAGGAAGCATATTTTGTTTCTCACCATATTTGTAACCAAAACATTATTTTGTAGCAGCTTTGCATTTTGAAATTCCAGAGTTAATTAAACAGGCAAAGAATGTGTGCTTTCAGCTGCTTTTCAGATCACTGTTTGCACACTTAATTCCTGTAGTCCAGCTTTAATAAAAACTTGGCAAGTTCAACATGAAAGAAGAATCCTGTCACTGGTAGCTGATGCTTCTGCTAATACCTTCTGAGCTAGGCACAGTATCTGTTACACCTATACAGCACAGGAAATTATTTTTTAAACACAATGAGCAGGCCTGTAATATCTGCAGAGGTCAGTAAAGTTTGATAGAGTGTTATATTTGAAATTAAGGAAAAACCATTTTTTTTCTGTTAGATTGCTCTGCCCCTTTCTCCCTGAAATTACACATCTGATAAAATGAGGGTTTGGTTGCTTGTATATATTGTTTGATTTATTACTTTTGCCTTTAAGGAAAGTCTCTTGCATACTAAACAAAAAACCAAAAAGCAGCAAAAAATGGATACTATCCCGTGTCCTTGAACTTCTGAGAAGAAAAAATCAAGAATATACAATTAGGAATAGGGATTTTCTCACTTCAAGAAATGTAGCCGTGTATGCTGCTAATAGAAGCCCTCCAGATGTTACCCTGACACATATCCTGTATAGTTCAGAAAATTATACTATGAAATAGCAAAGGTCTAAGGTGGGCATGAATAGCTGCGTCACAAGCCCTCATGTCTTCTTGAATTATGTGAATTTTAACAGATAATATTTACCACAGCATCCTCCTTTCCAAAGGGAATACCCAGCACATCAAATTCTGCCTTGGGTTTGGCTTTTGCTGTTGCTTGTCTCTTTGCAGATGTGTAATTACTGCACTGTAAAGATAATACAGATTTGAAGGATTTAAATTGTGATTGAAGCTTTGACATATAAAGCAAATCAAATTTTCAGTAAATGTGTTGTGGCTGGCTAGGCTTATAATCATCTGTAATTAAGTAGATACTATTTCTCTTGGCTTTTTAGAAATTATACCTTTTCATGATAAGATTGAATTTGAACCATGGAGCTCCTCATTTTACTAGCCTTGACCCTCCCTGCATGAGATGAAATATACTTTGTTTCACACACCATATTCTGCAATTTCATAGCCAGAGCTGCCAGAATTTTTTTTTCCTTGCTCGGCTGTTCAGTAAGGCAGTAACTTGTGTAAAACACTGAAGCTTTAGCTTCAATATTAGGACAATAAAGATGCAGTAAAAGAAAACTATCCAGGAAATTTTTTTTTGATAGTAATTTTTTTATTTTGAAAAAGTAAATTCTCATTCTTCCCTGACTTCTTTTCAATAGAAAAACAAATTATTCATTTTTGTTTCCAAAACCTGCTTCTTTCATAATGTTGGTTTTTGTTAATTGGTGTGCAATGGCTTGTTGCAGTTTTGGTTGGTGATAGTTAGGAACTGCTGAATGAAAATGTACATGCGGTTTAATATACTTAAAAGGTCAAAACCTGAAGTGCTTAATTAACTTCATTTAAAGCCAACAGTTTTGCAGTACCATAGCACAATAGAAAGCTCAAGTTGCCAGAACTGTGGGACCGTGGCTTAGGGGGCCACTCTGTTTCTGGGGTAGGTACCAGAATCCTACAAAGACCTGGTGTACTACAAGTGAGGTTTGCCAGGTTTCCTGTTGCTGTTTCTCCAGGAGCAAAATTATGGCAACCATTCAGCCCTGGCAGGTTGTGAGTGAATTAATGTTACTCAAATGCTTTCAGACTACAGGAAATCTTTAAAGATCTGTGCCTTTAGTAAATATAAAATATTGTAATCTGGCTGTACAAATATGCCATTGTAGGCAGAAAATATTAAGGTATTTCTTAGTAACATGTTAAATATGGGTTTGTCAGAAAATTCTTTTGGGCTTGATAGTCTACTGTCATGTTGTAAATTATGAACTTTGCTTTAAGCCTGCTTTAAGCCAAATAAAGTACTAGTGAACATGGCTGGCAGCATCTCTGCAAAGGTCAAGTGTTTGAAATTAGGGTGTGTCATGTGGTGAAATTCTTTGAAGAAACATACTTAGCTGTGGTACACCTATTGCTGAAGTATCTTTGTCCATACAGAAGTACTGATCAACAAGTACACTTGCTGTTTCATGTCTTGGTCGTCAGCATACTTACCTTGGATAACAGATATTGGTAGAACAGTTTTTTGTTTTGGAGCGTTATCCAATTGTGTGGATAGGACAGAATTTTCATTTTCGTTTGCAAGTGTCAGTGATATCAATCAATCCAATAATTGCTTCGATAGTGATATTTGCATATGAAAAGTCTTAATGGTGAGATTTAAAGGCAAGAGAAACCTTTTGTGCTAGTTTCTGTACAGGATGCATTGACCTGCTTACTGGCATGTTGAGGTAACGTGTAATGGGTCATTGCTCAGTGTGTATAGTTGTGGAATAATGATGCTGAGTAATGATGGATGTGACCTTTGTTTCTGTAGACTGAACCATATGGTCCCATAGCATGCATTGAAGCTGACAGTATAGTCCCTTCAGAGCCAGTTAGTTCTCTTTCTCAAAGTTTTCCACCTTTCTTTTAGGCACTACTGCCTTGTAAAAGGAATTGTAGTTTGGGTTGGTTTTTTTTTTTTTTAATAGAAGACTGACAAATTTGAAGTTAGTTCATGATCTGCTGCCCTTGTATTGGTGTTTGTAGGCTCAGCTTCTCCAAGAGAGCACGCGGCATTTTCATTTCTCCTTCACTTTCCTTTCTACATCTTGGACTATCTGTGGTGCAACTAGAAAGCTTCTTTGACTTTATACTCTACTCACAAGACTACCTGATTGTCAGATCAAAGTGATGGCTTCATTCTGCACCCTGGGTAGCTCCTAATTAATGTTAAGCATGACCTGAGGTGGCCTCACAAAGGTGTCAGTAGTGGCTGAGTAGTTTACCATGGGGAGCACACAGAGGACTAGGGACACTGGCAGGGATGCCTGCACATCACCAAGCCAAAACTCTGTCCTTGAAGGCTACTGAAGGAAAGCTTGGGGCTGAGATGCATGGAGAGGAACAGAGCTGTGGGTATTAGAGGTAGCAGAGGTACTTGAGGTTTGCACCTCACCTAAGAGAGTGATATGAAGCTGCTGTTGGGAAGGATCTGTGACAGTATCTGTGGGAAGGAAGGACATCTTTTGCTTAATGTTGAAGGACTTAAGTGTTGCTCTTGACCTTTGGGTAAGTCCTTCTGCACTGTTTCCTGTTCACCTGAGAGCAGCCAAGGCCTTTCTTCTCTGCGTGTTAATGATGGAATAAGTGACAGCATGCGTGGCAGTGCTTGTGCGCTGTGCCTGTGCCACCCACGCTGGACTGCGGGCTGCTGTGGTTGCATGCTGTGCTGCTGGAGTAGCTGACCAGAGAATGGTGCATTCTCCCTGGCACATGTCCTGTTGGGCTATATCCCTAGTGTAGCACTCAAAAAGCTTTATGTCATCATCTGCCTGTTTGCTTTGGACCAGAGGAGGAAATTACTGGGACTGATGGAATTTGCTTCTTAACAGCCCCTTTGCAGAAGTGTACTTTTCATATGTTGAGATCCTTCTTTCTCAGCTTATCATGTCCTGGAGAGCTGTTGATCTTTGGAAGAAGTGTTTATTCAGGCTCTGGCAGAAAGCGTTGTGGGGAGGATGAATAGCTCTTCATAGATCAGAAGAGATGGGGCAGCAGCTGTATGTAGTGACCTTTATAGCACTGGTTTGTACTGACCGCTGCTGCTAATGAGGTTCCCACAGGTGTGTAGGGGATCTTACTGTATTGGATACAAAAAATGACTATTCACAAGAAACATGCTCTTGGAGCAGGAGGTTTTTGCTATTACTTTGTGGATGCTAGAAATCCACATTTCTAAGACTTAGCTACTGCTTTGAGACTGGAAATCCTAAAATCGGTCCAATGGTTGTTGAGACTTGCAAAAGAACCAATGTGCTGCTATACCTCCAGCTCTAGATGGGAAAAGCAGCTCAAGGAGTGGAGGGATCAGTGGTCACTGAATGTGTAGGTATGACCTTGCACCCAGCTTTTGCCTTCCAGGTATTGCAAGCAAGCACTTTATAGAATAAGGCAATTTCTGAGGGATGTAGTCTGCGTTCCTTTAAAAATCACTTCTGTTGCAAATGTCTCAACAGTTCACTGCCCAGAGAAGGAGCACTCTGGTAGTTTGTATCTCATATTTAAGAATGGAGTAATGCTGGAAGCTGCTTTGGCTGTGGACGTTGCTCGCCACAGACCATGTGAATCCTGTGTTAGCAGATAGAGCTGTTGCACAACCAGTGTCCCCCACCACGAGATGAGTGGCAGTCCTCCGCAAGGGGTGCGGTTGCTTTCTAAAGCAACACGTGGTCAGATTTACAACTAGGCTGGTTGGGTTGTGAGGTTGTGTGGCTCAGCCGTCTGTGCTGCATGGTGCTTTTGATTGCTGTTGTTCTCCATGTTTCATGTGCTTCAATAAAGATGACTTTCTATTCACCTGCATTTAAATCCAAGGCTCTCTTAAGACATATAGTAGTGTCCCAGAGTAGATAAGAGCCTATATGGACTTTTTAGGAGCTTGGACATTTGTCAGAGCACTTCTTGATGTTCTGGAGCCACTGTCATTTGAGGCTGATAGTGTGACAGCCTCCCTTGCTTCTGCTATTTTTGTTGCTGGATTTAGCTAGGCATGTGCAGACCTCTGTGTGGGGCCATGTAAACTCCTTAAATTCTTTCTACCTCACTCAAACTGGGGAGAGCTGTGAAAATGGCTCTGTTCTTCACTGTTTCTGTTTTCCAGCTGCCCGTGCTTCTTTGAATTGCTTATGCACTTTCTGTAATGCACAGGAAGAGAGGTTTCAGGGTAATCTCTTCAATCCCGGATTTAACACCAGCAGGGGGAAAGATTCTTTAAGCCAACCATCCCCTGGAAAATTTAAGTGATGTATGTGTTTTTCAACTGAGTTGTGGAATTGGCATGCATTCTTGAATTAGAACAACTTAAATTCAGTTGAATATTTTCTTTAAAACACAAGGAAAAAAAATTCTTGACAAGATTTTTTTCGCAGTTTCAAATCATACGAACTTGGTGTCTCATATGAAGTGGTTGGTGCTATTAGATACCAATTCACAAATAGATGAAAGAAAAAAGACTAGCTGTGGAGTTATCTCTTTTGTAAAAAGAGAAATGGTAGCCCCAAATATCCTTGCTGCAATCTGGTGTATGTGTTCAGAATTAGCCTTGTGTTGGGCACAAAATAAAGCGGTGAGATACTGGTTGTCTGTTTCGGCAGTGGCAGCAGGACACTGCCTCAAACGTTTAATGTATTCCACTGTTTCTACTGTACACTAGCACCATTCTTGACAACTAAGGCCTGAAATTGGTTTCAGAAGCAGAGACTGAGCTGTAAATGGGTTTTGAGCCTGACAAATTTCAGTCTGGGGGAAGGGTTGTTAATGAATCCTCTCAAGTGAATGGAAGGAGCTGCTCTTGAGCTAGAAGTGCTGGGAAGTACTTCATACAGCTTCCAGTGTCTGTAAATGCTGGGCAGGTTCTGGCTTGGAAGATGACACCTCCACTCTCTGCAAGTGTAGCAGTTCTACTAGCTTGAAGGGGAAAGAATCTTACAGGGTTTTTTTTTTAATTATTCAAATTGAATTGTTAAGTGTTGACAAGTAAGTTGTAGTGTGGCATTGAGTACAGATTTATTCTGGTAGGATGATGGCTAACACCATGTATAATTTTCCAGCTATCCAGAGGACAAACAGCTAGACTGCCCCAGGATGAGAGGTCATGGATTGGCAATTGTAAAGATGTGCTGTAATTCCTGCGATGTAGGGGTACACCCCTGACTTTGCAAGGTGGCGAACATGAGAGACTCTGTTCTCATCCTGACTTTCATTGCTCTCGTATGGGCTATTGGGGACGTATTCACCTCAAGCTAGTCTGACAACTCAAGCCCTTCTGCCAGCTATAGCATTTTAACTATTTCTAAAACTTGTTTACCATCAAAGCAGGTGGGTGCATTATAACATTTGATGCAGTAAGAGTGTAAGAGGAACTCTTGTAATGAATGAAATTGACTTAAACTCAATGCTTTTCATTACCCCTATCATTCTGTTCTCCAAGTCTGCTTGTTTTAGGTCCAAAGGCAGAATTTGTCCACTAAGGCAATAAAAACCACAGTGATTTCTGCAGCCATGCATATCCCACTGCACAGAAATTGCCCTGCTGTGTTGTAGTTATGCTCAGGTCACTGATGTGTTTTGTTTGCCAGTGGAGAGAATAGAAGAAGCCATGGGAGCAAGGAAAGACAGGGAAATGGTTCACTGGAAATGTGCAAAAAGTACCCCAGACAGGAGGCTTAAGAGTGGGAGGAATTTGTGGAGGGCCATTGCATGCAGGTTATGGACCCTGGCTGCTGCTCCTGGAATGTGAGGCTGGGTGGGGGTATGGAGGATGCTGCTGCATGCCAGTGACGTTTGCCCATAGGGCAGCCTGTCACTGGCCGTAGAGAAAAGATCACAGCATCAATTGCATCATAAATTCCACTCTGTGGCAGGAGTGTCTTTAAAGCCTGGCTGTCAAACAGGCTGCTCTAAAATGAGTAAATATCAAATATCTATTTACACATTGTGCCAAACTCTTTTTCGCCATTAAAGAAACAAAGCAGTGAAACGATGTCACATCAGTAGATGCTAAAAGCTGGAATGTCTTTCTTTCCTGACAGTTTCCATGTTGCAGATTTCATCCTCTCCCTTGCCGTGATCCAAGGAAAGCACAGTGTGCTTTATTCAAGTACATCTGCATTTGTCTGATGTACAGACCCAGTCATGTGGGATTTACTTTGCAGCATGTTTGGGGGAGTGCCAGGCCTTGGTCTGGCAATCTCTTTGCTGGAACAGAGTTCAATGGGATTCGTGACTGAAGTTGTGTTTTAGGGCTTCCCATTTTTCTGTTTAACATCTACAGAATAGGGAAGTGTTGACTTGATCCACCCAGTAACTTCTGAGGCACACTATCTTCAACTGTTTTCAAAAACAAAAATCAAAATTCCACTTAGTATTGAACATAAGGTATTGGGAGAGGGGGAAAAATTGTGGTTTATTTTTTGTTTTTTTTTTTTTTCTGAAGTACTGATGGCATTGAAAGAGATATGTGTTTGCAGGTTTTTGAATTTTTAATAGCATTCTTTTACAGTATTTTCAAATCCTTTGTTCATGCCTCTTTTCCCTTTTTTTTTCCTTCCCACAAGAGCCCTGATCTAACCTTGTGATTAGTGTAATACTTAATACGGGATGTCTGCTATCTATTCTGGGGAGAGCTTACACTTTACTTGAAAGTCTTGGTAAATGCAAGGTAAAGTATTGGATGGTATTGGCGTATTTTTATTTTCAGTTTATAAAGCTGGACATATTTTTTAATATTCCTGCTGCTTTCTGTCTCAACAGAGAGAGACCTTGATCTGTCTTTCCTAAGTAAATACAGTTTTGTTATGATTCCAATTTCAACATTTTCTCCACTTCCTCAGGGTCAAAGTGGTATCACATGACAGTTAGTAGCACATACTGTTTTTCTGATTGAGAAGCAATAGAAGAGGACAGAATTTATCCCAGAAGTGTTGTTTATTTGTGAGTTTATGCACTCCTACTCTGTTGAGGACAAGGTAGGAGTACAGGGAGACTTCTCATTATTTTTGTAGCATCTTGTGTTTCTTTATTGTTAGTGAATAATATAAGTAAGGAAAAATGGTGTCTGCTTCAGTTTTCAGTGCCTGAAGCTTGCAGGGAGTAACTCATTTGCTGTGGTGGTTACTGGCTGAGATTGCAATGGTATTTTCAATGTCAACAGCAGTTACTTTGCTTCTTAGGAAATCATAGACTATCCTGAGCTGGAAGGGACTCACAAGGAACATCAAAGTCCAACTCCTGGCTCTGCTCACAACAACCCCAAAAATCATACCATGTGCCTGAGAGTGTCATTCAAATACTTCTTGAGCTCTGTCAGACTTGGTGTTGTGACCAACACTCTGGGGAGCCTGTTCCAGGGCCCAACCACCCTATGGGTGAAAAACCTTCTAATAATTATAATAATGTTGATGATGAAAATAATAATGATGGTGATAATAACAATAATGATGATAGCAATAATGACCATAATAATAAGCCCCATGTTAAACAGCAGTTTCAGACCTTTGTAAAGATGTCTAACAAAAGTTTGAATTTGTGCATTACAGTGCAAAAAAAGACTAGGAGAGCAGGGGTAACTGCAGGACTTAACAAGACTGACCTTTAATAACCCAAGATGCCAAGGAAGAGGCAGTACACTGCAGCTGCTGAATTGAGACCTCCTCTGAAATCTGTAAAGGGCTCCTTATGTACTGAACATTCACTGGGCTCAGCAGAACTGTTATTTGTATTTGTTCTGCTTTCAGCAAGTAAAGTCAAAATCTGTACATCAGCAAAAGATTATACTTCGTGCATTTTTTGCTTAGATTCTGCCTTAGTGCAGAAAGAATTCGATCTGTTCATCTCTAAGCACTTTCACTTTCTTGTGGCTTGTCTTTAGGTTTCAAAAAGACAAGGGCTGAACTCTGCCATTGCTTTATAGGCTTCCTAAAAGCATTGATACCTACACTGCAGTGCAGAATTTTCAGCAAACCATTAATTTCCAGCAAGGTCAAAGAGAAAACACACATGCAGTGCTTCTGATTTACATCGATGTCAAGATCCATGTGTTTCAAAAGAAGGCACTGTCTCAGGGCAGAGTTCACAGGGCTCCATGGTTGTTATGTTTCTGTGCTGTCTGAACTGGGTGTCAACAGAGGAATTGTATCTTCTCTGAAGATCCTGCTTAGCTGGTACTTTGATAACATGATTAGATTAATAATTAATGCTGAGTGTGCTGTGTGGCCTTTCATGTGACACAGGATGTGAATAAGCAGGTGACTGTTATGAAAAATTCTCTGCCTCCAATCTACAAAAGGCTTATGGTTCATCGCCAACAAAAAGGCATAATAAGAAATTTGTAGCATGTTTTGGTTTTATCTGAGTCTTTTGCTTACAGGAATGGCAAGGATTAGGACTGAGAGGGAGTGTGAGGTTCATTTGCAAATTTTCAAGAATAAGCAAGTTCTTTTTAACACCTCTTTTTTTTTTTTTTAACAATTGGTGAAAATAAAATTGGTATGAAAACAGCTTTCTGTCCTTTCAGAAAGGCAGTACACCAAAACAGCCCCCCCCCCTTTTTTTTTTTTAGATAAAGAGACCGACAGAATAAGGTGAAGGTGAAAGAAACCGTTTTTGTAAATGAAATGCTATGACAGCTTGTGCTTTTCCCAGGCAGGCAAAACAGTCCATTGTTTTTTTGAAGAAAATAAATGATGTGCTCTTGGCTGATGTCTGTGCTAAGAAGGCACTGAAGGAACTACTTGCTCTTGTTGTTTTATAGGTGTTTCACTTCTCAGATTCATTTAAAGAAGCGAGTGAACAAAGTTCCTGACTTTTCTCTGTGGTCACCTTCTCTTAGCCATTTGTTTCAGGTCAGATAATTGTGCTGGTACATGCACTGCTGGGACAGAGCAGAGATGGGTAGCATGGGTAGCGTCTGTAGCTGCAGAAGCAGGTACAGAAGAATAATCTGCAGCTGAGGTTTTCTTCCTGCTACAGGAGAGAAACACCTACTTTTCTCATGACTGGTGGAGCAAGGATTTGGGAAAAGCATATGCAAATTTGTTACCTGAACGAGGTCTAAAAATATTTGATGTGACGCATTCAGCTCTTTGAGTGTTGCTGTTAAAATAAGAATGTGTCTAGTGTAAAATGGGATATATCACCTCAAAGCAGTGAATCTTTTCACATGGCTGCCTACTAGTAAAAATTCTGTCTGGGAAGCATTAGAGCATGCAAGTAAAACAAGAAAACTGCTTTGTTTAGAAGTACAGCTCTGGTAATGCCTGATAAAGCACTTTCTAAAATAACTGTTGTTAGTGCTTTTGCACAATACTGCTTTCATCCAATTTTGACATTTAAACATTGAAATACTATTGAGTTAGTGTTTGCAGAATGTTTTCATGATGACCATATTACTCCAAGGAGTCTGATCAGCGAGCCAAAAAACCGAATAACCTCAGGCATCTTTTCTCCTGCTGCATCATCTGTTGGAAAGTTTCTCTCAAGGCACGCATTCAGAAATCGTGATGAAGTATCCTGACATAATATGTCCTTAATGAATTTAAAGTACAGTTCTGCCTTGAATAGAGGTCATGTTTTAAAGGTCAAAAGTGCTTGAGCTGGTGATAAAAATGAGCCTTTGTTGTAATTCACTTCTGTTAGCTATGCTGGCTTATGGTGCTATAAGTGAACTGTGCTGGATTTTCCTAGAGGTAAGACTTCTAACTACAATTTATTAATTGATGTGAACCTGTCAAGACGCATCAGAGACTTATTACTTGATCTACAGAAGTTTCCTAACAGCTTGTGGAATAGCTTATTGTCCTATGGTAGATTTTCAAGGTTGGAGACTGGAAGAAGTGTTTTGAACTATAAATTTGCCATACCTGCATGTGAGTTGAAGATGGATTCCTGCCCCTTTCCTGAGCAAAACTGTGTAAGAAACACTCAGTAGGTCTTTTATAGTGATCCATACCTTTTCTCCCTCTTTCACTGGGAGGGTGTGAGGATATATGAGAGGAGACTGGTAGCTTTGTTTTATTTGACTTGTTTATATTCAGCAGTTTTGACAATTTTCCATGATGTGAATAGTAAAGAGCCATGCACCCAGGTTTCTAAGGAGCCCATTAATATCTTTTTTATAAAACTTTAAAAATGCAATCTCTAAGATTTGACTTCTTCATGTTCATTTCTGGGCCTGCCCCATTAAAGTCAGCAGTAGATCTGTTCTTCTGGTGTGTAAGAATTACAGCTGGCAAGTCTTTACCACTGATCATGTGTGTTGGAGGAACTAAAATACTTTTAATACAAATCTGATGCTAGCTGCTGAAATCATAGAATGGTTTGGTTTAAAAGAGCCATTAGAGACCATCAATTTCCAACCCCCTGACTTGGGCAGGGGCACCTTTCCCTAAACCAGGTTCTCAAAGCCCCTCCCTATCTGGCCTTGAACAGTTCCAGGGATGAGATATCCACAACTTCTCTGGGCAACCTGTTCTGGTGCCTCACCACCTTCTCAGTAAAGAATTCCTTCCTAATATCTAATCTAAACCTACTCTTTCAGTTTTTCCTCCCCTGTACTATTCATCTTTCCATCAAAAGTCTGTCTCTATCTTTCTTGTAGGCTCCCTACAGGTATTGGAAGGCCACAATTAGGTTACCGCTAAGCCTTCTCTTTTTCAGGCTGAACAAACCCAAGTCTCTCAGCCTTTCTTTGCAGGAGAAGTGCTCAGTTCCTCTAATCAGCTTGGTGTTCCTCCTCTGGACCTGCTCCAACAGGTCAATGTCCTTCCTGTCCTTGGGACTGCCCAGAACTGTGTGCAGCACTCCAGACTCTGGGATCCCACCAGAGCAGAGGGGCCCAATCTCTTTTTTCTGTCACTTCTCTTCTTTCACTCCCACTAGGTCTCATTTTAGAAGTGCTTCACTAGCTACTGAAGATCTAAATCTACAGATAAGGGGCCCTCAAGGTTCAGACTTTGACAAGTTATTGCTTTGATTAAATCTGGGTTTTTTTATAGGTAGTCACATTGATTGAGCTCTGTGTTTGACATGCTTTTTCAGAGTATTTGGGGAAATACTGTTTTCCAGATACTTTGTCAGTGGTGTGTGCAACACTGAACTCTGAGTGACCTACTTGAACAGATTAGGGATGAATACAGTGAATATCCTGTCTCGGTATATATAAAAGACAGTGCACAGCAAGTATGGCACTGCTGTAGCACATATGGCTTTCTGCTAGGCAGGCAGAGAATGAAAACTTTTGAACATGGTACAGTGCAGATGGTTTATTGCTGTCACTAAGTGTCAAAGCATGAGGTTTGGATGAGGAAATAGCAAGACACACATTGGTAAAAGAAACAGGTAAGATGGTGTTCAGATGTCCCCTCTGATTGTACTGCAACCAAATGGTTTCATCAGCAGAGAAAGAGGGAAGGAAAAGATGAAAAGCTATTCTGAGTGTGAGATTTGAATGGTACTTCTGTTCCATCAGCTGGATCTGCATGTTGGGGACAGATTTGGGGGTGCAGTTCCCTAGCCACTGCTGATAAAGTATGTTCCTGAATTTGAAGAGAGTTTGTCTTGCTGTTCATCTGCTTTAGCCTCAGAGTATGTCCTGAGAAAAGCAGCTGGCAAAGTCATGAACAGTCTTTATGGCAGAGATAAGACTAGGATGACATCAGAAGAATTAAAGTGTGAGCTTGAAGGAAAGGAACCAGATGAAGAGCAGAAGCAAGCAGGGATTGATGGTGTGGGGGGAGCAGGGGTCACCCATACAGAGAGAAGAGGAACAGCCACAGCAAACTCTGCAAACTTCTCCCAGGAGCCTGCCCCAACAGGACGCAGTCAAACAGTCCGAGAAACTGGAAGAGCAGTGAAGAAGGAGATGGGGAACTGAAGGTAGCTTTTCGGATGAGGAGAGAAGATTGATTCTTCATAGGATGAAAATATTGTTCTTTCCCTCCTTAAGCATGCCGGCAAGAGGTGGATAGATGGGATTGCAAGGCCGTGCAGTTGTGGAGTGGGCAGAAAGGGTTGGAGTCTAGCCTGGTTGGAGCTGTGATGAAAGGGATGGAGGAAAACTCCGGTGGTGATGTGTTGTGCAGGAAGTTGACGGCCTGCAGGACCATCAGGTAAAGCAGGCTTGCCCCATGGTAGGCTTCTGATACTTGCCAGGACATAGTTTTGTCTCTCAGTTTAGCAGGTAGGATAGTAATACCTTAAGTAATGCGATGAACAGCTATATTTGTCATGATTATCTTTTTTTTTTAAAAGATAATTCTTTGCAATTTTTGAAATTTTGAATCAGTACAGTTTGAACATTGCTCCTCCCTCAGAACAAGTGCTGAGTGCTCACTTCTGTAAGGATAAGAAGATCTTTGTTCTGCTCCATCCAAATGTTGAACTGTAAACTCTGTATACTCATGCTGTAAACAATGATTTGCATCTAATAATGAACTGCTAAAGCACACTGTGTTCCCTGCTCTTTTAAAGTAGCTTAGATGTGCTGTAACTATCAACACATTTATGCTAGCTATATGGTGATTATTAGAGGATCACAGCTCTATATTTGTTGGGGGACTCGCCTACAGAGAGGGGGGACAAGGTCTGCCCGTCCTTGGTGGTGCATTTCTTGGAGTGCCTAAGACCTGATAGTCACTGATCCCTTGATTAAACAACTTCTGAATATGTCAGATTAAACAGTTTGTATAACCAAGATATTTGATGATCAAGTGGTAATTAGCTGTCGTAATTTTGACAGTTAAAAACATGGTGTTAAACACTTTAAGTGTGTCATGGCGGAGCTTTTGTTTCGAAGATATTTTCCAACTCTTGTTCTGCCTCCTCACTTTCGTTTAAAAAAAGTGGAGTTTTCTTCTGGCTCCCTTTTTGCAATTCTCTTACAGTGAGTCCTAGTTCTTCCCACTACTGCGTCTTCCTCAGCCTTTGCTTTTGGGACGGTTGAGAGACTTGCTTCCTGTTTATGACTGCCAAATAGGCTCCCACCCTTTACTGGCATCCCCTTCTTTGCCTCAAGCAGGTGTGGGTCTTTATCTTGAACATCAGAAGCAAAAGTATTTAGAATCAATATCATCTCCCTGATTTTGCAAAGACAGGAAATTATGATTAAAACTCTGTACCAATTTGTCTGCATGCTCAGAAATTTGATGATGTTCTTATGTTGCAGTCACATTTTAAGTTTTTTGCTGTAATGAGAAACCCTAACCACGTATTTTAATGAGATCTTAAATTCTATGAAAGTTCATCCCCCCAGGTCAAACTTCTTGCTTGCAAGTGATGGAAGTTTGCCAGTATGCTGTGCTTGAAAGGAATCGTTGTGTAATATTTGTCCTTTTAAGCTATCTTACCCCATAACAGAATGCTATCAGCTCAATAGTGCTGCTTTTTACATGAGAACAAGCATAATGACACAGAAAACAGATATACATCTCTTGATTCTTATTTAATGTTCAGACTTGGGCTTAAGAGGTGCAAAATTTGTCAAAGTAAGTAACCTAGCCATTTAGTTTGTTTATTAATAAGCATGTGTCTACACCTTGGTGTAGTCTGTTTCCAGGAGGTTTCTTTTTCATGCAAATCCTGATTGCTACAGACTAAGCCTCCCTGACCTGAATAGCTTTCATCCTCCTTCAGAGCAAACCCTGGCAGGTGTGATGCAACCTAGGGAAGAAGCAGTTGTGATGCAACCCGGAAGAGATTTTCTCCTCCTGGCTTCAGCAACTGGGTATTGGTAAAGGAAGTGGCTGCCATGGCACAGCTGCAGCTCCTGTGCTGTGCTCCTTGCTGGCTGACACTTATTTTTCCTGGAAAAGAGAATTGGTTAGGCTTCAGAACAGCTGTTTGTTATTATGTGCAGTGCAGATACTTTTTCTGGCAAAGATTTTTCCATTTGGTGTGCATGAAGGTAGAAACACTAGAAACTTTTGGTTCAGCTAATGCTCTTCTCTGATCCTCAAAGAATGATGTGATGGTAGCCAGATGTTCATCATTGTTAATCTTCATTCCACGACTTCCAGGCATTAGAACAGTGATTGCCTTTTATCATTGAATTTGGAAGCTCTTGCAGTTTACTTGGTATTTCAGTTTAGCATTTGATGTAGGAAAGGCAAGTGGCAATACAGTCAGTGTGCTGGGCAGTGTAGAAAAATAGTGCTGGCTGTGGCTTTCATTACATCTAGAAATCAAATTAGCATCCAGTATTTCTAGGTTGTGGTCTCATCTGATTCTCTCTGTAAGAATAGACTTGCTTAAGTCCGCATACCCATCACTTGCTGATTAGACATCATACAATTAAGTAGAAAGTGTGTAAGTCCAGTACTTGTGGCCCAGTTATTCTTATTTGTAAGTGTTATTTCTCAGAATTACAGAATACGTAGTTCTGGAGCTCTCCTGCTACAGCTGGATCCCTACAGATCTATGGGGCCTGATGGGATCCATCCAAGAATTCTCGAAGAGCTGGCTGAGTCTGTTGCAAAACCTCTCTCGATTTTTGGGTGGCCTTGGAAATCCAGAGAGGTCCCAGCTGACTGGAAGCTGATGAAGTTGTCCCAGTTTTCAGAAAGAGCAAGGAGGACTACTCTGATAACTACAGACCTGTCAGGCTCACTTCAATGCCTGGTAAATTTATGGAGAAGACAATTCTGGAATGTTTTGACAAACACCTGAAAGACAATGCAGTCATGGGTCACAGCCAGTGTGGCTTCATGAGAGGAAAGTCTGGCTTATCAAACCTGATTTCCTTTCATGACAAGGTAGCTCACCTAGGTGATCAAGGGAGACCATTTGATGTAATCCTTTTGGATTTCAGTAAAACTTTTGATACTGTCTCTCACAGGATCCTTCTGGACAAAATGTCCAGCACACAGCTGGATAAACATACCATGTGATGGGCGAGCAACTGGCTCATGGGTCAGGCCAAAGGGTTATCTCAAAAAATTAAAGGAGATGTTTGGCTTTCTCTTTACTGGGGAACCCTGATACAGTGGACATCAGTGGAGGTACAGTGGAGATTACTAGACAGTAGTGAGGCAAAAGCTGGTTATAACACATGGAAAAACAATAATGAAACTTTATGAAGACAGCTTTCTGCTGGATGCCAAGGTTGCTGTCTAGATACTAATCACTTGTTTGAGGTTATTGCAGCTTCCGTCAAGGTACTTGTGGAGATCTGGAGAAATCCCAGCAGTTATAGTAGTAGCCTTTTCTGGGTCAGAATGAATTAGGCTTAGTGGCTTTACTTCAAGAAGCACTCTTGGTTAGTGACAGTTGCCAAGTTCCTTTCTGTGCAAGATTTATTTCCTTTGAAATGGATATATCAAAGAAGACCTCTGTGTGAGCCCTATCGACCAGGTGAAAATTTATCATGAAGATGTTGTGTCAGAGCTGTTAAAGTCAGCCAAAAAGCCACCCATATTCTCCTTTTTAATCTTAAATGATTCCAAAGCATCAACTTAGGGTTCTTAAGAAAATAACTCTTGTTGTTTTGAAAGGATCTCCATCCAGAATGTAATTAAATACCACTTGAATAAAAAATGAGGTTTAAATAGAGATTAAGCATAAAAAGAACAACATATATGTTTAGGGAGAGTGTTGAACCATTTAATTGGAAAGCAGCCTTTGCACGTCAGCGCGTTTGTCACTTGAAAGGGTAGTGATACGCACACACAGCCTTTCTGTACTTGCTCTCACTGCTAAAGGTGGAGGGGTCATACATCTGTAACATCTAACTTGCTATGTCAGATGGTCAACGTCAGATGCTGTGTAAGTGATGCCATTTTTTTTGTTAGCAATTCAGATATGGCCTGTAAATCCTAGGCTAAGAATATGTGCTGTTGGGCAAGAACATAAACTTAGCTTAAGCTGCACAGTAACTCAGTGGCTCTGGTGATCTGTGCCTAGAAAGCAGAGTAAAACATTTTTAGAAGATAATGAGTACCACTGTCCTCAGACTCATGGCAATGCCTAGGTTTGTCAGGGAGAGGCATAGATGACCACACACAGAACAAGAATTCAAATCAGGTGAAGCAGACCCACACCTCATAGTGAAACACGCTGATCTCTTTGACAAAGAGCAGGCATGTACATCTTTATGATGGGTAATGTAATCTTTACTGGGGTAATGACCTATGATTAAGTGACCACCTTTGATCTCCACAAAGCTCTCATTTTAGATTAGTAAAAAAAAAAAAAAATTGAGCAGCAGCTTAGCACTGCTGAAGATAGTTAGACCAGTCCCTCTTAGTCCTTCATACTTTTCATGTAAATGCATAGAAAAATGTCTAGATGCCTTAATAAAACAAGCATGAATTGGATTTCAGCCTGACATGATTCTAAGTGCTGTGCTTTGATGCCTTTGGAAGGAACCAACTAACTTTGAGCCTCCAGTCCTTGGGAATGCTGCTTTTCTTGTGCACCATCTGCACACCTGTGTGTGTTCCCACAGTGTAACTTCTGGAATAAATGACTGTGCTCTGTAACAGCCTCTTGAGTAGTGTCCAATGCTGTTTGTGTGCAAAGAAGCATGATTTCTTGTACCTAAACTTTAGGTCTAATGGTACTCAGAACTGAAGCTAATTACAAACCTGTCACATTTCTTCCAGCTCTAGTTATGCCCTCTGAAGTAGGTAGTACAGAGAATTACATGTTTGAAATAATTTTTAACTTCTGAGAAACCGAGACTCAATGAGACTCAAAGTATTATGAGATTAATTAATAAACATATTAGTACCTCTTTGTTGGATGTGCTGGAAAGTAAGGTATAGAGCTATGGATCTGTTGTCTAGCCTGTGTGACGGTCACTCCACTTTATGTTCTCTGGTATGTTTCTCATATTCAGGTAAACTTTTAGATGCAGGGCTGAAATTGTCATAAACTACTTGCTTTGAGTCTTCTGATGGCAAGAGGAAGATGCATCACATTGGATTTGCTTTGTAAAGCCCAACACACTTATGAAGACAAATGCTTCTCAGAGAGTGGTTTAAGAGGAATATGAAATTAAGATACTTGCTCACATAAATAGGTGAGAACCTGGTCCTAAAAAAAATTATTTCAGATGTAGTTCACAAAAAGCACAAAAAGTGCTTTTGTAAGTATTTGGAGAAGACTTAACAAAGCAGGCAACAGATCTGGCTAGTTCAGTAGTTTGACTTGAGTACTGGTTTTTGAGAGTAAGCATAAATAGTGCACATCAAACTGCAATATTTTATTTATTCTGGTTGACAAAACCCAAAACTGTACTTTTAACTAGCTTTTTTAGAAATCCATTTTTTCTATCAGAAATACTGTGCTTTTCTTTCGTGGTTTCGATGTGCGTGTGGGTATGATAGGTTTAACTGACTTGACTTGACTCACCCAGGTGAACATTGGTTACTGCTCCTTCTCCAGATAGCCAAGTCCTGGGGAAATTGCTCTTTAATCAAAGAGCTGTTCTGCATAATAAGAGCAGGAGTGATTGCTGCACCCAAATTCACTGAGCACAGGAATTAGACAGAGCCATTCTTCCTCTACTTTGAAAGCCATGCTCTCCTCTTGTTTTCACAGGTGCAGAGAAGGCACATTTTCCCATCTTTTTTGAGATGTTAAGGTCTATCTGACTGCTTTTACCTCACTATGCAATTTTTGTGTATTGTGGTATAGCCTTAGGCAATGGTCTTTTATTTAGAAAAGTAGATAGAAAACAAACACTGATTTTCTGTCTTGAAGCATTTTGCTTTGAATAATTTGATATAAAATTCAGGAACCAGTAGGATTTCCTGGCATTAAAATGATCAATATTCAGAAGTCCTCATACACTTGTCTGCTAAAAGACAAGCTGTATATTGATAAGCCTGTTTCATCTCTGCTTGAAAGTAGACCACCATGGTTGCATGGAATAATTTTTCTAACATTTAAAAACAGAGCTTTAAAATCACCCGAGTGCATAACAGCTTAGCTTGGAGAGCCTTCCTTGTGACTATTTTTTAGGAGAAATACACTGCTAATGTATATAGCTTAGTGTAAGTGTAGCAAAAAAAGAGATGAAGCTGAGGAATTTTTTTGGTAGTTGAACTTGATACAAAACCCAAAGCATAATGAAGATCTGTGCTTTCAGTGACTAAATGTGGTGGTGGTAGCCAATGAGGGATGTTGGGTTGCTGGTCCTTTTGTCACCTGTCAGCTTTGCAGTTCTCCGGAGTGGTGCTGCTTGATGCGACAGCTTAGCATGTGTGAGTTTTCTCTTGTACATGGCTCTAAAAGCAGAGATAGTGAAAGCCCCTCTGCTGCTCTTCTGTCAGAAGCACAGCTGCAGTTGAGGGGAGAGGTTAGGACCATTTGGATGATGTCTCGATGAGTCAGGGTGGGGTGAAGATGGGACAGGGCAGAGCTGGCTTAACAACAGCCTTGCTCTGTATCTTTTTACTGCTGAGGATTTCTTGGCCCGTGGAGGCCATCTGCTACCTGTGTCTGAATACTCATCTAGTGCTGTCTGCTGGGAGAAGTTAGTGTCCTCCACAACTGGAGCACAAAATACTTCAGGATGGTGTGTTCTCTGCTGGATTTGGAGCAACATGGTGTATCTTTGGCCTTTCCTTGACTAGAGGTCAGAAAGCTGAAGTGGAAGATGATTTTAAAAAAAAGTAGAGAGCACTAGACAATACTCTTAACATGAGGATGGCTTTTTAATGGTAATTGTGTTAGTTTGTTAATGTCATGAAGAGCAGAAACACATCAAAAGTACGTAAGTTGGGTATAAATCATCAAATTATGGTCAATTTTAAACAGTTGTAATTACTTTAGGGACCGGGGTAGAAAAATCTGGAAAAAATCTGTTTCCAGTGTCACACAAAGGAGACTGCATCTCATTGCAAACTCAGTCACTGCCTTTTGGGTGTTTTTAGGTAACTCCATTTTTTGGGAGGGGAGAAATGGTTGTGTCTGAACCAGGAAGACATTGGTACAGCAAACCTGTATCTTACTCCAGTAGGCACCACTGCATTCAATGAACAGTGCTTGTTCTCTCTTGGAGTACATATCTCTTTAAGCAATTAATAAATTTGTCATTCAGTGTGCAGACAGCCCTTCTGGTTAGCAAACACTTGAAATGAGACTCTGCAGTTGCGGTAGATTAAATGCTTCCAATACACCTTGAAGAGAATTATTAGTGTTAGATCTCACCCAAGCTACAAAATGAAAGCTAAAAGGAAAGTAGTGTATGTTAATGTGTGCCATGCTTTTATCTGTGGACAATATTTCTACTGTCTCTGTCAGCTGTGGATAGTCATTTAAATCTTCTGCCCCTACAGCAACCTTGTTCCCAAACTGACAGACTTAGAAACAAAGATTGGCTTTACAAACAAGATCCAATTAGTGACTAAAGAGGAAACATTCTTCTCAGGGTGTATAAGTGCCTGGATTCAGTGAAGAACTAGAAACACTTCCATGATAATTAGCATTATTCCTCAAGACAGTCTGTAATGAGAAATTGTTTCCATAGTCTTCTGGGTCTCTTTCTGTTTATTTCCCAGATAGATTAATTGGAGGGCTGGACAGGGTTGAGTAGAGAGAAGCCTTGTTGTAGTCCTGTAGCCCTGCCTTGTGCACAGGGTTGTTGAAACTGCTGCTTACAGCTGTGGAAGTGCTCATCTGGAAAAAGCAGATAAAGTAACTTGCACCTCAATGTGTGTTTGCATACCTGCTATGAATTGCCCATTAATAAACCAATCCATGCAAGCATGTGATAGTGTAACTCTGGTGTGTGGGACTGTACAACTGTATTTGCCTGATCGCTTCTCTAAGGTGCTGCTTTTCATTTAAGTCAAAAGTGAGATTTATAGCTGCTTTTTCTGTACTGAGCAGTGGCTGAACTTGTGTGGACCCCATGGTCCTCTAGAACAATAGAAACCTTTGAATCCTGTGTACTTCCCTAGCTAGGCTCTCCCCACATTTTGCAAAGTGACTCATAGGCTAGGCCTGCCATAGTTGCCAGAAAATGATCTCATCTGGATACTCTAGTATCCCACGTACAAACCAAAGGCTATTTAGAAATTAGGCTGACAAGAACAAAAAGGAAATAGCTGCATATCAGATGCACGTCTCAATTTTAAAATCTGTGTATTGTGTGTGTGCTTATTAAATACAGGGGTAGTGCAAAAGGTATAAAGAAAAGCTTCAGTGTTTCTTGAACTGTGTTTTCCGATGACCGCAGAGTGGGTAATCCTGTTCTCCTGCTGTCTGTCTTGTGCCAGCAATAGTTCACGCAGCCAAGCTGTGTCGGATCAGAGAATTGATTTGGTCAAACACTAACATATGTATCTTGTGTTGTTGCATTAGTTCTCAGCAGGATCAGTTCCCTGGTTCCACTCTTCACACTACCCCTGGGGCGCTGATGTGGCCAAAAATTGAGGGGAAAATGCAGACAAGAATGCAGTAGAGAATGGGAAGCAGGACAAGCACGTTAACTTGTCCAGTGGCTATCTATCTGTACTATAAAGCAACCTTGAAATTATATCCTTAGCCTCACTTAAGTAGTTTGACAGAATTTCAGATGTAAATGTCTAATGTATTGACATGAAATGCTTCTTTGTGTCCCCTTCCCCACCCTGCCACATGGTCCGAAAAACCGACATTTGCTCTTGGTGGTCATTGTGCTGTACTGGGACCTGGGGAAGGGCTGCCCTGGGGAGCAACTTGCCATCCTCAGGAGTCCTTTGTCACAGCAGCTTGGGGCATTCTGACCCTGGCACACAGCGATGGAGCTCCGGGCCAGTGGCCTGCACAGGCACGTGAAACACGCATTAAGTAAGACTAGGGTCAAAGTCTTTTCCTTCGTAAAATGTCAAAGGCAAAAGAAGCCAACAGATACGATTTTGTGGGAAAATTAACAGTCTTCTAACACATTTTGTTCTGTTCCTCTCCTGTTTCTGGCAGATGTATCAATTTGAGTTCTGCTGGTTTGGGAATGTATGTGGAATTTAACTTGCTACTAACCATCATGTTGTCAGGTGTCTGACCCTGGCCTGGAATACAGTACACAGTGTATTCCCAAGATAAATGAACTGAGCAGCATGTTTCTTATTACTTAATTTCTGTCTCTGTGCTCTGTGTTAAAACCAAACAGTGAATAAAACCTGGCATGTAAACTGGCCCACCTGTATTAAAGCACAGCACTAAGCAAGATAAGTCTAGGTGTTCAGCCTATGTACTTCATTTCCCTGTGTGATATAGTACTGGTCCTGCCCCTTAGAGCAGTGTGCTTTGCTACTTCTGCTGCTCCTGATTATTGCAACCAGAATACCAACAGATGTTCCTGGCAAGACCTTTAAATACTACATTTAAGTCAAATATTTCATAATTTAAAACTCATTCAGAAAGAGATCTTTGCCCTTCAGTTGTCCCTACCTATATCATATCTTGGACCTGTAACTTAAAAGAAGTTAGAAGGGTTCATTATTTGGCTGCCTCCTACTCCTGGAGTGGGATTTCACATTTAGGCGTTGAGGGTACTATCAAAAGAGATTATGCTCCCACCAGCCTGTAGCTAAAGAGCGTTGAACATCAGATATTGTTCATCCTGGTTCAAATAATTGTTCTTCATATGTCATAAATGCCTAAGAGATGTCTATGGTGGCTGGTTTACGTAGATGTAAAAACCCTAAACAAAGCATAAGTCAAATGTTAGGCATTAGGAGAGCTAAGCACAGACTTGATAATATGTATGTGATATAAAAGGGTTTGCAATGCATTCCTCTTGTTGTTTAAATATTTCAAGCCCCCACCCAGACTTAGATCCACATTGCTTCAATGTTTCTAGATGCTTTTGAGTGTTAGAAGCACTCTGCTTTCCCTTGACCTGCACATTCTCCTCTTGGAAAACTCCAGCCATGCAAACTCACATGTGTTGAACAGAGCTGACATGATCCCAGTGCTTAGACTGGAGTATCACGGTGACAAGATTTGTGGATTCAAAACTGAGTAACTGGAGGACTGCTGGGCAGCCTGGTGCATGTTCCTGTAAGCATACGTACTACTAATAGAAGTTACTATGATAATATAAATTTGCTTTTAGTTATGTTGAAGTAGAATAGGCTGAATCAAAATTTTTGTTAAAGAAAAACCAAAAAAAACCCCAAGCAATCACTTTTTCTAGCTTTTTGAGAAGATGCAAGATGAAGGCACTGGCAATTGCTGAAAACTAGAATTAAGTTTTTCTGTGCAGGTATTTTGTCATAGAAAACTAAGTCACTTTGACAGAGCACCAAGGAGAGACTGAAAGACTTCCTTAAAATCAAGAACTACAATTGTGTACACGTTAGTTTTTGTTCTTACATAGAGTGCTGCTATTTAATCTATATAACAGAAATTTATCTAACACAAAGGCAGCTTTTCAGTTCTGGCCACTGTTGAGTGGTGGTAATTGGCAATATAAAGACAATGTTTCTGTTTTGCCCACCATCATTTTCTAGTTAAACTCCTAAAAGTAAAGGCAGATGTGTGGTTACTGCTATACAGCAAATACTCTAATGTATGGTGCTGTCTCTTAAATAAGCAAATATCTACATTTAAATTTTAAAAAAAGTCCATGTAAAGTTTGTGTTTGACTTAGAGCCCCAAATGATCTAGAAAATTTCATATAGGAAAATCTAATTAACCTTAACACCCAACATGACAGAGATTGGGAGTTTACCATTTGCATGTAAGCACAGCCAGTAGTAGAATACACATATACTGAAATTAGTTTAAAAATGCAATCATGAAAAAAACATGAAAACTTTCTGAAAAATCTAAGTTTAGTCTCCCTCTTAATCTAGAGTTTTCTTTACTCTCTTGCTTCACACAGTTGGTGTTTCTCTATTCAGTTGTTGCAAATACTTCACCCCAGATGTGGTATGCTGCAGTGGCAGGAGGGGATTTTTTCCAAAGCAAACCAGAATGGAGCAGAGAGGCAGTGTTTATGTAAAGTAAGCTGTGTGAAAGGAGTGTGCTATAATTCAAGAATAACATATATATTTATAAATGTAGAATTAAGTTGTTCAGGATTTTGTTAACAAGCTGTTTGTATCTTAGGACCACATCTGCCACCAGAGTGATATTGAAAAGACAGCTTATCTTTCACTTAACATGTTTGTAAATCAATTGGCAAGGAAAAAAACCAAACCTTATTTCTGAAGAATAAATGCTGACACTCTTTCCCTGGCCAGCCATAGTGAAGACAAGACACTTTTGTGCTGATATATAGAAGAGAATAATTTCCAGCTCTTTGTCTGGGAGAAGGGGTTATCTTTGAATTAGGACTTTATGCCATCTGCATGCTGGGCACATTCCACTATTTTTCATAGCACTAAGAGAGGTAAAGATTATGTACTTGCCCTGATCAGTTGATGGATAGAAGAATTAAGTCTGGTGTTTCTTCCAATGTTCACCGTCTGTTACTGTCCATGAATATAATTTATTTTTCTTGAATGGCCACATAAGTTGTAAGACGATTAGTGGAAAAGCAGTTGCTCTTAAACATTTTGATTTCCAGTAGCCACCAAATGAGCTGATCAAACCTGCTGCTCAGGTAGGAGCTGTGCATCCCATTTGGCTCATTAGGCTGGATGTATGCTTTTTTATTTTTTCACTTTCATATACTTCCCCAGCCCACATCTTAGTGTCAGCTTGATGTGCTTGCCAACAGTGCCCTATAGCAATAGGGACAGACGTTGGTCAGGTGTTGACTGGGATGGGCAACACTGGGGTTTGCTCTCCTCTTGAATGGCCTTCTACACTTCCTTTTCTAGATTGCCATGCCCCAGGTACTTCTATGTTGGCATCAAAATTCCTCAAATATCTTTATGTGCATATCTATAGACATTCTTCCCACTTAGATACTGGATTTACAGGTTACATTATAGAATTCAGTAGTACTGTTTGGTTTCTTCATTATAAATGATTGTTCATCCCCTCCATGAGAAGCCTACTTCTGCCAGACCCGTAACAGCAGAAATGTGGTTTTGATTATTTTCTTTTTTAAATGAAGCATTTAGTGTGCTATTGCATAGTCTCAATAGGGCTTACCCTATGTGCAGTGTTGTGGTGGCAGCATTCCAAGGAAGGACACATGTAGGTATCTCCTGAACACAGTTTTTGAATGTTAAGGGACTGGACATTTGACACTTGGATAAACCTACAGCCTCCTGATAAGCAAGTATGTTGAAAGTAGCTGAATGCTGAAGTTGCAAAGGTTTGGCCTATTTGAGAACTTGATGCTGTGGAAGATGGGGGCACTTTGTCATTGGACGAGAGATTACCTGGCAACCAGGAGGAGTTCTGCTATTCCACTTTGGAGAAACTCCCTTGTTGTAGTGTGGGGATGAAAACATACCACCAGTCTGGGGAACTTGGAAATGGCTGTCTGCACAAATGTCTTCTGCTTGTACTAGAAGCAGATGAAGTTCCAGTGGCTGACTATATTATGAGAGAACAAAAAGGACAAGAGGACTGTGCTTGTTCCTTTCTTTCCCATCTGAAAATTTGTTTTCCCAGATGAAATTTGTTGAGAGGGTCTTTGGGTATTTTTGCAGCCAAGTGAGAAGAAAAAGCTTGCACCTCTGCATAGGGAACATCTGCTTTGGTGAACACAGAACTTCTCCTGGGCTTTTAATTTCATTGCAAGAACCCTTGCACTCCTGAAATCAGTCAAAGAGTGTAACTCTCATGTTCAAAATTAAGAGCTGTTAAGTTTCTTTGAATATACATATTAGTTCTCCTGAGGAAGAAGAGTATGAAGACATTTTGACTATATTGCATTTCATATGAAAAGCAGAAGTAAAATACAATGTTTAAGGGTTTGTCTGGATTTCAAAGGAAATGTGCAGAAGTTCTGCAAAACATACTTTTAAAATCTTACATGAAGGGAAATGTCTAAGGACGAAGGTGCTCTGTGTCCAAACTTTGTATTCCTTCAGTTTCAACTTGCATCTGTTGGAATATGTGCATGATTATACTAACACTTTCTTTTGGGGGTCTTCCTTTTTTTGTAAGTATTTCTTGAACAATTTTAGATTCACTATTTCAGCCAAATCTACTGTGATCACAGGCAATTACCTGCCCCTAGCTAAGCGTCTTTTCCAGTGCTCATGTTCAGATTTCTGACAATTGAGTTGATGGGAGAGTATGGATCGCATGTATTCCTTAGAGTTTGGCAAGTCGTATTTTTGCTGGGGCACTGCTGCATCTTGTTCTTGACCTGGCCTAAGGTACGCAACCCTCCGCACCCCTTTAAAACCTCGGTCAGCATTGTCTACCAGACTTTTTCTTTCCCTGCTGTAGATCTTGCTGTCCTGGTGTTCATCCTGTGGGTCTGATGCCTTGGAGTGGCTACCTGAAAACAGAGGCTAGACAAAATTAAGAGAATATAAGAGGGTATTTGTTGAAGGGCCTTCAATAAAGGTACCCTATGGTTACAGAGCCCTAGGGCAACACCCAAAATGGACCCTGGGTCATGGTTTTTTCATACTTTTTAAAGTTTGGTCCATTTGCATATCAGGGTTAATTCTCCAGTTACAATTTCAGGTAATGATGTAATTACCCCAAGTTTGTTCCACCTTTCCAGAGGCTTACTTTACATATTTTGGGACCTGGGACAACAAGGTGTCCTTGAGTCCAGGCCCAGAGAGGTTTTGTTATGTTTAACAGTAGATAACAGGCTATGTGAAGTTTTAGAGTTACACACTAAACCAGTACACGGTCTGAAAATATAGAAGCTAAATCCTAAGGCATCAGGTCTCTCTTATCTGGTTTCTACTGTGGTTGGTTCTTCCTGTCCATTTCTCTTGTTGACAGGAACTGTTTGGCATGGTGACGGTTGTACTTCTCTTCCTCTCGCCTGTGGCAGTTGTTTTCCCAGCACTGGTGTATAACTGGTGTCTCCACACTCTGCGTTGCTGCCTTGCTGGCTGCCACTGTGCAGGCTGGCTGGTTCATGCTCCTGGAGAGATTGCCATGGAAGCCAGTAGCATCAGTGCCCTCCTGCAGGAGGCTTCACACTGCCCATGATGGTCAGGCTCTGCAGGCTGCAGCTGCCAGTAGCTCAGAACACCTGAGCCCTACTCAAACCATACAAGAACATGCCCTATGAATCATAGGGGAAAGTGGGGATCCAGTTTTTGTGGTGGCTTCTGGGTGTAACTGCAGCAGTATCTTCCTAGAGTGTGTGAATGGCACTGTGCAGGTGCTGTACTTGATTGGGATAAAGAGTAGAGGAATGGGCAGAGGACGAAGGGGAGCAAATTCGCAGGTGAAAATAGCAACCTAAGTCGCTTAGGTCTCGGTGGAGGGCTGAGAGTTAACAAGTTGTGGTGGTTTGCTGATTAACTTGATCAAACCAGGTCATTAATAGGTTTGGCAACGAGGTAAATTGACTTAAAATATCTTTTGGTTCAAGTTCACAGGTACAGGGGTTTTTTTTTTCTGTGTTAAATTGTTAGCTGGCTGCAGATTAGAGAGTCTGAGATAACTGCTGTTTATGAAGAAAAGTAGGAAAGTGCTCCTGTGAACCATTGTGGTGTTTTTATTCTTTCTTGTTGTCTTTTTGTGACAACAGTAAAGTGAGCTGTACCACCCTAAAAATTAGTTTCCTAATGAAAGAGGTCTGATAAGGATGCCTGGATGTCTACTCTGTGTTTCAATTTGATTTAAAAATAAAAATGATTGTCACTACTTCCATTTTCTAATACAGAAGTTTTTACATTAATTTCTGTGCTTGGAAGCTCTCGGAGGTGGTATAGGAGTATTTCCAAATAGGGCACTGTGTTGGTTGAAAAAGTTTCTATTGAGCTTCTCTGCAGCCGTTTTTATTTTTCATAAACTACTTCTGTAGAAATGGATGAGCAAACCATTGTCTAGAGTTCGTGCAGCTAACAATTTGCTAGAGGGTTAGAGCATGCCGAAACCTCTCTGGAAACAGAGTTGTAGTACATAAGCTCCATGAATGGTTTGAAATAGTCCCTAAAACTTGTCAGTTTTTCCTTTGGATTTTAAAAATCTTGCATTTTTATTTCCTTTTTGTGCATGAACAAGAAAACAAAGAAGAACTTTGTTTTGCATTTTACCACTCTGCATAAAACTCTGAGGTTTCTCGTAAGTAGTCTCAAACATCCAAAATAGAGCTTAAGAAGACTTTTCTTGCATATGGCATCTTGTGTTTAAACAATGTGACCAGTAATGGTGATAGCATTCTGGCTGGGGTTGTGTAGCTGCCATGTGCTCCACTTGGCTTGGGCTACCACTGGCAAGGAATCGCCTGCCACTTTGCTTTTCTGCTGCAGGTTGACACGATGACGCTGAATATCCAGAGGTATTCATGGCCTGCCTGAGTGGCAGCTGCAGTGGGAATGGTGTTACAGGACATGAGAGCTTGGGTCAGCCGTGGATCTGTGGTTCTTGTGTTACTGGGTCAGCTAGCCAGACAATGAGGGCTGCCTGGGGATGGGACCCAGCCAACAGTGTAGCTGCTGATAGATGGTCTGCCCATTCAAAACACTGAAATCCTTTTTGGTTTTTGACAGGATAAAGGGAAGTATTTTTATATTCTGGTACTTGGAGTCATGGTGGTGGCAGGGGAGGGTGTCCTCAATTGGTTCTAGATGCCGTAAGACAGACTCGATAACACCATTGACATGTTTGTGGCCTTTGAACCAAATGGTGTCCCAGTAGCCTGCTTTTGCCAGTTCCTAATATCTTGTCTGGTAACTGGAAGGCTCTTAGCTGATTAAGCATTCCTTGTACCTCTCTTACTGTCTTGAGTAACTTGAATACTGGTGCATAGATGGTAGATTCTTATCACTTGGTGAGTACTCTGATAGGGGTATATCACTATTTGCTCTGGGAGAAGAGATTGTCTTGTGTACACGGATGTTGGGGATGGTGATCTCAAAACCCTTAAACTGAAGTACTGTCACCAGACACTGCGTATTTGTTGCATGACATGATTAATTGCACTATTAAATTTTTACCATGCTGATTACAATCAGCTTTTTCTCTTCCTAGCCTAACCTAGTCTTTGAAGTAGAGTTTAGCTTTCACGCTACCTTAATACGTTAATATAATTCCTTAGTACATTCCTTGTTCCAAGGGAATATTTTAGAGTTTCGCACCTAAAACCTCTTGTTCTACCACTTATTTTCTCTAGTCCATTTTCTTGAAGAATTGTTTTATTGCTGTATCTTGAATGCTATCTAGAAAGATTTGTTTGAGCTGCCAATGACTATTTTATGTAGCTTTTAGTTATATGTTCTCAAGAAAAATCCCAACTTACACTGGAAAAATTACAGACAGTTCTTCAGCAAGAGCCCATGTCTACATATCATATAGAAGTTCTGGTTATGTCCCTTAGTATAAAGCAGTGCTAACTGTCTGCCTCAGCTCTCTGAACAAAACACTATGTAGTTTTGAAACCAGCAAAAAGATATGGTCCTGGAGGATCCAAAGCTTTGTTCAGCAGTTATTAGCTTATGTTCTGATGATAAAGGTGAGGCTGCAGAGAACTCAATGTTTTTGCTGTTTTCTCTTATAGAGAGGCTGCTTATCTTCACCAGTGTAAAGCAATGCATAAATTCCTTTGGCTGGCATTTGTTCGTGGATTATTAAATGCTGTTACACTGCTGCCTGCATTTTCCTCATCTATACCAGACTTGATTTTTATGCATGTGCTTCTCAGAATTTTATAGATTGTTATTAACTAGGTAGGGGATTACTGTCTCTCCAGCCATGGAAAGTGGAAGAGAGCATTTCTTGCATAATCATGGGAAGAAGTAAACAGGAAAAGGTAACTGTGGGTGCTGGGCATGGCATGCCTCACCTAAATGCCTTGGTTTTAAATTTATTCCTCAATCTTGTGGGTTTTTTTGACATGTTTTTTTGTCATGTTTTTGACATGGGACCAAGTTTAAACTCCTTGTTGCAGTTTTGTACAGTTTACATAACACTAAACACTTTGAACAACAGTTCAGCCTTTCACAAGCTGGCTCTTTCAGTCTTTTCACTTCTTTAACATCTTGTTCTCTCATCCGTGTCTTTTAATTCTGACTTGGCTGCTGTCCCGCACCTTTCTTTAAAAGTTGCAGCTGCCTGTCTAGTAGATGTATTTCTTGGGTTATTTTAGTGGTTTCTGTACCTGCAGACTTGCTGCTAGTTGCTTTCACAAAACTAACCTTTGTCAGATATTAGACAGAAAAAAAATGCCCGTGTCTGATCCAGTGGACTTGAACTGGTCAAGGAGCCAGAACAGCACTCTGCATCCTGCCATGTTCAAGTTCAGTTTCCTCTCCTGCCACAGGTCTTCTCTGTGGCCCCAATACAATCTTTGGTCTGTGCCTCCTTTGGGGGTTTCTGCTGATCCAGCTGCATTAGTTGCCAATGTGCAGGTCTGCAGGCAGAGCTGTGTCCTTCTGTTGCTGGTCCTGAATCATAGCTTTGGCTTTAACACTTGCACACTGTAAAAGCTTCTATGTTGAACCTACACTGGAGCTACTTCCCTGGGTCACTTTTCTTCCTTAGAGAAGTGTGATGATTGTAGGTGTGGTGGTAATGGTTATGCCTGTCCTCTCACCTGCAAAGAAAGGAATAGCACATCCCTCTGGACACCTGCAGACTAATGCTTGCACGGAAGGCACTTTGCAGTGGTAAGGGGCAAACACATAAAACACTAGATCTTGACATAAAAATTGCTGTATTACTTCGTTGGTTTTCCTAGATATCATTACATGTGTGGCTAGTTTGACAGCTGCTAGAAACAGCACTTCTGATAATGTGGTGGATTTTGGGAGAGGATTGACAAAAGATGCATGTTCTCTAATGGACAGGTGTGATTTAGTTTCAGTAGAAGCTTTATCAAAATGATTATTGGATAGATCACTTCATAGAGACTACAGCTCTATTTTCTATGGATTTGGATAGGAATTACTGCCATGGCAGGGTGTGGACTTTGGGTAAAGACTGTGATTTAAGATTAGTGGGACTATTGTGTGAGGAAAGTGTGAGGATTATCTCAAGGACTCATTATTGGGTATTTTACTGCCACATTTCTGAGGCTTGCCAAGGGCATGTATCTTCTGCTACTCTTCTGCTGAAGCGGATTGCTTGGAAGACTATGAGATTATTCCAGGCCAGAACCTTTTAAATTGCTAAGTCTAAAATACCATATGCTGTTTTAAGAGGGTGCCCTAAACTGTATTACCGTACTGTAGCTATAGAAGACGTAACAGAGCAAAGCAAACTGCTGTAGCATGTAGCAAGACAGCATAATGTGCACGTCTAAACTACAGTCTGCTCAGTGTTTTCCTAAAGCAAACATGGTGCGTTTGGGGGGAATAACTTGTTTTGCAACATTTCCACACGTACAAATGCTGCACTGTATAAATGCTTTTATTGTTGTCTGCTTCTGTTTATCAAATCAGTGTCTGTACAGATTTGTGAAAAACTAAGTTTAGATTAATTAATATACCAAATTAATCTTCTTTTCAGAGAAAAACATTGTTTTATTTGTAGGGAGACCCTTTATGTTTGTATGTGAGACTTGTTACAGAGCTTGTGTCTGCACTACCTAAAATTTCATTAGTGATTTGAGTCTGTCATCTGTCTGAAATTATGCTTTCCAGGGGCCACTGAGCCACCACTGCCCGACTAACACAGGAAATACTTGTGTTTCTGCTGTTGTGTGTCTGCTGCCTATTGGAAGAGAAGGCTATTAAAACTGGTCTAGACGCTGCAGCTGGGTGATGCATGTCAATCTGAGTTGTGTTAACTTAGTTGCACAGGTTTTGCATGATTTTTAGGAGAGGACTGTTCTGTTCCATCTTTTTTTTTCCCTTTTCATTCAAATGAAAATCCAGTTCTTCACATAAAAAAGGGATACTTCAGACCGTACATTCAGCAGATACTTTTCCCCTCTTGAGACCTTTGATCACAGATTTAATAATTCCACCTCATTTGCTCAGGTAATCTGTTGAGTACTGTTGTTTCTGCTTAGAAGAATTATGTGAGGTCTCTTAAGGAGACATACTTGGCTGTGGTTGTTCAGTCTCCACCACCATGGTGAGCTCCCTTCCTGGCACTGCTCTTTTTACTGCCCCCTTCAGCTTTCTCCTCCAGACCCTGGCACCTTGGAGCCAGGCCAAGAGCAGGGGGAAAAGATGAGGCAACTCTGTGGCCATCAGCCTGGGCTTTGCTGGCCCCTCGCTCAAGCACCATTATCTTGAATAGCGGTCCTGGAGGTTGTGGTTGATACCCGGTACTAAATCTTAATGTCTCTGCAAACAGACAAGGCAGCAAAACAAAGCCTTGCCGACTGGTAAGGTTGAGGACTGTCCTGAAACACATGCACGTGTGTTGCTGTTGTCAGTTGTGGCGTTGCTGGAGAGTCTCTATGTTTTTTGCCCACCAAAAGCCTGCTGAGTAAACAGGGCTTGGCTGCTGCTGGGTCCCCTGCAGCCTGCAATGGTTGTGGGGCCGTTTTGGGGCTCCAGAGTCAGCTTTCTGAGCAGCACCTTGCCTTGTGGACTTTAATCACTGATTAACCCGCATAAAGGGTGGCTGGAATAAAACAGATTAAACCAGCACGTAGTATCTGTGCTGCCATCTTGTGCACCACAATTTTATAACACCTTCAAGATTATTTTGTAAATATGGCAGTGTTGTCATGGCAGCAGAAATCTGGTGTGGAAAAATGTTGCTGACATGATTTATTGCTGGTTTAGTGTGCTGTACAGGTCAAGCAAGGCGTCACTGCTCCCAGCTTCTGCTTATCTGAATTGAATATGAAATGCATCAGAAGGGCTTTGATCAGGGAAATGAATGTCGCAACAAACTTCACGCTGGCATGCACAGCTCAACTAAATGCAGTAATGTGCAGTGAGATCTGTATTGTTTTAACATTTATACACAAAGAATCCACACATGAATGTTTCATAGTTTTCAGTATAGCTCTTGCTGAAAGTCAGTATCCTCCCTGGTGAAATCATGATGGTAGAAAGTGGAGATGCTGTTAAATCTAACACTAGCTGGAGACTCAAAGATATTCAGCTTTGAATTTGAACCAACTTATGGAAGTGTAAAAAAATTGACAGCTGCAAATTAATCCAAAATTCTTGCTAAAGGATTTGGCACTTTCTTTATGTGCTGAAGTTCTGAGATCTTGTGTAGCCAAGTGATTCATGGTGTCCTCCATGTTGCTACCTTCATGTTACTTCTTGTATGTGACATGAGAGAACTGGTGACTGGAATGACCTATATCATACCTTCCTTCACCCTAGTGCTGTGGTGACCCACAATCGTAGAATTTTATTTATTTCAGACAAGGTAAGTTCTTAGGATGGGTAAAACTTTAGATGCAGTAGAGACTGTCTCTGGAGTATTAATCTAGAGCCTCAAATATAGAAGATGATGTTTCCAGGGTGCCTGGCTCCAAGAGTAAGTTGGCATCAGAGGACTATAGCTCTGACTTGAGCTAAGGCTCCCATCTGTAAGGAATGTTTGGGGCTGAATGCACCAGAACATGAGGGGGAAAAAAAGGGTGTGAAGAAAGCAGTTTTTTCAGCTAACCACTCTACTTTCCGCAGCCTCGAAGTCAAGCTTCCAAGGTTGCGCACTCTTTTATACAACTCATAGCTTTTGCCATGATGGTATTCAAATTGTATGTATCTGTTTTCATGGAATGGCTGGAATCTTTGCATGGTTTTCCTCTGGAAATAGGCCGTGGCTGTTTGTGAAATAACCTTTTCCTAAGTTTTCTGGTTTAGGAGATGTATCATACTAAAGCTTGCAGTATAATGAGAACAAATTCCAAAGTTAACATACAGGTTTTCCTTATAAACAAATCAACACTACCTCCACCCCACTACTCAGCCAAAGAACACACCTAGGTTTCTTTGGCTGCTGTCACCGTCCTTTAAAAAGCAATATTTAAGGGAATGTTGGCAGCTAAATGAAAATGATATTTTTTTAAGCAAATAAAGATTTAAGAGCTGAGATTTCTTGACAAATCTGTAGATTCAGAAACTAGAGACATAATAGTGTGGAATTTTAAATGATGAGCTCACATGCTTCAGACAGTTGTATATTTCTGAGTGTCTCCAAGTAAAAGTTTTGACTTAAACCACTTCCACCACTTCACAGACATTTAAAGCTAGAATCTAACATTTTGATTTGGGTCTGACTGTGGTTACTATTATTCTCTAGCAACAAGATTTTTTTTCTTTGGAACAAGTTGGCCACATTGTACTCTCTAGGGCAGTAGTCTGTTTCAGTTGAGCTGAAGTAGACTGAAAGGCTGTGGTTGTGAGCCAGAGAGGTAATAAATGAGAGGCAACTTATGTTTATCTCGTCTTCACTACACCTTTTCCATAGCAGCATGCAGTGTTCTGAGCTGTGGCTCTGGAGATCCATCTTTTCTTCTTTGAAGGTCTGCTCTCCACAAACCTGATGCCCTTGGATCGACATCTTGCGGCATAAATCTGAAAGGGCAGGGCAGCAAAAGATTGTGTGCCAAATGTGATGGACTTTGGGTGGGTTGTACAACATATCCTCTCTTCTCTGCTGAACATTGACTCCAGCATTTCCAGTCTCTTGACCTGTGTACTTTGCTGACCATACAGACTGTCAATGACAACTTCATAACAGGTTAAGTTTGTAGTGCAGCACTGTGGCTTTCAGTTCCCTTGACCTTGCCTTGAATGAGATTCAGCAGGGGCTTTTTGTTTTAAAATGCAGTCTGAGCTAATTGTACTGCCACTGTTCTCACAGCAAGATAGAATGGTTAAGGTTGGGAGGGACCACAGTGGGTCACCTGGTCCAACTTCCCTGCTCATGCAGGGTTATCCCAGAGCATATTGCACAGGATTGAGTCCAGCCAGTTCTTGCATATCTCCAGTGAGGAGATATCCACAACCTCTCTGGGCAGTCTGTTCCTATACATAGTCAAATGTGGAAACAGGATCTCCTGGTGAGCAGCATGCTGTTTGCTGCTCTTGAGTCTGGTATAGAAGTAGTCATTGTTATCTTGCCAGAAATTCACTGCTGAACAACTCTGCCATGGATTGTCAAGAGTTAAAACAGAACTGAGCAAAGCAAAAGGGAATTGTACCTCAATACTCACTCCTGGCTGACTCTCTAGTACTATGTATTGGAACCAAAGTTTTGGAGATATATTTTCATTGATCAGATCTAGGTTTGCTTTTTTGTCTAAGGCAGATCCTTTGTTCCTGTGTTGGCAAGTGCTGCAGTATTATGAAAATAGAAGTGGGCTGCACTTACGCTTTGCCAAGTATCTATCTTTAGGAAAATGCCTGTTTATGCATGTTTTATCCAAATGGTAAGACTAATAACTGGCATGGGTAGCTCTGTAGGACTGTCTGAATGATTGTTAATTTTAGATGAACTTCATCTAAAGTATGATGCTCTATGCTTTACTCTGCTTTCTGAGGCTGACTTTTGTCCCTCCACCATGGAGTGGGGTTTGGGTTTAGCTTAAATGAGTGACCAAATGAACCATCATGGTCACCCCTGTGTCAGTTTTTCATGGCCTACCTCAGTCACTAAGTTAGGGTTGTTAAAAGCACAGTTATGGGATTATATTGTTGAAAAAGGATGGTAGAAATGCATGTGCACATTTGATAGCTATTATAGCCTTACTCTACAAGCTTGATACTGAAAGAAAACATACTGTCTAAGATTGACTTATAGACACCTCATCATATGTGTCAGTGGTATTAACTACTTTTTTCGGGCAACAGTTTCTGCAACAGACTGGAATGTGGTGCTGATGTTGCAGTTCTGTGTGCTCAGGAAAACAGTGGGTGAGCCAAAGGCAATGCTGCTTCTTTAGCCCTGAAGAAAAATAAATTGCTCCAAAGGTATCTATAAATCCTTACTGTCATGTGGATATTCTCTGTTTCACTTAAAGAAACAAAAGTAGAAGGATTTCTGGTTTTCTCAGTCCAGTCTGCTCCTGCTGTCTGTACCATGTCACATAATAACCTTCATAAACTCACCAAACTATGTCTTAAAAAGTAGAACCTCACAAGGTTTGAAGTAGTGGTTCTTTCTGTTTAAAACCGTAATTGTCTTTTGCCTGAATCAGTGTAAGGGGAACAAAACTTCTGTAGCTGCAAAAAGCATTGGGGAGAAAAGTGCTGTAGATAATGTTGGTTGACAGGAAGCTCAACATGACCCAGCCATGGGCACTCACAGCCCAGAGAGCCAAATGTGTCCTGGGCTGCATCCAAAGCAGTGCGGCCAGTGGGACCAGGGAGGGGATTCTGCCCCTCTGCTCTGCTCACCTGCAGTGCTGCATCCAGCTCTGGGGTCCCAGCACAGGAAAGATGTGACTTAGTCCAGCAGGTCCCGGAGGAGGGTTGCAAAATTGATCAGGGGGCTGGAGCACCCCTTCTCTGGGGACAGGCTGAGAGAGTTGGGGTTGTTCAGCCTGGAGAAGAGAAGGCTCTGCAGAGTACTTAGAGCACCTTCCAGCTGTTTGCATAACTGAGTTACAAGGTTGTTTGTATACTAGCAGGATTTAATTAAAATCCTGAGGTTTTTCCTTCCTCTGATTAAACATGTGCAAAACACAGTAAATCCTTTCACAGTAGATCTTGCTGTAGCTAAGTTCTGCAACTTCCAGACACTGGTAAAACATATCTTATATGTAATACAGCTGTAGCTGTGTTCTCAGTTTTGGACACTGATTACCAAATGTTGTAAGTTATAGTTGCCCTATTGCAGACCCCTAATTTTTTCTAGAGGAGATATAACTTGTAGATTTTTGGCTATAAATGGAAAGAAACTTTACATCTTTCAGGTCTGCTCCACTTAGTTCTCTCTAGCTTTTCTCCTCTTTTTTACACTGAGTTACTAATGTTCTCCTTCTCAAAAGATATTTGTTCTCTTGTATGTTTATCTGGACTTGTGGTTTGACAGTTGTATTCTACATTACTTTTTTTCTTCTTTCTGCTTTCTTTGCATCCTCATACTGTTTCCAGGTTGTTCCTCAGGGTACTGCATTTACCCATTAGACACCGTAGCCTCCCTAACTAGAACAGGAGGGTTCCAGATTAATTTTGAAGGCTTATCACCATGCTGGGAAAAAGCCCACAAGTTTTACTGTTGTTGAATTACAAGAAGTTTGAAAAGCTGAGGAGTAGCTTTCACTTTGGATCAGCATCTCATTTAGAGCTGAGGGAATGACTCAGTTTTATATATAAGTAGTAAATTTTTGTACTGGAAGGAAGAAAAATTGCAGGTGGGCATGTGTGTATCCTCAAAAACAGTTCCAATGCAGTAGATTTCTGGTGCCCTGGACTTAAGATGTTAGTAAAGTCTTTTCACAAGAAAACTAAGAATTTGAAGTGCAAAGAATACAAAATGCTGCTCTGGGCACACAGTTCATATCTCTGGAGATGATCCATTGAACAGCAGAGTCAGCTGTGGCTCATGGTGAATACCTGCTGTGGCTCAGCAAGCTCCTGCTGCTTATCTGTACAACTCTTTTTCTAGAAGACACATTCTAGGAAATAAATTCTACAGGAAAAGCTAACTGGCTCAGGTAAAAGCCGTATTTGCGTGGAAGTACACTTTCTTTGTATATTCTTCCTTGTCTTCTTTGGAGAAGACAAGTGTGATTCCTTAGTGTATAAATCTATTTAGTCTATAAAATGTCATTAGTAAGGGTGACTTTTGGGACCCTTGGCATGGACCCATAATACACAAACACGCAGTGCAGGATAAAGCTGGGAAACTCATCAGGAATATGATTCTCCTCACTGAAGCAGCTTTTATACTGCAAAATGCAGTTCTCCTGATGACACTTGCTTAGTGCAGTTTTGTGTGATATTGTCGGATTTATGGGTGTTGGTTTCCTAAAGAGCTATTTGGGTAGTCTGTGCCTCAGTGAAACAACTTTCATATGTCCTGTAACAAATCCAAAAGTGGAATGGAGTAGAACATTTGTCTAGAGTTTTAATGTGAAACAAAATGATGTAGTGAGGTTTCTTCTACTCTGTGGTGGAGTAAAAACTGGCTCATTTTCAACTTGGATCCAAGATTTCTGGTTTCTGAAGTCACCCCTATGGAGGTGATGCCAAATTTGTAATGCTGTCTTGCTTAAAATGATGCTGCCTTAGTGACAGTAAGCAAAGGGAACTAATGTCTTCAACTTTATTCTTGCCTTTCAGCCTTTTTTATTTGTATTGATATTAATGTCCTAAAAGCATTAGAGATTGACTAAACAAATTTTAAAAAAATACTGGGAAGAACTAAGCAGATTTAAAGCTCTTGTAATGTGATTTAGCTGCTGGAAATAAGAATAATAGCACAGGGCCAACACTCTTAGACCACCAATGTAAGGAACTTCTGGTCCAGTGATTAGGACACTAATCTTTTTCAGAAGTGCTTTGGAAGCAATTTCTCTTGGCTACTCAATATAAACATACTAGATAATATACTTTCATATCTGTTATTTGCCTTCGGAACTGGTTATGTATTCAATTAATACTGTTTTCTGTCTTGTACCATGTCTATCACATCTTAAATCTCAAACACATAACTAGTTTAGCACCTTGCAGGATTTAGTCACTATCTCTAACAAGAAGCCATGTTTCAGCCTACTTACTGCCAGGCAGACCTCAAATGCATGGAGTACCTTGGGCTTTTCAACAAAACCCTCACTCCTCCCTCCAGCACCAGTACTGTGTTTCATGGGTGAGAGCGCAGAGCTCCCATGCAGGAGGAGGATAATCTGCAGGAGTGCTCTGTACTGCGATGGGCCTTGCTGTGAGGTCGTGTTGCAGAGCACATTGGCTTACAGGAACCTGCCTCACCCAGAACATTGCTGTCCTTGATGTTCAGGAGGTTCAGCACTGGCATAGAAATCACAGAGTTTTTTTAAAATGTAAACGTCAGTAATACACAATGCTCCACATTTCCTTCTAGTTTTCAGCTTAAATTACTGTTTCTTCATAAGCCTAGTACTGTTCAAAATATTTGAGTTAGACCCCTTGGGGTGTGAATACTTCAAAGCATGCTGTTTGCTTATTGATGGGTCACAATCACAGATGCAACTCTCTAATCACTTTGATATGCCATGTGAATGAATATGTGAACTTTCCCCTCAGCCCTTGTCCTTCTGTTATAACTACATTGTGGTAGTGCCATTTAAAGTATGATAGTTGTAGGCAAAAGCTGTCACTGCTATTAAAATACAAATTACAATGTTTCTCGAATGTCTCTGTAGATGGATGGAGGTCTGCTTGGACGAAGAGCTGCCCCCAACTACGGAACTGGAAGAAGGCTTAAGAAATGGTGTTTACCTCGCCAAGCTTGCGAAATTCTTTGCACCTGATGTGGTGTCAGACAAAAAGATCTATGATGTGGAGCAGTCACGCTACAAGGTAATAACTTTCTCAGTTCTCTCACCAAGATGACAAAACCCAGTCATGTTTGTCTTCCAGCTCTTATAGATTCCTAAGCATGGCTAGTTAGCTTTCTATATCTCTCTTTTGAGGCTGTAGAGACTAGATGCAAGATGCACAGCTGTAAGAAGTCTGTATGATAAGTCAGAAATATTTTACCCTTAGAAAAATGGTTTTGGTGTCGCTTCACATTTTTAAAACTGCACAAATTACACTTATGGCTCCAAGGAGAACATGAGCTTTGCAATTTATGAAGGTATTTCTCATTAGGAATAGAAGTCAAAAGCAGTTTGGTAACTATTTCAAGCTTTCTTCATCTTATATGTAAGCATATTTGACATTCACTTCATTAGATCTCTGTGTTTATTTTATCAACTTTAATGATGAGAAGCAAAAAGCAAGCTACCAGTAAGTGAGCTTACCTCGTTCTCTGCACAGGCTTTTGCTGGCTCCAAGAACCTCGATAATACAGAAATATACACTCATACACATTAGTCCCACTATGGAAAGCATTATCTCAACATGTAGAGGGGGCAAAAAAAATTTATGGTTAAGAATTCCAGTTACATTTAAATGTTTCTCTTGAAAATCTCCAAAACTTGAGTGATTCCTTTTTCCCTTTGCTCTAAAAGATAACATTGAAAATAAAATAAAAATACTTTCCCACTTTATTCTTATGCTGCTTTCACTGCCTTTAGGGAGGGTCAGGTATTCAGGTGGAACTGAAGAGTTCCAAGACCTCCTTCTCTGTTCTTCATGGTAGTGCTGAGCAGTGTTACCATTTCTGTATTTTGGTTCCTGGTATTTGACATCCAGCCTTTACTCCCAAAGAATACTGAAGGACTGTATAAATTTCTACTTCAATCACAGTCCACCCTGATGGGTACAAATCTGACTTATGTAACATGAAAGAATGAGCTGAACTCAATGTGGAGCTATTGATGTGTTAGGATGCTTCATTAGCGAAATTGAAGCTGTTACACTTTGGCCTCCAGGTTCAAATAAGCGAGCATTCCCTGGACTCAGCTTCAGGATATAAAACTGGGAAACAACAGGAGGATCAGTAAGTAGAGAATTTGCTTAATGTGGCTTTAATAATCTTCTCCTATGTTTCTAACAGAGATCTGGCCTTCATTTTCGGCACACTGACAACACTGTGCAGTGGTTAAGAGCAATGGAGTCCATTGGTCTGCCTAAGGTAAGCCTTTAAATTTCAGCAAAGAAAGTGGCTGAAATCATTGGCTCACTGAGATCCCCTTTCATCTGATTGAGCACAAACAGTTCCTTACAGTTAGTCTACAGGGAAGGGGTAATTCAAAAAACAAATTGAGGAGAAGGTAATGTGGAAAGCAATGGGAGTGTCAGTCCTGTGTTGCTGCTGCCGGTGTGTGTGGGCTGAGGTGGGGACACTAGCAGTGTTTGAGCTATATCTTATTGCTAGTGCAATCTCTGGGGGGGGGGCCTGAAAGGAATATGGTTTAAAACAGAAAACTTAAATATTTGCTTCCTTTAGGTTACCTCTTCGCATCGTGCCTCTTGCTGCCTCTTCCTCTTACTGTACGTCCCAGTTTCTCTGCCTCTACCCTGTTTCCAGACTGTTCTTGCACCCTTCAGTGCATCTGCGTGACTGTGCTGCTGCTCTTCTTCCACCAGCTGCTTTCTTGGGTCACCTCTTGTATTTACCTTCCTCCTTGGGGGTCTTCGCTTGTCATCTCCCCCCTCTGCTGCTGTTTCTGGGCACCAGTGAGTCTATTTTGGATGAAAATCCTTTCAGAAAGGGCTGTGTGCAAACACCTATGCTGCTTGTTTGTACATTTTGGCGACCACACGCAGCCTGAGGCGAGCAGTTCCCACCCCAGGGTGCCTGGGTGGCAGCAGCCCCGGTGCTGCCTGAGGCACTGTGGTCAGGCACAGTGGGGACGCTCAGGCAGCTGCTTGAAGGGTACATGGGCTAATGGTCAGCTACTGTAGGCAAGTTCACTGCAGGCAACCTCACTGCAGGTGCCCATAACCAGGAAAGGGCACTCATGACTGCCATCAGAAATGCCAGAGACGGGAAGGGGTCCTGCCTTTTCCAGGTCAGGCTTTTTTTTTCCAGTTGAGTCTTTGAGCCTTCTGTTCAGCTGGCTGATTTCCACCCTGCCATCCCTCCTCTGAAAGATTATGTTTCTGTTGCAGAGGATGATCATGGCCAAAAGCTTTCCCAATTCTCCCTCACAATGCTGTTTTGAGCAAATGATGAAGAGGGCACTGTGCTCCTGACTTACTCAGTCTGGTCCTATTAACCATAGGACAGTGCAGCCCCGAGTGACCAGCCTGGGCTGGAAGCATGCTGCCAACTCTCACGGTTAACTAAGTCTTTTTATTATATTTTTGTGGAGAAACAGTGTTTAGTGACTGGGACCAAGGCCAGGAACAAATTAGTGGTAGAACCAGAACTGGAACTTATGATGTGACTTCTTGGCTAAATTGCTTAATATTCCTCTCTCTCAATGTCTTTCTTTGTAAATGATGTATTCACAAAGTTAGGGGTGCTGGCAATTAAAATTATGCATTTTCAAACCATACTTGATAGGTTTGGTTTGTAATGAGGCTTTGCAAATTGTAACTGCATTCCAGGTTTTGGGTGTCTGTAGAGGACAAGCACTACTGGCTGAGCTTATGCCAAAGGACATTTTCTAAAAATCATGTTGAAATGCTGTCTACTTATCTTCCTGTTTTCCCCTCTTATTAAATAGCTTTTATGCTTTATTAAGCTCCTCTTTATGAAAACTACTGATAAAGTTAAAATAGCATCAGAAGAGACATGACTCATAGCTGTATAGAAGTACCAGCTGAAATTCTGTAAGTTTAAGGTATGGTTCTGCAGAGTAAACGTTTCTGCTCAGTAATAAGTCTTCTTATTTAACTGTGTGCTCTTTGTTTTTTAGATCTTTTATCCAGAGACTACGGATGTCTATGATAGGAAAAACATCCCTCGGATGATATACTGCATTCACGCTCTAAGGTAACTGCTGACAGGAACAAAAGTTACAGTACCTGCCAAAGTTAGGAGTGTAAGTCTTGAAATGGCTTTAGGGCAACCAGTATATCAAAATCTGTCAGAATTTACAAGTTCATTAATTTTAAGTTGGAGACAAAAGCTGAACTTTGTCAGGACATTGGCCAAGTAATTTTCAAAAGAGACTAAGGGCTACTGAATTCAGCACAGACATCCCTCTCTCGATAGTACACCCCCTTGCAAAGTGAGCACACAATTTCAAAATGCATCCTTCAACAGAAATCAAACAAATTAACAGAAACTTAGCAAAACATTAGTACAACCGTGGAGCAGGCATGCTGATCAGCCTGAAAATGATGAACTGACATCTTTCTGTCCCAAAACTGAAGCAATTACTTACTGTATTCTGTGGTAATTTATGTAAAAATGAAACATTTGCAAAGATTTCAAAATTCTGAGCAACTTGACTTTTAATGTAAACTAAGAGAGCCTTTGGCTGCACCATTGAAAGTAGAGATTAAAATTTTTTCATGTTCTGCCTTAAGGTTTTCTTGATGTTTAGCACAAAAACATCTGCCCTGTGCTGTCCCTGGTGTGAGGGACAGTGGTGTTGGCAGACAACTCCACCCTCCTGTGGCTCTTCTAGTTCATTTCCTGCACATAGAGACTTTTCCCTTTCAATATTTTTTGGCACTAATCTTTCAGAGAACATAATTAACTTACACCCCAAACTCTCTTCTGTTTCTAATGGTGTTCAAAGGCACATCAGCTGCTCCAGGGCTATCAGACAGAAACTATTCAATACATGCTTTACTGAAAATTTTTAAGGGCTAATCCTTGAAATTGTGCCCACTCTTGCACTCTGGGATGTGCAGTAACTCCCAATAAGCAGGACTTCCCACCAAAGTTCACAGTATTTGCTTTACATGCCAGGTGTTCAGTTGGCAGCCCAGTATATTTTTGCCATCTTTGACAAGAGTTGCCACTTGAAGTTATTATACTTGGTGTAATGTTACCTGGGAAGTGACTCCAGGACTATTTGAGGGTGGCTCTTGCCTGTAACTTGGTAGTGCAGTCTGTTCTGACAGCGAGTGTCTTGTGTAAGCTTGAAGGGATTTCCCAAAGAGGACCCATGGGGCTATAACCCTAACCAGGTCAGGCTCACTCAGTGTGTCTGCCCCCTGGCTGTGTTATGGGCCAGCTCAAACGTTTTGCAGGAGGTGGAAGAACACATTTAATTTTTCTAGTATTTGCCCCTCATGTACATAGGACATGTTAACTGTGGCTTTGGATGCTACATAAACAACAACCCCATCAAATACCTTCTTAATATCTGCCTTATCATTGCAACGGCAGTAACTCTTATCCTGAACTGAGGTTTACAATGGATTGCGCTATAGTAGAAATTTTCCTTTCTCCATCATGACATGCCCCAGGATTTATGCCATTACCAGAATTAGTCTGTGGTGTCTCAGCTTTCACTTCCAAGTTTGTCCTGTTTAAATTACTTTTTCTTGATGCATTTCAACACAAAGCTCTAACTCTGTACCTCTGTACTTAGTATGGGTTTTTTTAGTGCTATTATTTTAGAAATGAACTTTATATCGTATGTGTCATGCCACACTGAAGAGGAATAGGCCTGGGATGCTGTTGTTTATGATGCTTTCCCATGAGGTTGTACACCCCTGTGCCTGCATCCTGTGCAGGATGTAAGAATAGAAGAAACAATGACTGAGCTTTATTTATCTTTACCTTTTCCTAAAATGCATGCCATAAGTCCTTCCCTGGAGTTTTTCAAATCAAACTCCAGTCTCAGTATTGAATGGCATGCAGGCTATATTGAAAGCTGTCTGGCAAAGAATAGAATTAAGGACAGGGCACTTTGCTTGGCCAGCAGTGTTCCCAGGTGGGTTGGCACCAGAGGAGTGCTGAGCTGTGACTGAAATGTGTATTTGACATCTGAAATAGTAACATTTTGCAGGGAAAGTCATTGGCTGTTTATTACTTTGCTGATCTTTTTCTGCTAGAAGGCCTGAGGATAGATGGTTACTCTAAGCATGATGGTTTAAATAGAGTTTTAGGATATGTCCTGATTCAAGTTCAAAATTAAGACCATTGCACTTAAAGCATGTGGAATGACTTGTGCTGTCAAATACAACACTGCTCTGGCCAGGAAGGAGTGACTTAGCAAACTATTTCTTATTATATTCCTGTTGAGTGTAATTACCTCTTGCTTTTCTCTTACTGAAACATCAATACTTAAAGTATTGACTGGGACCAAGGCCAGGAACAAATTAGTGGTAGAACCAGAATTGGAATTTCTGGTTCCAGCTTGAAAAATACAAAGGCATAGGTTTCATTTCTTGCACTGTTTTTCTTGTGAAAGCAGATTTGGATTTGTTCCTGCACTTAAGTGAGGTTAAGAACAGCTTCATTTAAATTAAGATGCTAACGGTGATTCTTCTTCATAAATAGCAGTGCTTGGAGATATTTTTTGCCTGAAAATCTAGTTTTCAAATTATCTTTGCAAGAAGAACACTGCTACATACTAGACAAACTATCCTTCTGGAAGCTGGACAGTTTCAAAACATTGTTTTCCTAGGAAGCAGAAGAATAACAAGCATGCCTTGAAAGAAAAAAAACATGCTGTTTTCAGATCTGTTTTTCACAGCATGTTATACATGAGCTAAGCATAAAACAAGTCCTAGGAACATCTTCCTGATATGAGATGCAGTTCTGTGTGGGTGATGCTTTGTATTGAAAGGAGTTTCACCTAGGAGCGGCTCTTTCTCCTTTGTTTTTCCCTTGCTCCTGATGTCTCCATATTCAGTTTTCTTAACCACGAGGCCCCCTGCTTTTGACTTCGTGTGCTTTGTGAGGTTCAAGTTACACAATAAAAACATTAAGCAAGCTGTTTCAAGTGAAATTATATGTTAACTCAGAGTAGAAGTGTCTTTGTGTTCCCTGCAAGACTAGAAGAACATTTTTAGCACCATCTGGTGGTTAATAAGTTTATCCAAACAAAGGAGTGTAGGAAATATCACACATGGTTCAACATCCTTCTAGAAGTGCTGAACAGCAAAAAAAATATTATTTAATGTTCATAGCACTCTTTTTTCTTGTATCTTTTTATTGTGATGACCCAAAAAAGAGTCAGCATAGTGATGCTGCTGATTTCCATAGCTGTTTGTATGACACCCAGCATTTCAGACAGGATTGTGTCCCTGTCTCAAGCTTACAGCAAAATCTCTTTCTACCCAAGAAAGACTGAAGGGCAGACCAGGGTAACAGAGGAACCTGGTTCATTACTATAGTCTTGTAAAGTCTATGTGCTTTTTTTCCCCTGAAGTAGCTGATTTGCATTTTAGACAGATTTGAAAGGTAAGAACGGCATCAGCAATGATTTTGAGAGGTTGCAAAGGAGTGTTTATCTACCTGAGATCCTTTGTTGTGTTCATCCAGACGGGGACAGGACAGAGGAGTAGCTGTGGCAGCATGGAAGATAAATGCTGATTCCACGGGCTCCTAAATAAATACAACAGCTACAAATACAATATTTGAAATATCGTCCTATTATTTGCTATTAGCAAAAAAACCCCTTCTACAACAAAACACAAAAGGGAAATATGCCTCTCTGGAAACAAAAACCCTAAACCCCAAAGCACAATTGCAATGAATGATGTTGGGGTTAAGTAAGTTTGAAAAGAGGTGGAAAAGGATCCTTTTGGAGGAATGCGTTATTTAAGTATTGTTTTTAAAATCTGTCTTTTTTGATTCCTTCTTGCTTAACTCACTTGTTTATTGAATTTCACTGATAAATTATAGAAACATCAGTCTTTTGTAGATAAATACATGCCTTGTGTTTGGAAGCTACTGAGAAAATATGTATGTATTCAGCTGTTTTCTTTCAGAGAGCACCCCAGAGCTCTATGAATGAGTGAAGATTTTTTTCATGCTACGTCGAAATAAAATATTAGTTCTTGGATAGTACATTAAATCAACTTTCTTCGTTTTCCAAGAGTAAAATAGCTTATGATACAAATAATTTTGAGATGGTATTGGATGGACTTACAGGTCCTTGTTCCTCTACACTTAGTAAGAAGGGTGTCAGTGATTTATGTGTCTTCTGCTAGTAATTACTGGGATGTAATTAATGCAAGTCAAAACAGAACATAGATCCAAAGATACGAGCTGTGCTAAAATGCTTTCAGATCTCGATTTCCCCCCAGTCCTAGCTTTTGCATTTCTTTACCTATCTTTCACTAAGGCTTTCTACTTGTTTATAAATCCCCTGTGACCTGAGATACACTGACAGTGACTCTCTCTTAGACATGCTTCTTTTTCTGTAAGACTTAAAAATACAGAACAAAGAAAATTGTAGTGTCAGTTTATTCTGTATTGGCTCATGTAAGTCAAGGGTTAAAGGACAAGCTTCATAAAAGTACTTTTCTCTTGTACAGAAAGCAAACCTCTCAATCACATACGGAACTTTAAAGCCTAATTTTCTCCTTTGCAGCTTATATCTCTTCAAACTAGGATTAGCTCCACAGATCCAGGATCTTCTGGGAAAAGTAGACTTCACAGGTAAAAAAATGCTTATATAATCATATGTTAGATATTTTTTTTTATCCTGTAAATCTGCTAACATAGTGCATACATTCTATTATGGCCTCTCTCCTCCAACAACATTGTTACAATCACTGTTACAAATTAAACAGGTGGGAGGCTGCTGTTTTTAATGATTGTCAGTCTCCAAGGGACCGGAGGGAGTGAGTTTGCATGAAATACTTGTCATATCTTAAGAGTCCTTCAAAATGGGGAGGAAAACTGCTCAGAAGCCCTGGCCACAAGCACTTTCAGAAACATTTTTGTAGGTCTGGTTGTTCATAGTGAAATTGTCATGCTTTTGTTCTGATAATATTTCCTTTTTTTTTTTTTTTTGTTGAACAGAGGAAGAAATCAGCAATATGCGAAAGGAACTAGAGAAATATGGTATACAGATGCCATCTTTTAGTAAAATTGGTGGGATTCTGGCCAGTGAATTATCAGTGGACGAAGCTGCTTGTAAGTGTGACTCTTGTTCTGTTCTCTACCGAATGCTTTGACAGGATGCTAACAAAATATTTTCCATGTTCTAATTCACTTAGTTTGCCACCTCTTAATAACTAGAACGAAAAGCAAGCAAGTTTTCACTATCACATTGCTTCATTGTTACAAGGCCTCTTCAAAATTTGCAGTCTGAGTTTTTTAGGATCCCCATTGAACCATAGGAAGTGCTACCAGAAGCAAAGATTTCTTACAATATTTCGAATGGGTTTAATGTTTTGGTAGCTAGTGCTTCTCTAGAATAATGAATTGGGCTCTGTGCATGCCTCTGCACCATGTGGCTAAAATGCAGATGGCCATGGGAACATGGACATGTCTTTTCTGTGTCTCCTCTTTTTATTTTTTGCCTTTTGCAGTTTTCCTAAAACACACAAATAGGTTGATGTGAGGACAAGTCATTGTTCCAGACAGACAACTCTCTCACATATGGTGTTGTATATGTGGAACATGCCTCCATGGGTAGCTTTCAATCTGTCTGACCACTGGCGTGTGACCCAAAGCGTGGTAGAGCTGGTGGGGGGTAGGTCCTGCTGGACAGTTATGGTTCTTTTGAGCCTGTCTTAAACAGCTTCCATTCAAAACCAGAATTAAATGCTTTTTATGCTGCCTATGCCTATTCATCTGTAAGTCTGGGTGGTTTTCTCTATATCACTTTTTTTTTTGTGAAATGAAGTGATATATTACAAGAAAATTGCTTGCATTTAAATGTTGTGAAATCAGGTGTGTCCTCTTAAATCAACACTTGAGCTCCAGTTATTTGTTCAAGATCCCAGTCTTTTCAGCAGGGTAAACTGAAGACCAGAAGGGTTGGCTTTAGTGTGTTCCATTGCTACTTCATTCAGCCTTGCAAAGCGGCAAGCTGATTCATGATGTTATGTAGTGTGCTGAAAGTTTCAGAGCCCAAATTAAAACACACTTGATGTTGATTCACATTGTCTGTGTTGTATATTTTGAAGCCTGCTTATAATATATGCATGCTTCACCAAAGCTAGCTCTTAAAATGCTGCCTTTTAAAGTGGCAGGAGATTTTTAGCAGATTTTTAGATATTTAGTGACTATCAAGCATTTTTTCAGGCAGCTTCCTCTGCCGAAGATGAAAGGGCTGAAACATCCTTCACTGAAAGCCTTATTATAGTGTGTATAGTGTATAGAAAACATTAACTTCTGAAATGTTTTCAGTCTTAGAAAAGCAGGGTTTCTTGATGCTGGTTCAGTCCCTCTGAGCAAGGATTGTGCTGTAGATAACATGCTCTGCCCCACAACAGGAAACATCTGCTCTAGGAATCCTCACACACTAGGGAGGTTGGATAATGGAGATCCTGCCAGAGGAAGGGGTCTACCATCCTTCTTCCTAAGTGGAGTATGCAAAAGGAGATATGAAAGTGAAACAACTGCTGATGACTCCTACTCTGCTGCCAGCAATAGTATAAATCAGCATGGAAAAGAATAAGCCTAAGTGCTTTCACAGAGAGCTCATTCTGCAAGGAAACATCTCTCTTATTCCATGCATCCAGCCTGCTCTTTCAAGTCCAATTAGGCTGTTTCTTTTGGTGGGTGGGTTCACATCTACCAATATCTGTTTGATTCTCTCCTGTCTTGAACCTCTCTTTTGACTGCTTTTTGCTAGCTTCACTTAGGTTAGTGAAGCCTCTTACACAAGTGTGGAAGAGATAACATCCTTCCCATGTGTTCTGTGAGGATGTTTGGATCATATAGGTGTCTAAGGACAGTTTTCTTAGTCCCTTGGAGTGGATATGGATGTACACAGAGCCACAGAATGTCTCAAGCTGGAAGGGACCCATATGGACAGTTGAGTCCAAGTTCCTAATCGTCACAGAACTACCTAAATCTAAACCATAGAGCTAGGAGCATTGTCCAGATGCTCCTTAAACTCTCTCAGGTTTGATGCTGTGACCATTTCCATGGGGAGCCTGTTCCAGTGATTTACCACCCTCTCAATGAAAAACCTTTTCCTAATGTTCAATGTGAACTTTGTCTTTTCACAAAGTTTAATGACAAATGAACCAGTGTGTTTCTCTGCTTATACCTCCTCCACCATGCTAGAGTGATCTTAGGGCCAAATGTGTGCAGGGAGTAACTGGGAGGGGTGTGTGAGCCCCTACTCTACACCTAATTCAGCTGTAAGTGTTTTTGAGTTTGTACACTCATGCAAATTTACTGTGTGAAAAAACATGAGCTTTTCTGACTCTTAAGTTCTTGGAGCCAAGCATTTGTTCAGTAGCTGAAGTTTTCTTGTTTTCTCAAAGGAAAGGCTTAACACTTAAGCTGGTCAATGGCTGTAGTGAGTCTTATGACACTTTTTTCCCTTTTTCCTGTGTAGTAACATTTTGAGAACCCTCAAAAGCCTGCTGGGTATTTTTTGCCTCCATTTGAAGTCTGCTGTTTTGCTGTCTTGTGGCAGATGACAGGAGGAGGGACCATTACATCAGTGTCTCTCATGTGCCTAGTGGTTCGTGGAGATCTTGATGTTCAAAGAACCATCTCAGAGAGGCTTAAATGTGATGTGCAGGGCTGCATCCTGCCTGGGGGGTGGTCTTAAATGTGTTTTTCCAGAGGACAAGTTTATTGGATCTTCAATTTCCTTATTCTTGTGTAGCATCTCTCAGATTCACTCAATTTAGACAGTACTTTTATATGGACACAAATACACAGCTTGAAGGTAAAAACTACCAAAAATACTTTCCATTCCTACATGTAATTACCTTCTAAATAAAACAGGACTTGAGTGATAAATTGTGACTCATGTTTTATTTTCTGTCAGTACAATATTAACCATGTTACGGTTTAGCCCCAGCTAGCAGCCAAACCCCATACAGCCCCTCACTCATTCCCCCACCAGCAAGATCTGAGAAAAAATCAGAAGAGTAAAAGCTGGAGAACTCATGGGTTGAGAAGAAGACACTTTAATAGGGAAAGCAAAGGCTGTGCACACAAGCAAAGCAAAACAAGGAATTAATTCACTGCTTCCCATGAGCAGGAAGGTGTTCAGCCATCTCCAGGAGAGCAGGGCCCCATCACACATAATGGTTACTTGGGAAGACAAACTCCATCACTCCAAACATTCCTCCTTCATCCCCCACTTTATACACTGAGCATGGTGCCACAGGGTCTGGAATACCCCTTTGGTCAGTTGGGGTCACCTGTCCTGGCTGTGTCTCCTCCCAATCTCCCAAGCACCCCCAGTCCCCTCCCCAGTGTGGCAGTACCAAAAGCAGAAAAGGCCTTGGCTCTGTGCAAGCCCTGCCCAGCAACAGCAAAAACATCTCTGTATTATCAGCCCTGAGTTCAGCACAAATCTAAAACACAGCCCCATGCCAGCCACTGTGAAGAAAATTAACTCTACCCCAGCTGAATCCAGCACACCCCAGTTTGGGTGAAGGGTGAACATGGAGCAGACAGCGATTTGCCACCTTTGAGTAAACACGAAGTTCTGCAGTCTAGAGAAAACATGGAGTGGAATGTTTGAATCTGTAAATTATTGAACATAAATTAAACACTCCTTTCAAGAAGAAACAGTGACAGCTTTGACTTTTTTGCATCCTGATATTTAGGACTATGCTTTCAATTTTAGTGCATGCAGCTGTAATAGCAATCAACGAAGCTGTTGAGAAAGGAATAGCTGAGCAAACCATAGTGACTCTGAGGAACCCAAATGCAATGTTGCTCAACGTGGATGAGGAACTGGCACAGGACTATCAGAATGAACTCTTTGACGCAAAAAGGAAGAAAGAATCAAATGCAAGACTCAAGGTAGTGGTGTTTTATTGGTACTCCTAGTACACGCGTTCCTTCCTGTTTCTTCTTATGCTGTAGTATTATTGTTTCAAAAATTAACCTAATTTTTTTAATTAGTACAGTTAGGAAGAACCCCCCCCCCACTTTTAAGATAACTAAGAGAAATAATGGTAATGCAATGACCTAAAAGCCAATTTTATAAGAATATGATTACTATGAGTATGATGCAGCTTAACTTTGCCCAAAGGCTAAAAATACCAGAAGACTAAATACTAAAGAAGACTAGTTTTCCTCCATTAATTGCTTTAGAAAAAACAAATTAACTGCTTAAAAAGTTGTAAACAGAATAATACCCTTTTTTGAATATAAAGTATAACCTCTGCCACAGATATTTAATATGAAATTATTTGCTGTGTTCTTTTACATGAGAGCTAATGGTCTCCATAGTTAAAAATGCTATACTATATTTACATTATTATTTTACAGGAAGCAGTAAACTGCTCAGCCAGTTATGACAAAGTGCTAATTTCTTCAGTTCACTTAGTCAACAAATTGCTTTACAAATACATTCAGTAAATGCTGCAGCTGATGCAGTTTTAATGACTTCAGCTAATAGCTTTTCTGTCTGCAAACTGTTTTGTGTGAACTAGCAACAATTTTGTTTTCTTAGAATGGCACAATTTCTGATGAAGAGAGGGATGTCTACGAAGAGTTGCTGACACAAGCTGAGATTCAAGGCAATATCAATAAAATAAACAGTAAGCTATTCTGGATCCTTGTGGAAGTATGCACACAACACGTGATCTCCCAGATTCCAGCTGAACACAACTTGAGTCCACCTGAACAAACAAAATATTTCTATGGAAACTTGTAAAATATGCACAAGTAGCTAATATCTGTCTACAATTGTTTTTTTCATGCTATTCCTTCTCTACTAATCTTTGGCAGGCGGGGCTAATGTCTGTTTGTGGTTTTTGCTGTAAGGATTCCTCAGTTCAGAATCGAATCATTTATTGCCTGCTCTGTTTCCTTACGTTCTTTTTGTGTGCAGAATACTGTAAATTTTGACCCCCTCTTCTATATAGACCCAAAATTCATGCATAAGGTTCCACTTAGCTGTGGTTGAGCTGCTTCCACACAGGCTCACACAGAGCCAGAGACTCCCTTTGTAGGGTTGGGCATGAAAGAGGTAATTCTCTGCTAGCTAAAGATTGCCACCCTAGCTGGCTTTTACAGAAAGTGAGATGCTGGCAGCAATGGACTTTTTTTTCCCCATGAAAGCCTTATTTGCTGTTTATAGGCATTGTTTTCATTTCAGTTCACATAGCTTTAGTCCAAGTGAATGAGGCTATTGACCGGCAAGATGAAGGGGCACTGATGGCAGGTTTGAACCGTCCTGCTCTGAGCCTACTTGAAGTTCTGCCACAAAATTCCTCATGGTACCTATTGCAATTGTGTGATTCTAAAGAACAGAAAATGCAGGTAATTGAATGGAACAGGTACTATGTGTCAATTTGCACATTTTTAGCTGGTTTTAATCCAGAGAGAAATTATCTTTACTCTGCATTTCAGCATCATTTATGAAAAGTTATAAAGATTTGAGAATAATTGATGTACTAATCAACACCAAAGAGCTGCATTTGCTCTAAAAAGCATAATATCCTTGTATTTACTAAGATATAAGAAGAAAATTTAAGATATAATATCCAGCCCCTAATACTTTGTTTCCAAAATTAGTTATAATACAAGTAGTACAAATAAAGTACAATAGTACAAATAAAGGTAATATTGAACATTAACATCATTAACATCAAATTAAAGTGCCAATTGGGTTTTAAGGAGAAAATCTATTATTTTAACTAAGATGAAAAATCATAGGAAAAGATTAATGCTGTGTTTACTGAGCCATGTATTTGATGCACAGGTGATAGTACAATCAAATCCCAGTGTACCATCACTGGACTTTGTCCCTTATCTCACATCAAACAAAAACATAATTAAATTTTGTTTTTCTGATCTGTTAGATAGCAGGCATTCCAAATATGCTCGACAAAAGTGAAATTCAGAAAGAAGTTAGTGTTGCCAATGCGGAAGCTGAGGCTCACAAGCTTAGTGAGTAACTGTTTTAATACTCTTTACCATCACCATTTAGTTATGTTAAGCTAATTAAGTCCACCATTTCTTGCACATAAACAAGGTTTCTCAAAATGAAACCATATGTATTGCATTTTATTCTTGTAATCTTTCTTCTCAGTGTCACAATTGCCAAGCCACCAATCTGTGCTGCATTGGATGTACTCTTATTTGAGATAACTAATTTGAGCCACTGGCAAACCCAGTGGCTAAAACTGAAAACAATGCATGGCTTGATGGCTTGAAAAAATATTTACCAGTGCAGTATTAATACTCACTTGGGAGCAATGACCATACTTGTAGAATTAAAATGGAAGAATATTTTGCAATCATATTGCAGAAAAAAATTATTTGCACTTTCAGACACACATATCTAAATCTAACCTATCCTTAGTCTGTGAAGAATCCCACATGACACAAGTTATAGTTTGTAAAAAGATATAGTGAAAGGGGATCTAAATTTGCAGTGCATGTGTTGCTGCTTTTGACTGGAAACTTCTTTGCTAGGAAGTTAACCTTTGGTTAATCTGCTGTCATTTCATGCTGCATCTGGGCATGGCTGTTTTGTCTCTGGTACTGTTTCCAATGCTTTGAAATCCAGGCTGATTGCTTTTGTAATGTGCCTTAAAGGCTATGTTGTGAGGTCAGCTTAAGTCAGAAGATAAATTTTACTTCATACCTTAAATGTTAGCCTGTTTCAGATTAGTTAGCCATGGTGAGGAGTACTTTCTCTGAAAGAGTTATCTCTTGGCAAAGGAAAGGAAGAAGAAAATGTGATGTGTGAAAAGCATTAACAGCAATCTGGAGAGTAATAGTTCTTATGTTTGGCTTGAAAAGGAAAAAGTAGTGGCTTTTGTTATAGGACTGTGAGCAATGTAAAGTATGTTTTGCAATTTGCATGCTGAGTTTCAAAACTAGAAGTCAGTAGCTTGGTTATTGGCTGCAGAGCTAGTCTAGTCCATTTGTGGACCTTGATTCTTTTCCTCTTTGCTCTTTTCTTTAAAAAAGCATGCATGCATGCTGTAGCTGTGAGAGCCTTTCCTGGTTTCTAACTTTACGAAAAGCCAATAGAGTGTGTCTTCAGGGAAAATGTGGCCCCATATGACCATGTTTCAGAGAAAATTAAGTAAGAGGCAAGGGGACTTTTTTTTAGGTGGGCATGGCTAAAAGGTTTTCCAAGCCTTTGTGTTGTGTGATAAGCTCTGAGTGTTGCTGTATACACGAACTGTGGATGGTGTCTTCTGTACAAGTAGTCTTGTCTCAGATTTGGGCAGTCAGTGGTGACTAAAAATGTTCCCTGGGTAGCAGTACACAGAAAAGCTTTATGGTAAGGCAGAGGAGTAGGGCTTATTGATGAAAAAAGGCATTTGCATAATTGCTGTTCTTCATTCGGCCACGTGTGCTCTAATCTTCAAGGTTGCTTCCCTTTCTCCAAGATCAGAGTGGTGCCTTGTACAGTGTGTTCCTGGGTGTGTCCTGGCCTGGGTTTCTTCAGAGGTGACTCCTCCAGGTGTGCAATTATGGTGGCAGTGACTAAGCTGAGGGATGTTGTAATGCTTCTGCAGCTGCCCAAGTGGGAAGTGTTTTTCAGCATTTTTCTGCTGGGCTTCAAACCTCTGACAAAGTCAGTTCAGCAAAAAGCCAAACAGGCAAGTAGTTCAGGTGCTGAAAAGGGGTTACACTCATACCCTCATATCCCTCTATTGTGGTCTGTTTAAATTAAAATCTGAGCTGTAGCAAAGGGATTCATTTCTAGATGGCAGTGCCTGTAATGACTGATCTTCCCCACTGGTAGACAAACAAACAGGTGTTGGCATGCAGAGGACGTTCTAGAAACCATAGCACGTGGATTTCCATCAGTTCAGCTACTGATTTTCTGGCAGAAAATCCCACCTCTCCAACATACTTGGCTGATTTCTACCAGGCCTCCTGAAATAGACACTAATAATGTTGTTGGTACTTCAGGTTCTGGCCTGTTTTAGCTAACTCAATTAGATCCTTCCAAAGGAGGAGGTGAGAGAGGAAACGTGGTGCAGAAGGAAGGGAGAATTTGGAGTGAAGCAAGACTGAGGTGCTGGAGCTGACATACACAGCAGTACCTGCTGCAAGCACACCCAGGAGGAGTTAGATCTTTCTCTTTGCTAGGGTGGGGTCAGCTCCTTGTTTTGTGTTAAAGGTAAAACAAGCAGTCTCTCATTTCTAAAAGCCCAGAAATTTTAAAGTCCTCCAGTCAATTATTTGCTGCGTACCTTTGAACAGACACTATTTTTGCAACATTCAGCAGTCTTGTCTTGAAAAATTTCACAAAAATGTTTTTTCTCTTATGACAGCAACTTATATTGTTTGTAATAACCTAGTTGTCATCTACATGGCATGAAGAGGAAACAGCATATGAAAATTAATAAGCTTTTTTCCCTGCTGTTCTTTAGAACTTATAGCGGTTGACAATATCAATACAGCAATTCGTAACTGTGATCCTAGTAAAACACTGGTTGCACTGATGAAACCCGAGGCACAGCTGCCTGTTGTTCACTCATTTGCTGCTGCTGTCTATCAGACTGAGCTGTTCAACCTCCAACAACAGAATGCTGTGGTAAGAGTGAAAAGCTTACAACCTGCTCGTTGATGTTGTGTAGTCAGACCATGAAAGAGCACAAACATAGCATGTTGTTGTGTAAAATCAGATGTAACTCTCTTGCCATGGTCTTACGGATTGCATGAATGATTTTGGTTGAAAAGGCAATGTTGAATTGCAGAATTGTTTCTTGCCACACTTCAATCTGGCTGAGCTCTTGCATTGCAACAAATCAACTGACTTTTTTTAAGTGTTGCATGCTCTTAATGAGAACTAACTGTGGTTTATATATATATATAGATTTATATATATGTAGAAAAGTAATCCCCCGTTATGAGTAAGACCAGAAGAGATGGGATTGTGGGGCAAAAGAAGGAAAGGCAGAGACTGGATGGGACATAGAAACCCAGTGAGCTCCACCACCTTTGTGTCAGTCTGGCATGCCTGTGACTAGGAAACTTTCCAGGCTTCTTACATCAAGTCCATCTCCTCAATGGTATCTAGAGTGTGTAACTCAAATTTGTTACACTGCATATTTAGCTCCCTGACTGCAGTACATTATTGTCCTACAGAACTACCTGGCACATGATGAACTGTTTATTGCAGTAGAAATGTTGTCAGCTGTTGTGTTGCTAAACCAGACCTTGGAAAATAAGGACATCCTAACGATAAAGAATCATCTCAGAGATCCATGCATTGGCTTCAATAATCTGGAAGAGGAAAACTTGCAACGGTAAAGGTTCATTTTTGTCCTGTCTGGATGAGACTTGGCAACTTCTGAAAAAAATACATAGGCATTTACTGGGTGGGCTGTCCTGTGTCATGTCTGTGAAGTTGAAAGAGCTGCAAGATAAACATATGTGTTTTAAATTAATAAGAGGTAGTGTGACAATTGCTGAACTAGTTGTATCTAAATGTAAGCAATAACACAGCCTTGGAGGCTGTAGTAGATGTGTGAGGTGCAGGGAAAATATCCTCAGAAAGCAAACATGAAGATCTGACAAGAACTTTTGCAGACACTAAAACATGAAACAATTGTAGCTGGAAATTGTTAATCACTAACCACTTTGCAATTCTGAAAGATGATCTTTGGAATGAGTTGGTGTTTAATGCCTCAAGGTCCAGGAGATCCCTTAAGCCCTGGCCAAGCCCTTTTTTGCTTGCTAGAAAGGTGAATACAATGCTGTGGCATACACGTGTGTTCGGCATTACATTATAGCCTTCACTTGGCTGCCAGCTGCTCGCCTTGTCACCTGCCTGACTTACCACAGACACGTGCTGCTACTGCAGTTGCTCTCTTGTCTATCAATAAAAAGTCAGGCAACACGACCATTTGTGAGAGACCTGCGCCCCCAGCGTGCAAGGGAGAGCATGGGGATGTGGACCAGCTCCTATCTTGGCACAGGTGGTGGGAAGCCTCCGTGTGCTTCTGGAAGGCATTAGTAGGCACAAGGGACCACAGCAGCTGAAGATCTTCACTAGGTTGTCAGGGGATATGAATCTGAGAGTGGCCCTTGCTGGGTGTCTCAAAGCTGGAAGGAAGGCAGTCAGACTAGGAATAAGAGGGCCAGTGTTTTGGTTAGAGAGAGAAGAATGACATAAGATGGTGCAAAACTAATCTGCTACTTTGCCGCTGCTTTTGGTGCTCGTGAGCAAGAGAAGCAACATTATGAATACACAGAAATGGCCCCAAAGTGTCCCAAGTGCAGCATTTCTTGTGATGTTACTGACCCAATCTTTAGATTAAGCTGCCAGTCAATACAGATGAAACAGTAGGAATTAGTTGGACTCAACAACTGAATAAAATTTTATTATGCCATTATGTTAACCTGTGCTGCCAGCCATATGTTGAATATCACAGGAAGCTTTGACTTGCACAGTACCAGAAGAAATAGAGTAGAGCTAGAAAAACTTCATTGAGGGAGATGCTGTTCAATGGCTTTCTATCAGAAGAGATGAACTTGTTGGGAATGTGTTTTCTGGAAGAGAGAATTTAGGGGAAATATGTCATAGGTCTCCAAAACTGTGCATGTTGTGGAGAAGATTAATAGAATCAGTTACTAGCTTCTAATAATTCTAGTTGTTTGGGGATTCTTGAGAATTTAATAAAGAAAAGATTGGACCCTATCAAATATAAAGCTTAATTTTTTTAAAAAAAGCTATCATCTCACAAAACAAGTACTGGGGCTCATTCCTCAATAATACATAAGATTTTACATTAGAGTAGGTAAATTAACGAAGTTGTAGCCCTGTTTGCAACTACTGAAGTGATACACAGTCTCCAGCTTCGGAAGCCCATAAATGCAGGCTACTAGATGCTGGAACGACAAATCAGATTGGGAAATGATGAATCTCTCCGATGTTTTTTTTTTTTCTGGCAGTCATTCATTCCTCAGGCTTCTGATGGAAATAGAAGACACGTATTTGATCTGACATATTGTGGCAGTTCTATGCTTGATTCAGGAATATGAAAATTATTTAACTTATGTACATATAAATTTGCAGTACTGTGAAGGTTTCCAGCTCATCTGATCTGTGAGCCTTCTAGGAAGAGCAGACAAGGCTACAGAGCCTGTGCTTGGAGGATCTTGAGTTGTGGGAAGAGGGGCATAATTTTTTTTTTCAGTCTCTTGCCCAAGGCTCATCATCTTCCGCATTGAGGTAGCAGGAGATGCTACTAGCTGATACTACTGACTGAAATTCTGGTCTTTGAATTAGTGTCAAGAAGACAATAGTTTCTTAAAGCAAGAAGCTGACCATAACTTTTCCCACATTTATCTGTTGCACCATACAGCAAGTTGTATGTATGTATTGTCATCATCCCATGCAGCCAAGAAACGTTCTCTGAATTAGTGTGCAGAGCCATTTCTTCAGTTCCCGAAATGCATGTGTAGAACAGGCAGCTTGCATGTCTGCATAATTTCTGGCAAGAGCTGAGTTTGTTTGAAATTCAGTCATTGGAAAAAATACTTGTCGCTAAATGATGGTTGATACATCTGACTAATTCTTTATGGCACTTTATCTTGTATATGAAATACACTTATGTATTTTATATCTTCTTATAGTTATGCTGATACACTATTGTCTATTAAGTCAGAGGCTTCATCTCAAGGCCAAGATTATTTAAGCTGGAATGATATCCAGAACTGCATTGACATGGTTAATATGCAAATTCAAGAAGAAAATGAAAGTAAGTAATTCTTCCTCCACATTGCCCGAAGAGGTCATAGTCGGGTCTTTGGTATGTAAATCTGTGAACTAAGTGGCCTTGTTCAGACACTCTTGAAAAGAGCAGAGCATTTAAAAATTTTGAAAGCCTGATCATCTTTAAATGTCCTTGAAATATTCCTGTTTGTTTCAGATGGCTGAAGGATATCATAGGGTGCCTGCCTTCTGCAGTGTTAAAAATGCCATGGTTCTGCCTGCATGGCAGTATCTTCCAGCCCTGGATGATCTCACTTTGGGGATTTTGCAGTTGTAAGCAAAGAGCATATTGGGACATAGGGAAGGAAATTACAAGCAGTGTTCCATGGAAAAGTGTTTTATTGTGTAAATGATTCCAAGTGCTTATTTTTCACAAGGGAGTTAGTAAGAAGTTAGACAATGCAAATATCTTTCTTGCTCTCTCTCCTTTTGGGTAACTTGACTTCCTGTCCGAGAGTACCTTCTTATGCCCACATGTTCTCATGTGAATGGATTTAGAGTTTGTTTTTGAAGGTGAATGTAACTGTTTTGCCATAAGAGGGTGGTGTCATATTAAATGTGATAGCTGGTCATTTGGTCTTCAAAAAAGATAAAGTACCAAATTCTTCCACTGCTTATAGAAATTTGAGGCTATTGAGTTATGCCAGATTTGCTGGAGCAAGGAAATGAGAGGCAGCTTTCAGACTGCCTGCCATTTTGGAAGCTGCCTCAATGCAGCGTGAGAGCCTTTGTAAGACACGGGCTGCTCATGCCCTTCCTGTGTTGCCATTAGTGCCATGCATGCTGCTGTTTCATACTGGTAAGGGAAGTTTTATATTGCAGAATTTCTAAGACTGGCTGGATTATTGCTTCCTAAATCTAGTCCAGTGGTTGCCGTGGATCTGCACAGCTTGCTTGCCATGTGCCCTCTGGCAAGGTGGAATGCTGAGCAGTTTATTTGACTGGCAGAGTCACTTTTTTGTCTGAACCTCTGCACTTAGTAGGAACTGGAAGAGACCTTGCAGTAGCAGTGAAAGTCTTCAGGACCAAAATAGCTGCACTTGGTCTCAGTGACACTGACCTCTGCCTGGGAATGTTTGGAGAGGGCAGATGGGCAGAGAGAAGAGGAAGAAGAGAGGCCTCTGTTTCCATAAGCAAGTCTCATATCTGCATGGTTCCTCTCTGGGACCACCTTGGAAAAATTGCTCATTCCCCAAGCCTTATGATGACCTGGATCTGTGACCTCACCAGGTGGGTTGTGGTGGGTCTGGAGACACTTGTTGAGAGATGCTCCACTGGGAGCAGGGATGTCATCCCTCACAGGTGATGGTGAAACCCTTGACTGATGCCTTTCTGGGGTCACTTTAGGGACCACAAGCAGTGCATTTCAGTACTGTTTAGAGGTAAGACAAAATTGATTTGAAACTTCTGGGCCCAGTCTGAAGAAAATGAGTTAAGGTTTTATTAAATACACTGGGCCTTGTTACTTCCTGACTGAAGTACTGAGTGCCACTGGTCAGCAATGTCAGATTGGTTATTTACAGTGAAATTACAATGAACGAGGTGAACTGCTACGTAGTGCTATAGCTGGAAGTGCAGTATCTATGTATTTGTCCAAATCAGAGTTTCAAGTAATGTGGTCAGAAATCACTTGAAAACAAAATTTTCAGCACTGTGAGCCAGTACGTTAGTGAACATATTTATATGTTATACCCAACTTTTTCTTAAGCTTCATGTAGGTTCTTCTGCCCAGAAAACAGGGAAATCTATTCTCCTTTTTTTGTCAAGGATAATTTTGATTTTTAGGAAGAGTTTTATCCAGATACATCAATAGCTATGAGAGGAAGGAAAGCTGTATAGCATAATAGCTTCAAATGAATATAAGAACAAAAATAATTTAAAATCAGCTGCTGTTGCTGCCTCTGCTTCTTGTTATGTGATTTTTCTGTTCTTCGTGTTACTGCTTTGTTTGTACCTGATATCAGAAAAGTTGCAACTTTCTTTGGTAAGTGCCTCTTTAATAACTTTTCTGTTTCATAGGAATCATTGCAATTGGACACATTAATGAAGCAGTTGACCAAGGAAATCCTGACAAAACTCTAGAAGCCCTGCTATTGCCCACAGCCAAGCTGCAAGATGTGAGACCAGTAAATGCAAGGCACTATCAGGATGTTCTGCACCATGCCAAAGCACAGAAATGCAAGGTTAGAATTTTTACTGTTGTTCTTTGTGAGAAGTGAAATGCCAATTCTTTTTACTTGCTTCCGTGTCCATGTCCTGCTGCCCTGATGTTTGCATTAGCTTTGCCAGTGGGGTTGTAAATAAGCCAGTGACAACAAACTGGCACTTAGTAATTTTGCACTACAACTTATTCTGACTGGCAAAATGGATTAATTCTCAATGTATTAAAATTAAGACATATTCTGCATATGTCTTGCTACTGACTTGCTGTAATCTCACTTATTTTAATTATACTAGGTTGCTGCACCTATTACAAAATATGGGCAGCAGCAATGCTCACATAGTTATGAATTTGTGTAAGGATACAGTTACAAGACTGTGTCAGGCAGATAGCTGCAGTATGGATGGAAATTGAGGTTTTTGCCAGAAAAAAGTCACAATTATGGTATTACTTAAATCTCTGGGAAATATTTTGAGGAGTGTCCTTTGCTTAAGTTGTTTTATTGTAGTGGAGTTTTGTACATATTTCTTTTACAGCTTTATCATGCAATAACAAGCTGATGGTCTTCTACGTGCCTTCAGCTTAAACCTATCTCAGCAGGATGTTGCTATCTGCTTCCCCAAAAGCAGTGGCCTGGTTAGCATTACAGCATTACAGCTCAGGGAAGCATAAACAAAGATCAGCCTAGCAGCTTGCAGGATGTGACTGAACACAAGATTAGCTAAAGCTACTAGCACAGCACTTAAAATGCCCAGTGTCTGGAAAACACAATTAAAATTCACACAGTGTGTCTCTAATGTACTGTAATGTAATCAGTGTGGTGAGCTGGGGAAAGTCTGCAAACCCTGGCTTGTAAAGTATCTTCCAGCATTTGTCACCTCACCTGTGGTACCTGCTGTGAAACCATGTGTTTCTGTAATCTGCTGTCAGAACTTTTGAAAGGTGTTTGCACAAGTCAATTTCTCGCCAGGGTTCCCAGGTAAGGGCTGGTTTCACTGAGCCCTCAGTGCTGAAAAGCCTTCTCCCTCACCATGTGTGCTGGGGAGGGTTTCGTGCATTCTGACTTCGCCTGTCCTGGATGGGCCAGGGCCAGTATTTGCGCACAGTGCGGGTGGTGGCTGCACAGTGCTGGCCCAGGACATGCCATGTGTAAGCACAGTGAGTCAGGATGTCCCCAAGGCAGAGACCTACAGCCCACAGGTGTCTGCACACAGCAGCTCTACCCTGGCTCACTCCTGCCAGCTGTCCCAGTGCTCCCCAGATGCAAACCTGGTGCCCACTCCTGTCCTGGTGTGAATGTGCTCATAGCAAACAAATGAGTGTTTCCAAATTTTGGAACAAAAATTGTACAATCTCTTTGAAATCTTCTCACTCTGAAATGTTTGATGTTCCTAGAGACTTCTGCTGGCCTGTCTCTTCTGAGCTATTTTGGTTTTGCAGTCTTTTGACAACTACTTAGAGTACCTCCTCTCTGAACAGGAGTGTTGCTCGTGTTTCAGAAGAGAACAAGACACGGTGCTCCCAAAAGAAATACTCGGATGCATACTTACTCTTTACGGTGATCGATCATAGATATCACCATTCTTTAGGTAAAGAAATTATTTAGATTGACATTTCCTTAAAAAAAAAATCCAGACACAATTGAAAAGGTAGTGCAATTTTTGAAGTCTGTCTATTTTCCTCTTTTTCTGATCCCTGTTTATAAAGCAGATCTGTCTTAATTTGTGTTTAGCATGTTTTAAGAGTGAGCTGTGGTAAAAGGAAGTATTTGATTTACAAGGATAAGATAGGTCTCTCTATAAACTTCCTGCCCCAGCATCTGGAAAAACATATGTGTCAAACCTTCTCGCTTACTCCAAATAGCTTGCTTTCACTTCCCCATAGCTATGGTGATTTGGGGGAGTAGAGTCTGCACCCAAATCTACCAGAATCCATTACAGGTCCTTATCTCAGATCTGACCTATTTGTTCCTTGCTTGAAACTAAAAACTCAAACCTGGAACTTATTTTGTCCTGTAAATCTTAAACCAGAGCTTTTAACAGTTCTGAAAGGCCTTTTCAAATCAAATGCATTCAGGTCCCAGTGAAGAGAAACCTTGCGTTAAGGGAGTGGATTGTGGATAACTGAAAAGTTAAACACATGGACCAAATTCCTATGTTTGATTGTAGGGTTTTTTGTGTCATAAGTACAGAGGTTTTAGTTAGGTTCACCTTGTTTATATTTTCAATAGTTGTGTAATATTTGAATTATTTTAGAGTTATCTTTAAAATTTGTTCTTGTGCATGTTGAAGGAATGGCAGAATTAAAACTAACTTAAATTAAGAGCCAGAAGAAATAGAAGAAGGGGAGCTTCACCGGGCTGCAAATTCCCCCGAGGTATTTTCCAGTGCAGCTTATTTTATTTAAGTAAAGTTTTTTTACAATAGTATTATCAAAACAACATAAAACATTTTTATCCCCACTTCCACGCCGCAGTTACAAATTCAAATGACAACCACTGAGCTCATTTTCTATAAACTTAGTATATATGTAGGTTTTGAGTTTCTGTAAAGGTAAAAGTTGACCCATTGTTTTACTAACAATCAATGATAACTAGTTGCAGGATTTGTAACACTGTAGGTATTTCCTGTGAGGATGTGGAAATAGAGAATACTACAAAATAGCTTCCCTATTTTGCTTACCAAGCAAGAGTAACACATGCCTGGACTCACTGATAAGCGTCAGCTCCCAGCAATCCCTGGGGGCTAGGGGAGTGCAGGCGCTGACGAAGTGGAAGAACAAGTCTCCAGTGCAAAGCTGGTTAAGCAGCCTCATAGGAGAGGTAGTCTTGGAAGAGTCAGGTTCTGTGTCCACGGCTATAGATCTACTGTCCTGTGAACCTACGGGGACTCTGTATTTCCAACATCCAGGGCAGTGTTTGCTCTTCACTGCTCCCAGGCACGTAGAAAGTGCTTTTACTTGTTCCCATTTTCACTAGGCCAAAAGCTTGGTTTTGTATCACTGTTCCTGCAGTGATTGTTGGCTGAGAGCTAATGTGAAATATCACGAATTGCCCTAAAAGTGCTGTTTGAATGCTGACTCCTCTTCTGGTATTTAGAAGCTGTGGTGACTGATACTCTGGCAGTTTCTCCACGGCCAGAAAGTGATCTCAGAAAGAAATGGAGGTGCAGAGCTACTTACCTGAATCTAGGTACACAGGTGTTGCAATACGCGTAATAAAATTATAGAGCTGGAGAAGTGTATTTGTGGAGATATTCCTTGTGTTGGAGGAAGTAAATTTAACTGAGATTGTGTTTTCTAACATGTTTTACTTGAACTATAAATGTCACACCTGAGATTTGTTGCTATCTGGGTTAATACTATACAAAATTGTAATTCCAGTAATAGAAATAATTCATTTTTCCCTGGATATTTTAACCATTGTTAGATAAACATTGGATTGACTTCTAATTTTTGACATCAGAAAATAAAGGAAAGGATCAAGACAACTGTTTAGGCTGCTAAGACATAAAGCAATTAGATAAAAAGAATACAACCTATCTGTATTGTAATAGTAATAGTTGATGTGATGGATAATAAGGATAATATTGCTTGGCACAAAGCAAATAGCAAAGATGGTAAGAATCAAAAGACTGACTTTAACATACCAGAACCATTCATGAGTCTTGAGTGTTCGTATAATTGAGACATAGCAGAACACGATGGTTGCAAGCGGTATCAAAAACCCGAATACCGCTAAGGACACATAGTAGTAGAACTGGAAGGAAGATACGGTTTCACAGGCGCTGTGCACGTCGTGGCAGGTGTAAATGTCCAGTTGCTTCACGTAATAGCTTTGCTGCATGATGCCAAGCGGGAGCATGTACAAGAAGACGATGGCCCACACGGCAGCGCAGGCGGCGATGGCATAGGCGCGCTTCGGGAGGCCCTTGTAGGTGAAGGGGTGAACGATGGCCATGTAGCGGCTGACGCTGATGCACGTGAGCAGCAGAATGGAGCAGTACATGTTGCCGTAAAACACCGCCGTGGCCGTTCGACACATGGCTTCCCCAAATATCCAGTTGTTCCCGTTGATGTGGTAGGCTATTTTGAAGGGCAGCATGATGCAGAAGAGCAGGTCTGAAACAGCCAAGTTTGTGTAGAGGACGGCAGTGCACACAGAGCGGATCCTGAAGAGTAGCATCCACAAAATGATGGCATTAGATGGTACACCCAATAAAACTGCACTGAGGTAGACGGCAGGTATTAGCTTGGTGCTCAGAGAGCTGGTCAGGTACTCCACTGTGCTGTTGTTCACTTCTGTTAGAGTGGAGTCGTTTGACTTTTTTGAAGTGCATTTGTTTTCTCTGATATGGATGGTTGTTGTCTCCCCTTCTATAGCGTAAGGGGGGATGTAATCATAGTCTCTTGCTGAAATTCCACGAAAAGTTTTGATAAGAGACACTGTTTTAATTGCAGAGCCATTCAGTGAAAATTCTGAAGCTTAGAAATAAAACAAAGTTAAAATTGTTAAAAAGGACAAACTACTGTATTAACAATATAACGCACCTTCAGGAACACAGAAGGATAACCATCTCCATGTGAAAAGCAATATAAGTTTGTAAAAAATTTGGTGACATTCTCCTCTGCTTTAGGTGTTCATATCAAATGTACGGACAACACTCTCCATTTATTGTTTCACACTCACTTGAAAATTCATCATTAATGTAGTATTAGCTGATCTCTCTGCATTTTGTGTGTTTTCAGTAATTTTTGGTGAAAATATCAGACACTTCTGCAATGCTTATGACCAGTGGAGGGTTTTTCCCAGTAGTAAGAATGTTGGTCATTCATAATATAAGCAGTCTTGGTTTAGGCTTGATCAGAATTTCCAAAGCAAACACCATTACTGTCCTTGTCACTTCATGTATGAAATGCATGACTGCAAAAGATGCAAAAAGCACTATCTAGTCTAACACAGACTGAAGCTTTCAAATTAGAAAACTGAAATTACCCTTGTTTTTTTTGGTCTCACATGTGAAATTGTTATTCTTCAGCTTCTGACTAAAGCAAACCAGATCTTTTCAGCTTCTCGTACCTGAGCAAGGGCAGTCTTGAGAACTGAAAGCAAACGCTTGGGCAGGTATTAGGTGTGATTTACTGGGAAGTCAATAAAACTTTTCAAGCAGCAGGAAAATGTTCAGTGAGTAAATATTGCCAGCATGTGGGCAAAAACAGTAATATCACTTTTATTAATGCCTGTTCCTGAATCTTTAGTAGAGAAATTTGTAGAGACATTGACATTTCCACATGAAGCACAAATGTGTTCAAAATGCTTTTTGAAGCCATGTGTTGTAAGATAAATTTTGCACAGTAAACTACTGTGTAAGTATTTGTGTCACTTTTATTTTCTTAGCTGTATTCAATGCAAAATTACTTATTGTAAAGCCTAGAGCATGCACCATGAAACTGGAATTCAGAACCAAACAGAAATATGGATGAAAATCTTTGGACTTTTTTTACCTTTCCATATTTGAATAAAATATGAAAAACAGTTTTATTAATGCTTACTGGCAGATTTACAGTAGAATGTTTTTAAATAATAATTAGTATAATTAGTAGACTGCATCATTTTCAGTAGTTTTTTGATGGTTACTCCAGAAAACTAGTTTTAACCGCTCTTTAAAAGTCATACTTGTGCCTGCATGGGCAGGCGTGTGTGTGTGTGTGTGTGTATATATATATATATATGTATGTATGTATGTATATCAGCTTTCAGAATGAGCTTGGTTTGAAAACAGTTTTAATTCTAGAAAGGAAAAAAGCCAGATTTATTATTTGATCATTTCCTGTAGTTATTTTTATCACAATAGTCATCTGAGCATTTCCTTCTAATAACACCATCTGTGAAGTTGTAAAACAAGACACTACACGTTTAAAATTGTCATATCATTACAAAAATACTAGATAAAAGATGTGTCTTCAGTAAGTACAGAAAGTTCCCTTAAAATTATTTATAGAAAATGACTGGGAGAGGTAAGGTGTCACTGAAATGAAAAAATAAAAATCTGCTTAAAAGGAGACATGCTAGAGCAGTTTTCTGTAATGATGCTTGTACAACTTTGAGTTTGCAGCTGGTAAAGCAACACCATTATCAAAAAGCCCATATTATTTACTAAAATATGGAATAGATACAGAAAGGAGGACTCACCTGTAGTGCAAAGACTGGCGGTAAAAGAGAGCAGTCCAGTGAAAAACAGTATCTTCATTGTAGTGTGTGAAATCCAGCCAGCTGGATGATAGTGCTGCACTAGTTCATCTCGAGAGGCATTTTGTGGGGGCTTTTTCCCCTCTGTAAGGGGCTAAAGAATGATTGATCTGTCCTCCAGAAGCATCCTGTAAGTATGAGGTTTATGGTAAGGAGCTAATTTGTTCTTTGTCTGCTCCAGCAAGAGGGTGTGACGTATCCAAATATGCACACATGACTCAGTTTCAGCCTCAGCCCAACACAGAGATAAAATTGCTTTACAGCAGCAATTTAACTCCTAATTTACCACAAGCCTGAAGCTGATGTGCAGGGTTCTGCTGAAATTAGTACATAAAGATATTTGGAGTAAAAAGCTGTTTTCTGGAAAAATCAAAGGGTGTGTTTAGTAAATCCTCAAGGGTCTCATTCAGAGACCAAAATGTCACGTGGCTGAACTCTGTACCCTTCTCCAGGGAAAAGCCAGGCTTGGAGAAGAGTGTGATGATCTCAGTTTAGCAAAAGGCAAAGATGGAAAGAAGCCACACATATAAACATGCCTTAGGAAAACTGCATTCTGTTTTGCCTTTTGCCTCCCTACCCACTGTTAGCTGTCTGGCTCCTTCGATCCAGCTACTGCCTCCACTCAGACAGTTTCCACCCCTCCACAGCCTGCAGCTCCTAAAACCTTTCCCCTATTTTCATTTGCTGTTTTGTTGATCGCTTCCTTTTTCTCTGCCTGGCTTTTTTTTTTTTTTTTCCCCTTTTTTTTTTTCTCCTTCAATGCCAAATAACAACAGCTTGTTTCAGCAAGCAAAATTAGCCCAAGTCTTGGTCTGGCTTCCAGGCTAGTTGCGAGGCTCAGCATAAACTGTACTTGGCTCCAGAGCAGTATTTGTGTCTGTTCTTGTATTTAATGTGTAAAAGCTGGATACCAGATGAGGAATTCTTTTCAGTTTCTTAATGCTTTTCTCAAAATTCAGTGGCAGTTTGGGAATTTATTAAACATTCTCTCAAATGCTAACTCTAACTCTCACTTGGTAGAAAAATAAGCAGTGTGTGTCCACTGTCCTGTGATTGTCTGACACCATGTTATTTATGTATTCTGCTACCTTGTTTACACAGATGATGCAAAGAAGAGCTTGTCTTTAGGGTTTTTTACCCTGTTTTCTCTTTGTAGTTTCTGTGGATATCAGATTTATTAGATCTTTGGCCTGAGGTTCAGTGCTTAACCAGGGATACTCACAGCAAAGTTGCTTCTTTGTCCATACTCTTTGAGTTTGAATGTGTTTCTAGCTAGTTTTTTTTTCCTGAAATATTTGTGTCTATATTATCCTAGAACTCTGTCAATCAATACATTCCAGCTTCTCTCATCATTAGTGTATTATAGGCCTGTCACTCCTATTTCCTCTTTAGCATGAATTTCCCCCCCACCTACTGGATTAGATTCTAAATATCACTTTTAACCCTGTTTTATCTGCTGAAGTGCTGGTATCACCAGTGAACCTGGGCAGTAGGGCTGGTTAGCAGGGATGTTGAGCCCCCTTTACTGCACCTTCTATTTTAACTTGGGTTTAATGTCATGCACTTTTAGCCTGTAAGAAGAGCGGTCCCTCCTCTGGTGCTTAATTACGGAAATGTTTGCACGAGCTAAGTCATCATTACTAAACCTGAGCTGTGTTTCTATGTCAGTTTTCGCTGTTATTTTCTAATGTAATGTGTACTTAGATACAAGGATCCTTTCCAAACAAGGGATTTTGAACGAAAGCCAACTTCCTGCAGTCTTCTGCTACTCTCTCCTACTATCACAGTGCTGCCTGATAATGTGTGATTTTATGTGACTCAGACTATTTTGCTTACATATCACGGAAATAAAAATGTTTCAATTTTTATTGATCTTTAGTAGGATGAATTCTATACCGGCAGTGTCAGCAAATTCTCCTGTTCTTTTACACATCAAAACTTTCAGAGCTTTGTATCTGAATGGGATATTTTTCAGGTTATCAAATAGTATGTAAATGTGTTTCATTCCGACTTTAAACAGTCAAATTCTTTTTAGTGTTCAGTATTTTGCAAAGCAGAGATTGTACATTGGAGCTGTATCAGTATATTGAGACAACTCTTATTATTCCATTTTTTCAAGGCTTTTTACTGTCCTTTTCCCAGGAATCTCAAGATGAATCAGCGCTTCTCTGGCTGGACGAAATACAAAGAGGAATCAATGACAGCAATAACAACATCAAAGAAGCAGCAATCTGTAAGCATTAACCTGCATCTGCACCTGCACTGCTCTTGTTTTTCTTGGTCCTGGGAAACTAAAATTGGTAACTTATTTTTTCCACTTCAGGGAAGGTGGTAGCCCTTCAAATACATGAAAATAAATGAATGTTCTTTGTCATACTAAAATTGAGATGACTTAAAACTACAGGAGTGGTGTTAATTCTATCTAAAGTGGTAATCTTTAAGGCTTGGCTAGTAATTCAGTGGATTTGGTTATACAGGTTAACATCATGACCAATCTTTCTAATGTCAGTGTATCTTCATGTAGCTCCCAAAATACATGAACGAGAACGGATACGCTGTTCAGGAGCTTGTTTTGCTATATATAAGACTAAAATCTTTATGCATGTTGTAAGACCAAATTTTTATGTTTACAACTTTGCTTATTCATATTTCTTTATATTGTTTTTTATGAAGTGCTAACAAACAAAAATCAGGAACGTAGTAACTTTTAAAGCAGTGTAAAAAGAGTGCTAGGTCTTTTTGAAACGTATATGCTCTTCCAGTCTGTAAGGAAGAGGAAATCTGTAGGAAAAATGCTGAGGCTTAATCTGTCAGTGTTGTGTACTGAATGCCCTCAACACTTTTTGTCAAGGCTTGGGTTGAAAATAATAATTTTAGAAAAAATATTCATAACACATAATAAACTTTGGCAAGTAACATAGAAGCAAGCACATCTGGGTGTTTGGGGCTCATTGCAGAGCACGGTGGTGTGCCTGCCTATTCCAGCCCAGGGCCAGCACAGCTCAGACAAGGCACTGGGTATTGGTCAGCCTTCTGCTCCACTTGGCTTTGGGTGAGTCAGTGTCGCCTTCTGTTGCACCTTTGGAGCTAGTGAATGCAAGTGCTGGAGTCGGTGCATTCCTGCAGTGCTGTGCTCAGTCATCCCTGGTGCAGTGCGGCCGCTGTGAGCCCACAGGCACGTCAGGAGTTAGTGCTTGGGCAGCTGTGGGTGGAAGGGCTGGCCATTACAAATAGCTATCCCTGCCACAGGAACACTGCATTTTGTGTTACTATTACTTTAGAATTGATCTAAACAATTAATACAGTCTTCATGTAAGAAGGCAGATACACTGAAGGTAGCTGAAGTATTTTTGTAGGTCACGCATCCAGAGAAAGCATTTGGTTTGTGTTTTCTGAGATAGGGTCAGATACACACACAGTGTCTTAACCAAGCTCTTGTGCTGAGGAGTGCTGATACCTTCCTTTGTGGAAAAACCTGCTTCCCATGCATGCCACCCAGAGCCATGAGGAAGCATCTGAGCACAGAGAAGGGAAGGAAACGCGCAGCTTATAAACAGATTTGAGTTAAGCTTAAAGAGCAACTTGAAAACACCCTCGTTTGTGTTCACTGGTGTAAAAGCATTAAGAATATGTATCATAAGCAGCCTGCGGAAATTAAAACAGCATAATTCATATAGCAATACCATACGATGTTGCTAATGGTAAACCACTGCTCCATCCACTACCTAGTTGTAGTAAAATCTTTTCATATAATCTGTGTTGGTAGTAAATGCACAGCTTTCCACAATCAAGGATGCTCAGTGGAACTGTTTTAACATGTCACTTTTAGGAAAACAATACTAATCTTGTGTACTCTGCCCTCTGGGTTGAAAGGAAGCATTCTCAGCACAGCACATTCTTAAAGAGCTCTAAGGTTTTGCAGCTAAAACCTGAGATTTAACATTTCCTCATGGTACAGAACCTGATACTTCCTATAACCAACACATCCTGTCTCAGGAAGTTTGCATGTTGTGTTCACGTACTCTAAACTTAAAGTTCAGCTTGATTGCAACTTGGAAAGGAACTTTTATTTCATCTATCACAGAGACACTATTTTTGAAAGGCAAACAACTCCAAAACTTTTGCAAGGTAGTCAAAGATGTATTTTTCAGTTAAAAAAGTGGTTTTGAGATTGCTGCAGTAATGGCAATACTGTAAGCAGTAAAATAAGAGAAGATACTGGCAGCAGGACTGAAACAGTCTTGATCACTTCCAAACTAACTTTTATGCCTTATATAAATACTAAATGGTACAGTATTAAAATTTTGAAAGGCTTATATAGTTTTCCCTGTCAGTAAAGGACTCTGTATCTTGTACCTTTATTTAGGAAGAAGTGTTCAATGCACTTCCTAACACATTGTGGTGCTTGCTGTGTGTTTTGTATCACCTTGCTTCACTTCTTGAATGAGTTCAACCATTGTACTCCTTATCTAAGTGGAGAACAAAAAAAGATCGGCCAAGTATCAGCTGTATAGCCTTCAGCAACAGATTTGAACACTGACTTTGGTCTTGCACAGGAAGAGTCTGTCAAAGCAGGAAGTCTGTCTGTCCTGAGAGAGTCCAAGTTATAGGAAAAAGCTGATCTTTGGCCTTGTTGAGAGTTCAGGCTTATCACACCAGACAACTGTAGCTTTGTATATCACAGCTGTTTAAAGGGAGGATGGGTGTGGAAAAGAGCCCTTCACAGTGTTGAGCTGGTACTGGTATCCTAACTGCTAGAGAAGCAGACTGGAGCTGACAATTTTCTGGCAGTTGGGGATGGCTAATCCCCAGTTATCTTATGATTTTCCAGGGTCCATATGGCCTCTCTCTAGAGTAACAGCCACAGTAGTAATTGCTAGCACTTAAAAGGAAAGGAATAATTTCTGCTGAGTTGAGTTTTTTCCCTGATAAACATTTTTCTTATATTTTCCTTCAAAAATACAGGCATAATTAATTAAAAGATGAGGAAAAGCCAGATGACAGTGGACTTACATAAACAAATCTTAGCTTAAGTTGTGTTTTCTTTTGTCTTTGTAAAAACATCTTCCAGCACCCTTAACTATGTGATGAAAAGGAGGAAAGAAAGCATTCAAATACTGCTGAACAGAGTTGATGAGGCACATGGGACTGTGTACTGTGTAAGAGTCTGGGGCCAGCAGCAGCCAGCTATAATGTGTGGCTTCCCAGTTTTTCCTGCTTCCTTGCTGCTGAGGCCAGGTGCCTGGATATCACAGTGCCACAGCAATGGTAGAAAGACATCTCCAGTACACATGTGTGCTGGGCAGAGGTCTGTTTCAAAGCACAGAAAACTAGCAGGATGCTATCTGATAGAAATCCAGATGGTGGTGGTGTGGTATTGTGCGTCTGCTTTGTTACTCAGCTGGCTGACAATGTATTTTCGGTTGATCTGTTACTGCCTAGCCAAAGCTACCCATTCCACCTTAGTCAAACTAACAACAAAGAAAAACTGTTTCTATTACTGAAATAGTTTTCTGCTTGCTCAGTCTCATGGATTGACTTCTGTACATGGGCTTCTGATACTGAATGCATTTTGGGTCAGCTGTGTGTGTGCAGGGACGTCCTTTATACTGATGTGGATAGACACAAGATCAGGGACAGTGTTTGGTGCTGCAGCATGAAGTGCAGCTCTGGGGTGCAAAAGTAGCCAGATTCCCTCAAGCCAGGGTACAATGTGGATGTTCTAACTCTATTCACTTATTCCTCTGCGCATGGATCCTGAATTTAGATGTGAAAGAACACCTTTGAAGACCGGAGCAGCCATTTCTAAAGCAGCCTAAATATCTAGGGAGTAAGGTACTCTTGAAGTGGCATGTGCTTCCACATGTGTGCTGCCAGGTGTGGTGGCATCTGTTCCTTCGGTGATGGTGGGATCTGCGCGAGGAAATCCTGAATTAGAGTATGGGTAACACCAGATAACATCAAAGTTTGCACATGCTTCACAGCATCACCTCTCAGGGTGCTTTTACGTGCCCTGGAAACAAAAGCTGCATCTCTGGCAAATTCAAGGGCATGAATTTGCTTTAAACAAGTTCCTGAGGAGGGTGAGTTCAAGGGTTGCTTCAGGATGCTGACTAGGCTGCTGCAAGAATTTACTCAGGGCAATCAGTTTTCATTCCCATTTTGTACAGTAAAAGTGAATGTTAATGTTCACAGCTTGTAACCAAATTACTTCATGTACCTCTAGAAGGCTCCCAAGTGATCAGCGGATGATGGCCCGTCTGTTAGGCCAGGCTGAGTGTGGGGGTACTTGCCATCCTCAACGCCTGCCCTACCGGCACCTGGTGTGTCACTTGATGGGGAGCAGCTATGCCCTCAGACTGCTCTCAGTTGTGCTGTGGCTGCATCCCAGCCTGGGTGGAGCACACACTTCCTACCTAACAGGCATGCTGTTCTCCAAAATACTTGTCCTTACAAGCATGAAGGAAGCTGAAAATGGGCAAAGCACTGAATGGCTGTGTAAGCCATGCTGTCTGTGTGTGCCAGTGTTAGAAGAACGTTTTCAAAGTTTCTGGAGGCTAGAGTTATGGGTACATAGAGTATAAGACACTTAATTTTCTATGTTACTGTTTTACCCTAGTGGCTGTTGGAATATCAATGATTAACAAGAGCTTGGAGAAGGGGGATTCACAGCCAATCCTGACGATACTGCAGTCAAAGTTTGGATTACGAGTCATTCCTGAATGTGCTGAAGCCTACTTCAGGAACCTCTCTGAAGCCAAAAACATGAAAACTACAGAAGGTAAAACCTGCCTCAACAGGACAGTTCCACATGTCCATATCACTGAGGTAGCCAGAAAGCTAGAACAAGAAGCTTACCTAAAGTCACTGTAAATTGAGGGAGATAGCTGCTGGTTTAAAATCTTTTGACAAATGTTATACTTTTCCAGGTGCTTTTTACATGACATCAAACTGTTGTACACATAATGCAGATCACAGTACATGCTGAGAAACAAGTCTAGTGATTTCCAGAGTCCAGCTGAGACTTTCTAGAATGTCAGACCTGCTTCTGAGTGAATGTAGGGCAGCTTCTCTGTGACTGCCAATAGACTAGTCCATTCTCTCAGAAAACCTTATTACTCTCTGATAATTTTTTTTCATATTAGCAGATTCAGAGATGCACACATCAGTCTTACAGATTACTGTCAAAGATCAAGCCAGTATCTGACAGTGTTCATAGTCCAGTTACGGTCGCTGTGCATTGCCAGAGCAACAGTTACCAGCAAAAGCTGGGGCTAGAATCTGCTCTTAGCAAGATGATGGGGTGTTTTGCCGTGTTAGAGCTGCAAAAGCCGGTCACAGCTGACGGCAGCCAAGGTTAGCGGTTAACGGACAGCTGACGGTTAAGAAAAATTACTGTCGAGGCAGTACCTGTTCTTACAGTAGATGGGCATGTTTCACTCTGCAACGTGAGTATTTTGAGGGCCTTGCTAGCTTTATCTCGGGGCCTTTTGTCCATGAGGAAATGAGGTTCTTCCTGCCTGTCAGGATGCAGACTGGTTTACCAAAGCAATAAACAAGAAATGATGTGGGTATAGGAAATGTCCTGTGTAAGGTAAGAGTCAGTAAGTCCAGCATTTGGGCAGAAGACAAGAAAAATATATTTTGTAAACACAGTCTGTTTCACTTATGAGTGATGATGTAAGATGGAGCATGCACTGTTTTAGGAGCACTAACTTGGCACGTTAGGGTTTGGAGAGGCTAGCAGTGGATCTGTACCAACCTCGTAGCTGTTTCACTAACCTTATAGCCATTTTATTCTAGAGGAATGACTCTCATCCACCTAGCAGGGTATTTTGAAAATCCTTACTACAAAAAGGCCCAAGATACAGAGATTTTGCATGTCAAATGTCTTCACAGCAAGTACTAATGGTATGAACTGCTTTTAGGGTCTAGCGAAAGTCCATGGATTAAAATTGTTATGAAAGCTATGTATGATTACTATTACAATGTGGAAACTGAGGAAGGTACCTGTGTTGCGCCCAAAGGAGTTGTACCAAAAACGTCGTGGTTAACTGGTGAAGAAATCCAGGTAGGTGGCTAAAACATTTGCTTTTATTGCAAAAGCAACATAAACGTTTGAGAGTGTGTGAGACATGGCAATATCAAGAGGCTGTGGTGGGTGAAACTGAAGATCGCTTTATCAGTTATCTGCTTCTGACAAGGGCAGCAACTTAAGTCTAAGCAGACAGTGACAGCATAGCCTCCTGTCTAGTGTCTGGCAATGATTTAGGGATTTCCTTACTGGAAGCTACAGCATTTCTTTTAATGACTATCAACAGACACCAGTGGAGGAAAGTCTGATTTCTTCCATACCTTTTTATATTTTATTGGACTTTACATTGACGTATAACAAATAATTTTATGGCGTATTTGGGAGCAGGTGGAACCACCATTTTCTGTTTAAACCTAATCCTCTGACAGCATTCTTGTATCTCCAGCTTCAAGAGGATGGGTGTGCTATTTGAGCTCCCTTACTGTAGCGGTTTTGCACTAGTGTGAAATAGAACGAAGCAGATCACACAAGCCTCTGAGTAATTTGTTCTTCTGTTATTCTGAGGCAGCTCATCTAAGCTACAGGCTTACACTAACTTTTGTTTGTGTAGAGGAGTAAGTCCTTCTGAAATTCTTAATGTAGCAGTACTTAAGTGTGCTTCTCAGCAGAGAACTCACTGATTCAGTTAGTATTTCTATATGTTTGAGTTGTACAAGACACTTGTAAGTGTTAGGAAAGCAGAACCCTGCTAATGTATAAAAGAATACTCTCTTAAAATAGCATATCCACTTGAATAACTGAAGCTTGAAAGTAGTTCAGTTACCCTTCCTATATAGTTCAGCAGTAACAAAGTAGCTCTTTCTTCTTAGTGATTAAAATCTAGGGGCAAATCAGAGGGATTTGGATAGGGTGAGCATAAACTGCAGAGATGGAGAGAACACAGTCCAAATTCCAGGATGGTTTTGTCTTTTAAATGACCTTTTTCCATGATCTCTTAACAGAACATTGTTGGGCAAGTTACAGCAGATTACAATCGAGAGCAGCTGTGGCTTGCTAATGAAAATCTGATTGTTGGGCTGCAAGCCCGAGCAAGGGGATTCTTAGTCAGAAAAAACTATCAGGAGAGAAAAGCCTATCTTCAAAACCAGGAACCATCTGCCATCAAAATACAGGTATTGTTCTAGAACAAGAAGGTAACGTGGCTTGGGCAGCTTTTTGCATGTAATGGGTGACGTGACTGATTACTACCGCTGATAAAATTCTCAAACATGTCTGCCTCCCTGTTTTCCTCAGCAGCAGTTTAAAATTCTACATCTGCAAATACATGTACTTTCATATAGCAAATATCCAATTTTAAAAGAATGGATCGTATCCACCTCTAGTGTAAGTTACTTGGGAAAAGCTCATACACAGCCCTGGCTTTGTTCTGACGTGCTCAGATTTTTTGGTGTGCCTAGCTATGCACAGTACAAGACCAGAAGATATTTGTTAAGCATCGAAGCAAAAATTCCTTGGCAAAGCATGACTTAAGAAACACATTCCTTTCTAGACTATCCCTAGTTGGAAGTGGTTTGTTTCTGCTCTATGAAGTTATAGCTGGACAGGGAGTGGCAGCTGCCCTGGTGTTCTCTGGCAGTATTTCTTGGATATTTCCAAAAGGTGTACAAAGGAAATGTTCTGCTGAGGGTGCAAACACTGACAGAGGCATGCATACTGGTTTTAAATGGTGAAATAGCCAGCTCCTATTAGGAGCAATTTATTCTACCACCCACTCACAAAAGAAAAAAAGAAAAAAAAAAAGAAAAATATACATGTGATTTTTTAAATCTACAGTAGCTATATCTAACAATTCATTATGACAAATAGCTTTACTGCTAGTAGTTGTTATTGGGATTGACTTTTCATTTTCCAGCATGGTGTCTGAGCCCAGTAAAGAATTGTACTTCAAAGTCTGTGTGAATAGGTTTAAAATATGGAGAAATGTAGGTAAATTAAGTTGTTCTGTTTTCTTTCTATTGTCATTAAAGTAGAAATTACTTGTGGAAAGACAACGAGTAGAGGACAAGGCTGGTGTCACTGGCTGGATAGAGATGACAGGCAAAAGCAGCAGTAAGAGTATCTGTTATCCCTGTCGCTGGGTTCCTTGACAAGTGGTTGTTTCTGAGCTAGCAAACAGAGTCAACTGAGGGAATTGGGAGGTTGTTATCTGTGGTACAAGGTGATCCTGAGTGGCTCTGGAAGATTAGAAACTTGGAAAAGAAGCCAGGGCAAGAACAATGTGGGTCCAGCTAGGTAAGGAACAGCTTTTGGATGCAACAGAGTGACAGAATGTGTAGGGCTGGTAGGTACCACAGCAGGTCATCTGGTCCAACCTCATTTTTCAAGCAGGTTCATCCCAAAGCACACCGCACAGGATTGCATCCAGATGGTTCTGGAATATCCCCAAAGGCTCCACAACCTCTCTGGGCAATCTGTTCAGTGCATGGTCACCCGCCCATAAAGTTCTTCCCCCATATTCAGGTGGAACTTCCTGTGCATCAGTTTCTGCCCATTGCCTCTTGTCCTATTGTGTGACACCACTGAAAAGAGCCTGGTCTGTCCTCTTGATACCCTCCCTTCAGATACTGATAGACATTGATGAGGTCCCCTCTCAGTCTTCTCTTCTTAAGGCTGAACAAGTCCAGCTCCCTCAGCCTTTCCTTGTAAGAGAGATGCTCCAGTCCCTTCATCACCTTCGTAGCCTCTGCTGACCCTCTCCAGGAGCTCCATGTCTCTCTTGTCCTGAGAAGCCCGGAACTGGGCACAGCACTCCAGGTGAGGCCTCACCAGGGCTGAGTAGAGGGGCAGGATCACCTTCCATGACCTGCTGGCAGTGCCCTTCCTAATGTCCCCCAGGATACCATTGGCCTTCTTGGCCACCAGGACACTCTGCTGGCTCATGGACAGCTTGTTGTCCACCAGGACCCCCAAGTCCTTCTCTGCAGAGCTGCCCCCCAGCAGGTCAGCCCCAGCCTGTGCTGGTGCCTGGGCTTGTTCCTCCCCAGGTGCAGGACCTGGCATTTGCCTCTGCTGAATTTCAGATGGTTCCTCTCTGCCCATCTCTCCATCCTGTCAAGGTCCTTCTGAAGGGCTGGACAGCTCTCCGGGGTGTTGGCTGTTCCTCCCAGCTTTGTGTTCTCAGTGAATTTGCTGAGGAGGCACATTCCCCTTTTTACAAGTCAAGAATGAAGAAGTTAAACAGTTCTGGGCCCAGTATTGAACCTTGGGGGACACCACCAGTGACAGGCCTCCAACTGTGCCACTGATTTTGACCCTCTGGGATCTGTTGTTCAGCCAGTTCTCGACCCACCTCACTGCCCACTCATCCAGCCCACATCCCTGAGTTTGTCTATGAGGATGTTGTGAGAGACAGTGTTGAAATCCCTGCTGAAGTCAAATAGACAATATCCACTGCTTTCCCCTCATCCATCCAAGCAGTTGTTTCATTGTAGAAGGCAATCAGGTTGGTCAAACACTACTGTAGTGAACCCATATTGACTATTCCTGATCATCATCTTGTTATCCATGTGGATAGAGATGGTTTCCAGATTGAGGCACTCCATCACTGTTCCAGGGACGGCAGGTGAGGCCAAGTAATGGGCAAGAGCTGGAAGTCACTTATGTGGGGTGAAGCCAGTGACTGAGATGCCAAGAATGTGGGTGTATTGGTGATAAGAGTAATGATGACTTCAGGAGAGTGAAGGAAATAGCAATGGACAATAAAGTGCGCTGAGATTGGTCAAAATTAACATGAAATGTATTAGGACACCTTAAAAATATACAGGCAAGCTTACTTATAGCTTAGTTATCTCTTTATCACAATGGCAGTTTTTTTCTACAAGATAAACGCTGTTAATGATTTTAGTGTGTTACATAAATTTAATAGATATTAGTTTCTTATTTGGGATAATGGTTTCCTGTCTTCTCTAAAATAGGCTTTCTGGAAAGGATTCAAACAAAGGAAAAGCTATGTTGACAGATTAAAGGTGCTTCGAGGCAATGTTGCTGCTATTGTTAAGGTAAGAACCCCCCAAGTATGTTTTATCCCTTGACATAGTCTATCATCGGGGAATCAGAGACTAGAGCACGAGTTGGAGAGTTTCCAGAAATCCACACAGCATTGAAACTTGTTTAATTGATAGCTTAAAGCAAATTGCTTCTTGAAAGCTGTGTTTGACTTCGAACAGGCTTTGCAGAACTTGAGGGGCTCTTGATAGAGATTTCCTTACACTCCCTGTTCCAATACTAAACTAGAAAACACTTGGGATGACAGTGTATTACTTCCTTAAAAGCTGTCAAATCTCTCTCTGAAAAGTGCTCACTGTTCTGAGATGCTAATGGGACTGTTATGTCATGATTAGATTGTAGATCACAGATGGAATATTGTGACAGAATCTCCCATTTTTGAGGCAGACTGGTTTAGAATTGAGTCCTGAGACCTGAAGGTAGAAATTATTTCCAAAGATAATGCTACACACAGATGGTAGAAACTTGAACTCAGCTTGATTAAGTGATTTAGTGTGAACCCCTTTATCTGGTCACTGTCCCGTAGGAACCTGGTTGTACAGTCATCTATGGCCCTGAGCACATGAGAACAGCATGCCTGCAGAAGTAGACATTCGAAAGTAAATGTAAAACACACACACAAAAAGTTTGTGCGGTGTCCCTTAAGTTTTTCTAAAATTTTATTTAATTTTCAGATTCAGTCATGGGTCAAAATGTGGCTAGCGAGGAGAGCTTACAGGAAACGTCTGCAATACTTCAAGGATCATGTAAGTAATTTTTCTCCATTTTGAACGTGCAGCATTGAAGTAGGGTAGTATGCAGGAGCAGTTTTGGGAAACAGAAAAGAGGGTGCAAGTTTTGCAGTATGTTCCTGAGCAGAAGTGTGTCATAACTAGATTCTTTTGCTTAACCTTTCATTCAGAATGACCAAATTGTGAAGATACAAGCATTTCTTAGAGCAAACAAGGCCCGGGAGGACTACAGAACACTAAGTAAGTAGTAACAGTTAAATGTTGTATGTTTGGGGACAAGTATGTTACTGTTTAGTCATTTTATTTTGTAACTTTCACATGGGAATTCTCAGTCTCTTATTTAACTTCAAAAGAGGGTGCAAGTGTTTGTAAAACAACCATTCTACAGCTGAAACCATTTTGCATAGCTGTACTTCCAAAGCATGACAAAAATATTGCAAACTGGCATAAACTTCAGATTTTCTGCATAGTGATCAGTTTCCTGAGGGCTTTAGGGGTGTTCAGTATTACGTCAACTAACAGGCCTATTTTCTTCAATTGTAGTTGGTGCTGAAAATCCACCCTTGACTGTTCTGCGCAAATTTGCCTATCTCTTGGACCAAAGTGACTTAGACTTTCAAGAAGAACTGGAAGTAACAAGGTTAAGGGAAGAAGTAGTTACAAAAATTCGATCCAATCAACAGCTGGAGAAGGATTTGAACTTAATGGATATAAAGATTGGATTGCTGGTGAAAAACAGAATCACTCTTCAGGTCAGCAGGCTCTGTTCAGGCCCCCTTGGTAGCATGCACTGAGCACTTCCCCATGTTGAAGGAACTTGGGGTTACACAATCACAACTGAGGCTGGAAGGGATCTCTAGCGGTCATCTGGTCCAAACCCCCTGCACAACCCAAAACAGGTTGCCCAGGACCATGTCCAGATGGCTGATTCTCTCCAACAGTGGAGACTGCACAACCTGAGAAACCTGTCCTAGTGCTCAGTCACCCTCAATTAGTCAAAATACTCCTGGTAAATTAAGCAGTATCTTTGCATGTTTCTACCTTGGGCTAACTGTTGTTCTGTTGTCCTCAGTTGCACGTCACTGTGTTTTCTTAGTTGTGGAAGATAGTAATTACTTGGCAGATTTAAAATCTTTCACACCTTTTCTGTGTTTGATTAGAGTACACTTCTGATCATATGGAACAGGTTGTTCAATGTTAATTAATCATGAATGAGTCTGTGTCGGAGATCAGGTTCCATATAGTCACTGTTGGCAACCCATACTGGTCAAAGATAAAGACGTTAAAAATCTGGGTAGTGAATAGAGCAGCAAAATTTACAAAGTTGCTAATTAAGGCCCTTGGAGTAATACTGCATTTAACATGGTTGGGAAAATGTTCATTTTTCCTATTTGCCTGTTTTATGATTATATAATCCAGATTTTTGATCATTTTTCTGCAGGATGTGGTACTGCACAGTAAGAAACTTAACAAAAAGAGCAAAAGTCAACTGGAGGAGATGGTTATGGTTGACAAACAAGGCATCAAAGGTTTGAGTAAAGAGAGAAGAAAAAAATTGGAGGCTTATCAACACTTATTCTACCTCCTACAGGTAATTTTTAATGCAAAAGTTAACATGGCAGCAAATTTTTAAAAAAAACCTAGAAATATACTGTACTGCTTATTTTGTTTTAATGATTGTAGTAGTAGCATATGAAAATATTTCCAAATGCAGACTGCAGCAGACACTGGTCAATTGCTAATACTTCCTGTAATTGAGAAAATCCTTGTTGTTTTTAAAGTGTGCAGCAAATATGGCTGGTTTTTACTTGAGTATAGTTCAGTCTGTACTGAAGCCAAAGAGAAATGTTTTCCTCCATATATCTTTTAGTCCATGTAAATTACTGTCAGTTACTAATACCATGCATTATATGTGGTGGAAGGGAAGTGGTCTGCAATGCAGTTCACAGAATATACTGTATCTGTTCTTGTGCTATTTTTATCTCACCTCACTGACATTTTTCTAGAAGAATTTTAGATCCTCCCAGAGCAGCTGCTCTCCAAAGCAGACATGTAATATGCAGAGTTTTCTTGGTAGATAGCCATTGTCATTTGGTAAATTCCCACTGCCGTTAAGATACATAGATTTGACGCAGAGACTGCAAATAAAATCCTTAATGGTGCTTCTCACAGATTGTGCAGTATTCAGTGTTTCTTATGTACTAGGATTTGGAGAAAAGCAAAACCTGTGCAGAAAAGTGACAGATATGGAAGTCACCATAAGTGCTTTAGGCAAGAACAAATGTAGAGAGCTGCCCTCCAAGTGGGGGAGTTTGTCCTGGACAACAGCATGCATGTCATTTGTTTGCTTTCTAGACTAATCCCACGTACCTGGCAAAGCTGATTTTCCAGATGCCACAAAACAAATCAACGAAGTTTATGGATACAGTCATCTTCACTCTATACAACTATGCCTCCAATCAACGGGAAGAATACCTGCTTCTCAAACTCTTCAAAACTGCTCTAGAAGAGGAGATAACGTATGTGCACACACAGAAAGGATTTAGCGAGTTTGTGTTTTAGACAGTTCAATGAATGCTTTGTGCCTAAAAGAAACCGGTGGTTAATCTTTAAACTACCATAAAATTACATACATAATTTTATTACAAGAGAACTTTGTTTTCTGGGTGTTACTCTTAAACCCAAGCGATTGCTAATTCAGGAAAAAACCAATCTTTTTATGGTGGACCATATTCGTCTACAAAAAAATTGCTTGGAAAAAGATGCTAGGGCTTCTTGGTTTGTGCTTGAGTATGTAAAGGTGGAGAAATCATTATCTTTATGTAATCTTATTTTCTATAAGTGAAGATTGGTGGTTTATCCTGAAATAATGAAATGTTATTTTATGCCCTTAACAGATACTGGCTGAACAGGTATTTGGGTCTGAATCAGGTATATATTAGCTGCCACTGACTATGCTATGTTCTAGGACATTACTATAACACATGCACAATTCAGGTGGTAGTTTTATATACCACCTTGTTTTATATAAAAGCCTTAAGAAATAGACTATATAAAGAGGTTTCAACACAGAAATAGGGTAATTTTAAAAGTGTGGGGTTTGAAAATATGGATAACTGCATATATAAATCAGAACTCTTCTGTTCCTGCTATAGCTCCAAGGTAGACCAGATTCAGGATATTGTTACTGGAAACCCCACTGTCATTAAGATGGTTGTCAGCTTCAATCGAGGCGCTCGGGGACAGAACACTCTGCGCCAGCTCCTGGCCCCAGTGGTGAAGGAAATCATGGAGGACAAGTCTCTCATAATCAACACTAGTCCTGTGGATGTTTACAAGTCATGGGTAAACCAGCTAGAAATGCAGACTGGTGAGGCCAGGTGAGTGAGGAAGCTGGACTTATTGTACCACACACACAAGGAATCCCTCAGTTCTGCTTTCCTATTCTTTCTCTGAGAAATTGTACTTGTGTCCATGCACCCCTTCTCAATCTTCCTCCAGCAGAGAGATTTTGGGGAGGGATGCTTGAAAAACAGGTGCTTTAACTTGTTCTGAACAACAAAAGGATCACCTTCCTTGTCATGACCTTCCAAAGTCAATTAATTAATCTTTATAAGTGTAATAGACTATGCCATGGAACAACTTAGTCTTTTTCTCAAGTTTTTTACTAACAGCATGTTAGTAGTGTCCCAGGCTTTTGAGGAGCTATGCTGGGATGGGGATGTGGAGGTGCATGCTTTATATTTGTATTCTCCTTTTGCAATTAAGGGAAGGTACATGATTGCTTAGCTGGGAGTGCACATGCTAGCTACTTACCCCCCAAAACACGAAGCCAAAGTGTTTGAGACTTTTAGTAACAAAACCCAGTTTCAGCTGTATTTTTTTGACTTTTGTTCACTGATGGCCCTTATGAAGAAAAAAAATAAAGTATGTTATTCTCAAATGTATTTAACTTGGTTTAATGTCTATTTTTTTGCTTTGCAGCAAACTCCCATATGATGTGACCACAGAACAAGCATTGACACACACAGAAGTTGTCAATAAACTGGAATCATCTATTCAGAGTTTGCGAGCAGTAACTGACAAAGTTCTCGCATCCATATTCTCCTCTCTCAATATGATGCCGTAAGTGCTGAGCTAGGACTCTCCAAGCAGCAGTTCATGTGCAGTTCACTTGAACCTCTGTGATGGAGATTCTTTCAAATCCTTTCCATGCTTTCAAAGGCTTGTGATACGTGCCTCTCGAATGACTTCCCCAGTAGAGGGAGTGGTTTCTCTGCCTCTGCCCCACTTCAGCAGCCTGGCAAACCTCTCCCTGTACTTGAAACGTTTTGTGTTTTCCCTTATCAACTCGTTCTGGAGTTTCAAGGGAGTGGGCAAAAAGCCAATAGCTTAAGCTGACTAGAATGACTGTTTTGTGTTTCATCTAAGTATTTTCCAATATTTTCCCTTTTCATCTGTTCTACATGTAGTTATGGAATGAGATACATAGCCAAAGTTCTGAAGAGCTCACTCCATGAGAAATTCCCGGATGCAACAGAAGATGAACTACTAAAGGTAGACTTCTGAGGGCAAACTGCCAGCAGCTTGTTCTTTTAGTGCCAAAGTGGATTTTTATTAACACTAAACATTCTAAGGATGTGGGAAAGCAGCATTTATTGAAGGAATTTGGCACTTCTTACTGAGTTGCAAAGGGACTGAGGGAGAAGGGAACTTTGTTACCACATTCTAGGTATGTTAATCTGGGTGCTCAGCAATTCTTATGGAAGAGAGTGTTCAACCTCTTTTGGATAGTAACTGTACTCAGAAGGCTGGAGTTTATTTGAATCATCCTGTGGCTTGGGTTGGTACTAAGGTCTTTGTCATCACTAATCTGTTCATTGAGAACACTGTAGTCCTCTTTTTTTTTTTTTTTCCTCTCCTATCTGAAGTTATTAACATGTTAAGAAATTGTAATTTAAATACAATGAGAAAGGTCTCTAAAAGAAAATTTTGAATAGATTATACTACACTTAGATTACATTACACTTAAGATGCTTGTAAAAATTGTAGGAATGGCATTTGTCAGACTGAAAAATAAGGTGTGAGTGGTAAGTATGTACTGGCATAGTGGCCATTGTTACCCTACCACAGCCATGGTGTCTTTTCAGAGGATTTAGGGGAATTGCTCCGTAAGCCTTCCAAACAGCTGAGAGACTGACAAGGCTCTTAGATTAGGACTATTTTGCACTTCAATAAAGACTCTTTTATCAGTGTTTAATTGGTTTTAAAAAGTACAAGGTTTTCGTTTTAACAGAACTTCCCTATTATTCTTCACTGTCCATCACTCCAGCAATACAGATTAAAAAATGGCTCACAAAAAAACTTAGATAGCAAATGGAGCACCTGCCTGAAAGCCTCTAAATGTGTAACTTGGAAGTTCTGCACGTGCATACACATAAGCTAAAGCAAACTGCAGAAAGCAAAGTCCTGCCTGTTTCTGAGACCAGGAATTCTTTGAAGTTGACATCTTCAGAAGCTACTGTACCATTGTTATAGAAACTGCACTTAGGGAAATCTGTTCTCTAGCTTTCTAGGGCTGCATTGCAGTCCAGCCCCATTGAGAAACAATGGGTCCTCTTATCAGTGAGTGCATTAAATGCTGCCAGTATCTGCAGCACTTTGGAGAATGAGCCTCGGGAGCAGAACCTTGCACAATATAGAAGAGTTGTTTAACTCCATGCCTTGCATTAGCTGAACTACAGCCAGCACCAAATTGAAATGTGGTTGTAAAAGTCTGTAACTGATGTTCACAGAGGTGTTGTAGGAGGAGTGTAATGTAAAAGACCACAGGTTCTTCCAGTTAGCCCCATAGGTAACATGTGTCTTGAGGATTCTTCTAGCACCAGTTCTTATGGTCTAATTTAGAAGTAGAAATGATTGGTCATATTTTGTAAGGTGTCATTAGTGTATGCAAAGGGAAGATCTCATAACTTTTTTCTCTAACTTTTTCTTTAGATTGTTGGCAACCTTCTGTACTATCGCTACATGAACCCTGCCATAGTTGCTCCTGATGGTTTTGATATAATTGATATGACAGCTGGGGGCCAGATACACCCTGACCAGAGGAGGAACCTAGGCTGTGTGGCAAAAGTCCTCCAGCACGCTGCTTCTAACAAACTCTTTGAAGGAGAAAGCGAACACCTCTCATCTATGAACACTTACCTCTCACAGACCTACCAGAAGTTCAGGTATGCAAAGCCCTCACAAATACCTATAGAGTAAGAGCTTTCCTCTAGGATGAGTAAGGCAGGTGGACTCCTCGTTGATAGGAATTTCCTGTTCATAGTTAAAAATGTTGAGTGATATGGCAAAGAGAAATGCTCACTGACAAGGAAATTGGAGCAGGAGTAACAGGTTGTATTTTAGCTTGTGCATTAATTTGAGATCATCTCTGCTGTCTTGGTTGCAGTTCCTTACTGCAAACACAGACTGAGAACAGACTGAGGCAACTCATTATCTAGCAGAAACAATGTCTGCTTTGATTTGGGAGGCCAGCTGAACATTTTGTCTGAAGAAAAAAACATTGTTGGTCAGGAAAAAGTTGCAGGTTTTTATTCTCTCGTCTTTGGTGAGAGATTCTATACAGATTTCATTCTTTTATCTTGCAGTCATAGAAAACTGCATGTTTGCTACATTCTTAGACAAGCTTTTTGGGGTTATTGCCCATTTTTGGGGGTGACTGCTATTACCTTGTGGTACTGTTGGGTTTTGCAACAAACTTGCACTCAGAACTTCTGTCTTTAGTGTCTGACCTTCATGAAAGCAAATGCATTGTTCATATAATGGGTTTCCTTGAGAGATCAACCATGGGTACAGAGATAATTAAACTTCGTAATTTTAATGAAGTATTTAAGGGAATGACCTAAACATGAAGAAGGTAGGGTAGAAAGTGTTACAGCAAGAATAACAAATGCTAATGAAAGAGTACTACTCTAGTTGGCCCTTGATCGCTACAAAAGGAAGAATCCCTCTCCTAATTAAGCCAGCTTAAATATCTGTATGCCCCTTCTCTGTACTTTAACTAAACCCTTCTGAGACAGCAATAATGGCTGACCTTAGCTGCCTGTTCCCCTTTGGAACAATATTAGCAATATTAGCTATGGTAAAAGCTATTGAGCCTGCCTAGTTCTTTTACTCTGCATTTATGAACTTGTGCAGGAATTTGTCCACACCCTTCTTTGAGATTGTCTGCCTCCACAACTTCTCCTGTAGCAATATTTAGAAGTTTTCTACCTGTTAGTTAAAATTTTCCTGCAGTTTCATTGCATAGCCTCTTGGCCATTATTTTTTGGACTTGATTAATGAATTCTGAACACATCTCGTGCAATACCTCTGTGATTTTGCACAATTTGATTTGTAGTCCCCAGCTTTTCCTCTCCAAAGTGAAGAATCACAGCCGTTTCCCTTTTTCTTTTTGGGTTTGGTTTGGTTTTTTTGTTTTTTTTTGGGGGGGTTTTCTTTTTTTTTTTTTTTAATTATTCTTTTCTAATACTTTAAATGTGCTGTGAACCTGAAACATGTATACTCTCCAACACCACAGGGCTGGCACAACATGGCTCCTGGAGCAAACCCATAGGCATCATCCAAAACCCTGTTTTTCCCAGCTGCCCCATTTCAGGTCCTCTCACTTTGGAAAACAAAGTGGTTCTCTGACTGGAGGACCGTGCTGGTTCTTGGTTGTCTGTGCACATCCCTGAAGAAGTCAGTAGTTTGGAGAGACACCAGCTGTCATTTTGGGAAGCAGGTCTCAGTACTCCATGTACATGCTAGTCATACTGAAGTAACACTTCAACCACACTCTGCATTTTTTCCTCTCAGGATTCTTATATTTATAAACAATACTGCATTTTCTCTCATTTTGAGCAGCTCATTTTCTGCCTAACAGCAACGTAAACATTTGTGGGACAAACGGGAATTTTGTGCAGCTGTTTCAATCAATTCCTTCTTGGCACACCTCATACTACAAAGTGCCTTCATAAAATCAGAGGGAAATCTTTTTATAACTTCTAGACCATTAAATAGACCATTCTCTAAGTCCTTAAAATTTACCAAGTTAATAATGAGGGGAAAATAACCCAACCCTTTTAAAACAGTCTATCACCAGCTACCCAGGAAAGAGAACATTTCATCATTCATATTGATGTGTCGCCTTCAAAAGGTTCCTTTAAACATTGAGGGTAGATGGCAGGTTATAAGAGAAATATAATGCATGTCAAAGACTTGACTGTGGCTTTTTTATACAGGCTAAATAAAGTGAATTTATAAGGGACAATTATTCAAGTCTTTCTCATTTTCTCTTAGGAATTTTTTTCAAGCAGCATGTGATGTTCCTGAACCAGAGGAGAAATTCAATATTGATGAATACTCCGATATGGTGACCCTTAGCAAGCCTGTCATATATATCTCCATTGAAGAAATTATTAATACCCATTCAGTAAGTCAATGAAAACAGACTTGTCAGTGGACTGTAGCATACAGATTTATCAAATATTTGCAGCTAACATTCTCTGGGGAAAGCTTAGTTTTCATTCTTACTTTGAAAGTAATTTCTTCATCTCTGAAATGTTCTGAAGTTAAGTATTAGGGGTTTTTTTCCCCCAGGAAAAATGCAGATACTGCTTCCATGCAAAAGCATCATCTTGAATAACAATTAGTACATAACACTTTCTGATGAGGGGAAAGAACATTTATGTTCTAGTCTTGTGTGACATTTCTAACTTTGAAACAATCTTCTGTCATGGGTAAAAAAGTGAAAGCAATTTGAAGGAGAGCCTTTGACTCTGGGAACAGAAACTGTATATTGTGGCTCTAGCATTCTGTCACGTGACTTCTTGGAAGCAGATGCAAACATCTGATTTAGAAAAACTGAAGCTGTGGTATCATGCCTGTTCTTAGTGTGGGTAAAGAACAGAATAACTGCAGTCTGAAGTATGACTCAATATGGTGTAAGTTAAATGTTTACCACATGCTCCTCCTAAAACTGGGATATTACTATCTGTTTCCTGGCTTGCAATATGTTCCCTGTGTGTCCCCCCGCCCAAGTTAAAAAAAAAAAAACCCACAAGAACATTCCCCCATCAAAAAAAAAAGCCCTCCCACAGGGGCTCAAAAACAAAGAACCTCTCACAAATACTGCCAGGTACACTGCGGAAAAGGTAGAATAACCAACTCACAGTAGACCACACTATAAGGCAGTTTTATTCAAGTGAAAACTAATAACCTAATCTGCTAAAAACATACATTCTGGTTTGTCTTTGTGCCTGTTCTTCTAATTTTTGAATAGACCTATGCCTGCATATTAATGATCAGCAATTGTATGTGAACACTGGTCCTGATCAAATACTCCTTTTAGTGAGTCTAATGACTGGCATAACATGTCTGTTAGGTGCAGTGGGTGCTGCAGAGCTGGTTCCTCACTTAGAAAATACAGTCCTTTCTGAAAGGTATCACTGACGTTGTAAGCTACTGGAATGGATATACAGAAAATAGGTATCTTTCTGTGGACCACCAACACTGTCTTTATTCCTTTGCATGTAAAGGATGCAGCACCAAAATGCTCTTCTTGGGATTAGCACCCTTTATTCTGTGACGATTAGGACTTTGTTAGTCCTAATTGCAAATCTTCCGCTCAGCCGTGACATTTAGCACTCCAGAGACAATTGCTGGAGGAGCAACAGCAAGGCTGTTGTTTTACAGCCAGGGCAACTCTAAACTCTAGCACAGAATCCAGGGAGCTTCCTGACCTTGGGAAGGTCCTCCATAATCCCAATCATACCAGGTCTGTGTTTTTCAACATTTAGTTTCCAGATTTATTTTCAAGTATAAAGATACCAAGAAAGCTTTTTCTGGATGATGATTTCATTCACATTTGTTTATAGCTGCTTTTGGAACACCAGGATGCCATTGCCACTGAGACTAATGACCTGCTGAACGAATTGCTGGAAGGTCTGGGACCTGTTCCTGATATAGAATCTTTCCTTGGTATGCTGTTTTTTGTCTTTATGGGTAACTTAATTCTAGGGGCTGAATTAAACAGAGGCTTGCATTAATACTCTTGTGTCTCTCAGAGCAATAGCTTCTGCTTCTCTGTTTACTACAAAATTCTTTTCCAAACACTAATTGTAACATTGCATCTTATATTTGAACCTTTTTCTAACTGCAATACTCACTCTAAAAATTAATGATGTGATTCAACATCCAAACATTAGTAATATTTTGAATGATCCAGTTGTGCTTAAACTGCAGATAGGAAGCAAGGTATTTTTTTAACAATCCAATCTTAAGATTTGCTAGTGTTGGCTAGAAACTTAGAAAAAGTATATAGAGAATTCTAAAACCAGCCATTTTTTCTTTTGATAGTTAATTATCCAAAATAAAAATTATGGTTTTGAAATCATGCAAATTTATTAGAAAGTAATGCATTTGACTGATACTTAATTGGTGTTAACTGTAGAAAACTGTTTAGAAAGTATCTAGGAGTCATGAATAACACCAACATTCAAATTGTTAACATAGCTGCTACTCTTTTGCGTCTTCATCATCACTGCATGTTAGGATAAAGGATGTTAAATTGTTTGTATTATTCTTTGAGAAGACAACATAAAAGTTTTGCACATCAGTAGCCTGAAAAGCAAGGATTGGCGTGATTTCCAAAATACTGTAACTGGGCTTACAAATAGCTAAGTTATGGTTTTGCAATGTTTCCTTTTAGGGGAAGGAGCTGTTGATCCCAATGACCCCAACAGGGAAAGCACACTAAATCAACTTGCAAAAACAGAGATTTCACTGTCTCTAACAAGCAAATATGAGTTACGGGAAGGTGAAGATCAGGATCTCAAAAGTCTGATGATAAAGTAAGTTTTGCTCCAACCTTTATATTCTAGCAATGCTTTTTGTTTGGTTTTTAGTTTTTTTTAAACGTCGTTTTGACAACTGCCCTGCCTAAGTACATTTCTGAGATGCTCAGTGCATTCAGTTTTCAAAAGCCAGTGTGTGTTCAGTGCTACTCAAAACTTTTGCCGAAGTCAGATGAACTGTCAGTTCTTCCAGAAAAATAAATATATTGTCGTTTGTGTTTTGGAGCATGACTGCATCATCATCTAACCTAGTGTTTTTTCATGAAGCTGTAAAAGCACTCTGCTTTAAAGTGCCACAGCCTTGGGAAAGCAGAGATGAAAAGCAGTCTAGACTTACAAGGGTTAGACAGTATTACCATGTCCTTTCCTCCCCCTCAAAAATAAACACTTCCCTGATATACTGTCATCAGCCATTTGAAAAGGATGTAACTGTTACTTCAACAGGAATAGTGCATGCTGCATGCTTTTATCCAGGAAAGCAAATTGTGTTTATTCTGTCTGGTGAACAAATTAAAAAATGGCTACGGGGATACTCTGGAATACAGGCTACTTTATAGTAAAAATTAATTACACAACAGCACTTAATTTCAAATTATTGGCACCCATCTTCTGAAGGCATTTCAAGCTCTCCAGAAAAGGGATTGGCCTACTCTAAGACTCTAGTACAATCTGAGTAAGAGGGAGAACAGGATGCTGCTCTCCTCTATTACCATGCTTATATGCACCACACGTGTGAAGGCAGAAGTTCGCATTAAAAGCGAAAGACAGCACCAATAACTAGGAGGGCAGATACAGGCTGTAATTCAAATCTGATCTAATAAGCTGTTTGTGTGTTTTTAAATCAGAAATAAGTATTCTGTATTTATTAGATGGTGTGAACTTTTACTTCTGAGGAAGTAACTGTACCTAGGTAGACTATCACTTTAAACCATTAGGTTTTATCATAGAAATCTTGACCATATTTAGACATTTTTCTTGGAAACTTAAGCTGCATCTTTAATTTTCTGTTAATTGTTAAGAATAATGAGCTATTTCAGTATTCCTGTCCTCTAAATTAATAGAATTCTGTAGCACGAAGTTCTTGGAAGTGTTATGAATGAATAGGCAGCAGGAATGAGATAAATTCTTACCAAGAAAAGAACTGGTTAACATATCGGAGTCTAGCAGCTTCCCTTTTTTAGCAAGGAAATGCTCTTGGTCTGTTGTTGCTAGAGAAATATCTGTCCTTAAGTGGTTTGCGTAAACGCACTGCATCAAATGCAAAATTCCTTCAGAGTTCAGCAGTTCTGAGTGCATTTCCACTTTATTCAGTAAATATGATGTTTAATGGAATGATGAGTAGCTCGGGCTTTTCAAAGGTTACATTTCTGTCTGCTGTTTTGTCACGATCACAATTAAAATCCACATGCAAGTTGTTGCTTGTATTTTTGTTAACGGTAACTGTTTTACTGTGCTAGTTGGTTGCCTGTTTTCTAAAATAAATGAAGGGAAGCTTACATGTATTTCTCTATTCAGACTGTGTAGAAACCAGATACTCAACACTATTAAGGGAAGCTCTGAAACATAAAAAGCTAGAAAGCAAATTTTGCCAAGAATCTATAATAAAGAGGGAGTTTGCCAATTTTATGGTTGAAAAAATGACATGTACAAGTGACCCAGTGATAACTGTTTTGTAATATCCATATATCCTTTTCAAAAGGACCAAAAGACTTATTGTGGATGTGATACGAACACAACCAGGGGATACACTCTTAGAAATATTAGAAACACCAGCCACTGCACAACAGGTAAGTGCTATACGGTGCCTGAATAGGGAATAAAGTAATTTATTACAGCTATTTGAAAGCCTTAACAGATCTCTGAGAGCTTTCTCCATCACGTTGTAACAACGAAATTGTTTGTTGATGGTTTTAGACTATTCAGATTTAGTCTTTCAAAATATAAGACTTGCAATTTTTTTTTTACTGTATAATTGGAAACAACTTCAGAGGAAAAGAAAAAATAAGTCTTGATGTGAGCTAGGATGACTACAATATTTTTTTGTTTACACTTTCTGTGAGCAAGGTCTTTTCTCTCCTACATTATAATACAAATAGCCTAAGGTGAATCTATCTACTCTTATCTTTTTTTCCCCCTCATTAAATTCAGTATTGTAATTCAAGTTCCCTGACCCTTTAGTTTATTTGCTTAATCCATACAAGCAAATCTCAGGGAGCTACTGCTATCCTTAGTGTGGGAATTGAGTGGGAAGAGCTCAGAGTTGAAGTCTTTCCTGTAGACACTGACACACAAAACTGCATTTTAATAATGTGCAGATTTTAGTTAACCTCAGTGTGTGCATATGTAAGGAAACACCTGTGATATCTGGACAGCCTTGTCACAACTTGGTGAAGTCATTGAAGTCATTGGCTGAATTAGACATTTTGATTAATTTAAATGTATGTCTAGGTGTCGTCACTACGTACTTAAGGTATGTCCAAAGGCACAGTAAATGGGGTACTTTGAGACCATGTGGTAATAGGACATAAAGCCTGCACCCTGATTTTTGATAATCTCCTTTGAGAATTCAATATACTTGAACACTTAACAGTTATCAAAATCTGGAAAAGAACTGTTCTGGGTTGTTTTTTTGGTTTCTTTTTACCCAGGAATCTGAGAACTTGAAACTTGTAGAAAAACGTGCCATCTTAGATTCCAAAACTCCAGAGAAAATGAAGAACAGTCAGTCTATTTTTGAAGATGGGCAGCTACCAATAGAACAAAAGAAAAGGAAAATTCAGAGAAATCTCCGGACATTGGAACAAGCAGGACTAGTGTCTTCAGCAACTAAGTACCAAGAAATTATAAATGAGATCGCTAAGGTAAATGGAATGTTTTGCTGTGAATCAATGGTTTTTTTAGCATCTAGCCTAAATCCATTCCAGTTAGAAAAGTAAAATACGTATTTTTCAGGGAATGCTACCCTAAACTACTGAATCCACATATGAAGCAAATTGTTTTTGTTTCCTGGCAAAATCAGTGAAAGACAGTACACCCCTGCATAACTGCCTGAACTGAATAACATACAACCTTTGTTATGCAAATCTGATACTGAATTTGATGATGATGATTTAACTCCTCCCCTGTAATGTGTTTCAATATAACTTTGTATATTTTAACAGTTATTGGAATTGCTCAGTGGTGTTTCAATTAAGAATGGCTGTGGTCTTGGTAAGGTTTCAAAAGACTTAAACGCCTATGAAATATTATCTGATTGATATTAACGCTGATCTGTCGTGGTTGGGCAGGACAACGAAGACTAGTGGGCCAATGCGGTGCCCATTCTGACGCTGATAAAGCACAGGGACTGTTGTCAACAAATCCTGTTCCACATCCACAATCCATTCTGGCCATAAGAATCTTAGTATATCGAATTATCTTCAGCACAACAATGACATCTTCCTTTTGTGTTCTGGGTCTGTTAGGCCCTGTAGAGCACATCAAAGCTGTCAATATAACACCACTTGTATATATGAGTAGCAATGTGATTGCCACATAAACTGTAGGACTCCCTACAGGTTCTGTTCTTGTAAGAACTGAAATTATAGTTTGTGCTTTCTCTCAGTAATTAAGTCAGATTCTGTAATTACAAATTTGAATGGTAATGAACTGAGGCTTTTTAAAATTTCAATTAAATATAACAATTGCATTAATAAATTTATTTAGGATATCCGGAATCAAAGAAGATACAGACATCATCGAAAAGCTGAACTGGTGAAACTCCAGCAGACTTTGAATGCACTTAACTCCAAGACAGCATTTTATGAGGAACAAATTAATTATTACAACACCTATATAAAAACTTGTTTAGACAACCTAACAAGAAAGTGAGTTTTTTTGTCTTCTAATGTGTCTTTTAGTGTATTTTAACAAGAGGGAGATCAGGTAATAATCTGTAGTTTAAAGTTTTGATTCCAACAGATTGACAATCTAGAAAAGGTCCGTGAGAGTTGTAAACTGCATCAGCATCTGGAAACTGAAGTCTTGCACTTACTTAAGACTGCCTTTGAGAAAGAAAAGTCTGAGATATATAGATGTTTTCAATATATTTAATTGGTGCTACTTTGCAGATCCATTTGCATGCTTTGAGTTCATGAAGCTTTGGGAAGTAATAATTGGTTTCTTCCTTCTTTAAAAGGTTTGGGGTTTGTCTTTAGCATGGAAAAGGAGGAAATAAATGCCTAAATAATTTTACCTTTCAGGTATGATGCAGTTACTCGAAAGCAATCCCCCCTACCAATGCCACCAAAGTGTCAAAATGAAAACATTTTACTGACACGAGTAGGAATTTTCGTAGTGCACACTTCATTGATCCAAAAATTATTTCTAATTACAGAGCATTTAACATTTATGTCACCATAAGTTTACAAATTGCTATTTTAAACTGAGGATTGCGGACTCTTTAGGATCAGGGTTGCATTTCACAACAGAATTGAAAAAAGTGCTACAAGATGATTCAAATGATCATTGGCAAGATGTTTAGATGATTCACTGCATGCTCAAAATTCCTCTAACTCTTAGATTTTTTTTGGGATGTTAATTCTGTTTTTTTTTAGAGGAGTTCAAGAAAGAGTGAAAGAAAGTTAAATATGGCTAGAAGAGTAGCTGAAGTATTAAAGATCTGACAGGCACATCAAAAGCAAGTTTCCTTGTTCTCTTTCCAGAAATTCACGGAGGTCAATTAAATTAGATGGAAAAGAGGAGGTGAAGGGAAGCAAAAAGCTGAAACAGACCTCACTAAAGTACACAGCTGCAAGACTTCATGAAAAAGGTGTCATTCTAGAAATTGAAGATCTTCAAACCAATCAGTAAGTGCAGTACAAAACAATTCCGAGCATTTTCTAATCAACAATTTTTGAAGGGGCCTGGCTTTTAATGAAAGAAACCTTAACAATTTCCTGTGCCACAGCTAAAACTACCTCAGACTTTTGCATTCAGAAGGATGCTACAATCTAATTGTCATAATTAATTTTTTACTTTGTACCTTGCTCTATGATTACCTTGGGAAAATATTTTAACAAGCCAGCCCTAGCACCAGCTTACATGGACAAGTACAAGTTTGGCAGCAGACTCGGTATTAATGACCACCTTTTTAAGCATTGTAGCAATTTTTTTTCATATATTGACCAGTCACTTTCAAATAACTTAGTAAATCCCAGGTTTTGTGCTCTTCCTCACTATGGCAGGGTGAATGGATGTGGTGGTTTAACATCCCTTTTGTATTCATCCACATTGAGGCTGTGGTAGTGAAAGTCTTCCATTCTTTGCACCTTCCCATCCACCTTCTGCATAGAAAAATTTTTTCCAGGGTTTTTCTTTTTTTTTTCTACCCCCCCCCCCCCCCCCCCCAAGTGCACTCATCAAGTAGAAGCAGCCACATGAGGCAAATATGTACCTTCAAGGAGACACTTGGGCATGGTAGAAGGAAAATCTGGCTGTCCTGTTTCTATCTGCTGGATGTTTGATCTGATTTGTTCACTGAACTTCCCACAGCCTTTTTTTTGTTTGGTTGGTTTTTTGTTTTGTTTTGTTTTGGGGTATTTTTGTATTGTTTCTCCATTACAAAAGACTTCAGAATTCGGTATTTCACACTACCTGTACACCAGAAAGTCTCTAAGAAGACACTGCATGGAGTGCAGTGCAGGGAGGGATGGAGTGATTCTTTTGACATCAACAACACTGCTTGTGGTCAAAGTTCTTCCATGTTCTGCAGACTTTTTCCCCAAAACTGTCTCTGGACTATATGAAACTGCACAGCCTATGTATTCAATTACTTTTCTTCTTTCGAGGTTTAAGAACGTGATGTTTGATATCACACCTGGAGAAGAAGTGGGTGACTTTGAAATCAAAGCAAAATTTTTAGGAGTTGAGATGGAAAAAGTGCAGCTCCATTTCCAGGTTTGAATTTTGTTACTTTGCTATATTGTCGCTGTTGCATTTCCTGAAAAACGATTTCAGTATTTTTTTCACATATCTGCATGAACTAGTCAATCGGTACAGAGCAGCAGATCATGTGGAGAATAACCATGTAACTTGTGCAGGATGCTGGGCATGGGCATTGAGTTAATGTTTATCTTGGGGCAACTACATGAAATCAAACCCCACATTAGTTCAGTGGCAAACAGGAAATACTATAAGAAAATGGAAATACACAGAAAACAGTAATTCTTCTGGTTTGCTGTTACTGACCATCTACAGCTTAGGATCTAGAAGACACATAATGTTTTCCACTCATATCCCAATGGTTGCTTGTAGTTGTTTAAGTTATGAAGAACCTGGAGTTGGTGATGTTTATCACATCTTGTTGTTGTAAGGTATGGATTTACACAGACACTAATGATTTTTTTCTCATTTCAGGATTTGCTTCAGATGCAGTATGAAGGTGTGGCTGTAATGAAAATGTTTGATAAAGCTAAAGTGAATGTGAATTTGCTTATATTCTTGTTGAATAAGAAGTTCTATGGAAAATGAGTATTTTCAGATATCATGGACTTCATCAATCAGTGGGAAGTCTATTCAGTATTTTTTTGCTTATACACATTTGTTTGAAGTTCGTCGTTGGATGCTTTTTAACTTTAAAAAACACACCCTAAAACACCAAATGTTCTGAGGAATGTACACAGTGCCTTTTCAGCATTGATAACAAAACAGAAAACCAGGAAATCGATTCATTTAAACAGTTCCAGATTTCATTGGTGTTGGTACTTTGAAATCAAAATATTCTTTAGGACACACAGCTATTGTGTAGATATTAAGGTAGGCAGAAATTGAATTTAGTTGAATATATAAACCTCTTCCTATTGAAACATTTTTAAATTACCTCAGATATATAATATAGTTAATACTAGACTTTAAGTATTTACCAAAAGAAAACCTAATTTGTTTCTAAGGGATAGTTTGAGCAAATACTTAGTTACATACTAGGCCTATTTTGTGGCAGTTGTCAATTGCAAAGCAAACTTATTGTGCAATTCAAAAAATTTTATAGGTAATTATAAAGCGACAATAACGACTTACTTCACAAAAATATATTTTGTGATTCATTCCTACTAAATGCACTACTGCCTTGTGCAAAATGACATTTTCTACTTTCACAGCCTTTGGAGTGGTATTGGGGAAATCTGAATAGCGAACAGTTGTTCAGTTTGAAGTATTTGAATACGTAAATTGTGCCTGTCTGTCTTTTTTTTTTTTGTAAGAAAATAAATGCAATAAAATCAGTATTTAGATTGGGTTTTTAAAATATTCTTTGGAGATTGTTTTATGTAAAATAAACATTACCTAATTAAACTGGCTTGGTCCCTAAATTTCATTTCAAGGAATCATTAAAGCTGCAATCTAGATGATAATTGAAAGAACTTCTTTCAGTGCTTTTATAAAATTGCATGTAATTAAGCCTGACTGTCCTTGGTACATTTGGGGAAAGCTGTTCAGCATTGAAGATGTCATGGCCTTTATGCCATTGAATGTGATGATGATTTTGCTTAGGAGCTATCACTTATACTTACACAGCAAAAGTGTGTACCATAGGTAATGTGACCAATAGAAAATACTTCTCTCACTTTTCTTGTGACAAACACTTCAAAAGACGAGCAGCGAGACATTCTGGAATGAATTATAAAAGCAAATATTAAGTAAGTATTAACTCTGGTAAGGCAATAGAACAGTGTTAAGTCACTGGCATATATATAGATTACAAGCTCAGCTGATATACTAACTGACCTGTGGTGTTACACAAGCTGAAAAAATTATTACATTTACCAGAGATATTAATTTATGCATGACATTAAGTTTGAACACATGACTACTTTAAAACAGCTAATATCCCTAATTTAAAGGACTAAAAAACTCCCACATGTTTCAATTTTTCTTCTAGGTGGTTATGTATAAGCCATTTTAACATGACATAAATGCTGCAGTATTGATACCCTGGATAGAAAAGCGGTAACAGCGCTTCACTTTTCCTTCCAAAGAAGAGAAGTGAATTTTACTTAAATATGAATTAAATTCTCAATCTTTTGTTCCCCTATTTGCAACAGACTTGATTAATCACTATATTTTTAACCAACTCTAGCTGAGCACTAAGTCTGCCACAGGTGTGATGTTGCTCCTAAACCCAGATTCTTGAGGTAACATGTCAAAAACCTGGAGTTCTGCTGGTGAGACATGCCAGAGCCCCACAGCCTTTAAAGGGAGTAAGTTACTCCTGGATATGCAATTTTGTGTAATACACTTGACACATCTAGTACCTGCCTGGTTCTAAAGCAAATAGTACATTCCTCAGTTATTTCCCAGTGTAGGCAAGCTTAGAAAAGCATCTTTGGTCCTGATGTAATAAGTCTGAATGGTACAGTCTCAGCACTCCCCTTTTCCAACTATTTCCTGGGCTTCCTGTTCTTCCTAGTGCACATCAAAGAGTAATTTCCATTTAATTTCTTTAAACTCCTTTGTAAGCTTTTTTCCTTAATTAGCTAGTTCCATTTAGGGCCTTGTCACTGAACAATAATACGAACCCTGATAAACAGGACTGACCACAATGTTTTCTACCTCCATGTAAGACTGATGGTAGTGTGAAATACCACACAAATGAGCAAAGTGATTCTGTTATCACCCAGTGGTGCTGACAGCTACTAAGTACAACGAAAAAGAAAGGCTTTTTAGAAGCTACTGCAAGATGCAATGTGGGGACTTCAACAATTGATAGGACTTGCTGAAACCAGTTTCAGTCAAGAAATGGTGGTGTGGAAAGACTTGCATTGCTGGTTCAAAAGCTGAGAAACAAAGCCAGTACAACTGAGTACGGCCTATGCATCAGTTGTCACTACAGGAGAAAATGGATCTCTCCTTGGACAACTTGCCTATCTCTCAACTTTGTCCTCCTTAACTGGTGGTAGTGAAAAGAAATTATAATAGACTATTGTCTTAGTCTGTTAACCCCGCAGCTTGCATTTTTCTATCATATGTTTTTAGAGTTGACTAAGAGTGCTTGGCAGCTAACTTAGTTTATTTTGGAACTCTTTCATTTTCAAGGGCCTATGAAGATCCAAAACTATCCACGAAGTTGTAGAACAACATCCTTCTGCTTAGGCCAGGCAGACAGAAACACCAATACAAGCACTAGCTTTGCTCTGTTTCACTCTGCAGTTATCTGTGGCCCTCCTTTAGCTGTCCGTCTTTCTTTTAAAAGAATACAGCAGTAAAACAGCCTTCATTCCCAGAAAATCGAAACGCTGACAGTCACATGTGATTTCAAAAAGTATAACTAAATAGACAACCTTCTTCCCAGATGACTGATTTCCCCTCCTGAGGTATGTTTCTACACTCATCCTTCAGCAGTAGCTACCCACCTCTGACATGCACCAAGGTAATCTATGTATTGAGCAGCACAAAGATGTCCTTTCACAAACAGTAATGATATAGCAGTCTCACTAGATAGGTACAGGCTTTTTTGGTAGACTTGGTGTGTTTAACAGGAACAAAGTTTTTTTCTGTAATATACTGCTGCCAGAGAAACCAAAACTCTGAAAAAGGTGCAAGAAGTAGAATTAAAAACTAAAGCTTTAGATGTCATGAACTCTTCACCTCTGTTACAGTAAGTTGATCTTGAGAGGAAGGAGCAAGTTGATTCACAAAACTACAGGTTACAAAACATAAATTTGGGTTTCATATGCAGACACAAAATTTAACAAGTATGTTTTTTATTTACTTGCTATATTTATAATAACTAGGTTACAAAGATGAAAGGACATAGCTCTATGACTGTTTCTAATGTCTGTGACTAAAACACTCCCTGGAATTTCCATCTGAGTTTCTCTTCAAATGTTTCAAAAACTCTGTAAATTAATTTACTCCTCAAGCACTGGCCCACTGGTTAAGGCTTCTTGAAATGTAAGAAAAATACTGGCAATATGTGCTTTTTTGAGATCTAGAGTAATTTTTACAATTATCTGTTATACTTCAGTTCTATTTTGGGTTTAGAAAGTTCTAAGAGCAACCTTTGTGTATGCTTATAGAACTGTGAGACCATAGGAATGACCAAGAACTTCACTTTCTCTTCCCAGATAAAATAATTACCTCTGATTAAGGTATTTTCTAAACAGATGAATAGTTCAATTAAGGCATTTTGTCTAGGTTCCCTAGAGCATCTGGGATGATAGAGCTGTAGAAAGGCTGCTCAGCTGAAAAACATGGATCTATTTCTTGCTCTATACAAATGGAGTTAGCTTCAACTGTGCTATAGCTAGTGGTAGGACTATGAGAGGAACACTGTAAAGACATAGAACTTACTGGGAACCAGTACTTATGGTTAGGGGAATTTTTTTTCCATGGTTTTTATTCTCCATTAAAAGCAAAGGTCGGTGCTTCTGCAGTAATAAAGGCACTTCATACATATAAGTTCATATCAGTCTTCCCCTCCTTCCCTTCTTCTGCCTGTACCGCTGTAAACAGAAGGGTATACAGTTCAGGCAAGGACAGCACACCCGAGCAAGCTGGAATGTCCACTTGTAAAGTTTCTGATTGTCTTACAGGCTTAATAAATACAAAGCACTTAGATATCACTACGATGTTCTTAAAGCAGAGTCTAAATAGTAACTACAAAATTACTGAAATATTTTTCTATACAACTTTCATGTAGGTTACATTTCAACCACCTCTTGATTCATGAGCATCTCTAAAGGAGTACACAAGCTTTCCAAAGTTTGTCCATGGCACATGCCACTGGACTGGGGAGTGGTACCACTGTCTGGGGGATTTTGGAGCAGCAGACAGGTCCGCGGAGCTGGGCAATGAATCACTTTTGGGTTGCCCTGTGTTTGTAGAGCAGTCAGTTTACAGAACCCATGCAATACAACCAAGCTTGGACGTCATCTCTTTTATACGAAGCAGATCAATTGTAAGGGGCTTTTCTGAATCATCGTGATCTTTCAGCTGTGAGTAATGTAGGCATTTCATCCGGCCTTGGAACTGCTCCCCTGAGGCATTCGGACTGCAAATTCGGCAAACTTAGCTTACAATAATTCCTCGAGCACAACCCTTTGTTCTGGAGCTCCTGACCTCTGAGCCCGCCCGAGCCCGCCACCGCTTCCCGTGTGGCAGCGGGGCGCGGGGGCTGCTGGCCGGGCTGTGTGTCCCGCGGGGGCGGCGGGCGCTGGCCCCCGCCTCCTCCTCCCCTTCCTTCCCCTCGGCGCGCAGCCCCCTCGCGGCACTGGAGCGCCGCGGCAGGAGGAAGTCCCGGAGCGGCCCTTCGCCGGCCCCAGCCTTCTGTGGGCTGCGTTCGCCAGCCCCGCGCTGCCCGCACCGACGGACGGACGGACGGACGGACGGACGGACGGACGGACGGACGGACGGACGGACGAGCGGAGGGCCTGCGGGCGGGACGCGCGGCCATGCATCCCCGGGCGCTGCTGTGCGCCCTGGCGCTGCTCTTCTGCCCGCCGCTTGCCGCCGCGCCCCGGCCAGGTGGGTCCGCGGGAGGCGGGGGCCGGGCACGGGGCACGGGGGGGCGGCGCGTTCCGGGAACAGGGGAATAAAAAGCGCCCGAGCGCACAGCATCGTGTGCTTGCGCGTAGCCGCGTCAGGGGCCTCCCGCATGGGAGTTTCATTGCGAGTTCGGGCCGAGTTTTCCTCGGCGTTGTTACACGCGGCTCTTTGTGCTCATGGCAGCGGTGACGAGAGGCTGTTGGTGGTGGTGAAGGATGGCTTGGAGTGGCGCCGTAGCTAAGGAGGCGGGCAGGCAGCAGCAGGTGGTGGTGGAAAGAAGGGACCAGACTGGCGAAACTTGGTGGTGGATTCTTTTAAAAAACTAGCATTGCCTTTCATTAACAACTTCAGAAGAGGGAGTGCCAGCTGAATTTCTTGGCAGTGCAAACTTCGGAAGACCTGCCAGCACAAAACAGTTCCGAATATCCACCCCAAGTAGATGACTTTCATAGTTATTCACTAATAGCAACATCAGTACCCTAACTGGTGAGCCCATGGATCCGTCCGGCTCAGAGCTTGTTAGGAGATTCTGAGAGAAGGAAGGGGAGAGAAGACAGGCATGCACTTAAGTTCACAGCTTATGGTAGAGGTACAGCAGTACGAAGAATTAGGCATTTAGGGATTAGCAAAGGGCTTTTTGTTATTACTATTTTCCTTGATTAATTTAAAGATTTCTTTCAATCAGCTAGTGGTGATAGTGCTGCTGTGGAAATAACTTAGTCCCGTGAGATGGCCTGCAGTAAAGCCTCAGGTCCTACATATGTAAAAGGGCTGATTACGGGAGTAGCTAAGAGGAAACTTCAGAGCATAGCACACTTTGACTACTGAGCTAAACTGAAAGGGGATAGACCTAGTGTTTGTAACTATGCCGGGAGGGAAGCATCAGGGAGGACAAATAATTCTTGCTAGACAACATTTTGGCACAAGGACAAGTTGGAATGAAGCTGTCAAAATCATGTTTATATGGGAAGTCTAAGGAAACTATCTTTTAAAAAGAAGGGAGGGGGGTGGTGTAAAAGACAAACTATACATGTTAATGCTAGGGAAAAGATTGCGTTGTTGGGTGCTATTCTTCCAGTTACTTGACGCACAACAGCACTAATAAAACTTGATCATCTGAATATGTCTTCTGCTCTTCTTGTGCTCGCTCCCATTGTAATAATATAATTTCCCCACTGTCATAGATAACCTTCCCTGTTTTTACCACAATACTTAATTCCTGTTGCCCATGCACTGTTGTACCCTGAGGTCTGCTCTGCCCTTGGACATCCAGCTTCTCTCCTGCTTTTCCCCCCATCCACCAGTATGCACAGTTACCACATTACTGACCTGTGCTGTTCCTGTGGGCAGGTGAAAAAGCACAAGTTTGGCAGTAGGTTGGTGTTAAGTGCTTGCAGATTATCTGACCAAGTGCTGCTGAGGCGCTTAAGATCTGAACTTGCCTGGACTTCCCTGCCCTGGGACACTGCTGGCAAGCAAAACAATGTTATTGTTTGAAGCCAGCACATGTAGTTAAAGAGTTGAGAAAGGAAAGCAAAAAGGAGCAGACACCCGGTTGCAAGTAAACAATACTTCAGGAAAATGTGTTCAGGTTGCTACTACATCAGTTGTAACTAATGTGTAATCTAATAATGAGTTCTGTATAAAGGGAGATGTGGACTCATAAACAATTCAGTGTTTATTTTTATAAAAGCAAATAACTGTCATTACTCCTAAAAGATTGTGTTTTATTTTGTTCATTAATGTGTCTGGCATGCACTTCACAGTCTGCCTTCAAGTGCCTAATTTACGGGCCACTGAGTAATTTAGATGCTAGATGCTTATCGCTTTGGGTTATACAAAGGGGAGATAACAGAAACCTTTTTGTTATAAGCCGGTATACAGCTGTCACCAGTAACGCCCAGAAATCAGTATTAATTGTTGTCCAGCAGCACATAGGAATATATTTAATTGGCTTGTGTAGGAGCCTATTCTTTAGTCTCTCACATCAAAGATATCCCTTGGGATATGAAGTCTGCTTGTTTGTAACATCCTGTCCATATTTATGGACCTATAGAAATATTTTTCAAGTTTCTTCTGGAGCTCAAGAGTGCTTTTTAAGATTGGTCAAAGCTGTTGTATTTTTGCTCTGTAATTCTTTCACAGAATAGTATGCAGACTAGTTCCTTGCATATGAAAGTAGACATGAAAAGAAATTACAACATATCTCTGTTTTTAAAAAAAACCCCAAACATTGGGGTAAGCAGCATACGTGTATTCTGATTGTGAGATGAACAATATATAGTTCTTGATGGAAAATAGGACAGTGTAGATTGTTAAAATTGAACAATCAGAAACTTACTGAGCTTTCTACATAATTCCTCTATGTCCTTGTTGGAGAACTGATGCAAAAACCACAGGCAATAAAAGAACATTTTGGGCCACTTGAATGTTGTACTGATTCTATGTAATTTTTGCCTTTTGAAGTACTTGCTGGAGGCAAAGAAAAGACTTTCTGCGTATCATTCAGTGTCCTGACTACACACACTACAAGGATAAAACCTCAGTGCTTTATCCTGCTGTTTCTTTTTTCATAGTTTACTAATCCTATTCTTTCATACATGCTTAAATTTTATAAGTATTTTGATAGAGCTGTTATTCTCACTGCTGATATGACAGAGTAACTATTACTCATAAAAACAGAAATCCACCAAGCTTGATTTTTTCCAAAAGGACTGGATGACAGCTTAGAAAAATAAGATGACCCTTTGAACATTTATGATCATTATACAAGCTTTACCTCTCTTTTCCTAACAGATTATTTGAATGATTAAAAAATAATTAAGCTGTAGTGAAATACGTAGATATAGATATCATTTATATCATATTATATCTGGAGCTTGAAAACAGAAGGAATCATTTCACAGATTCTGGTATAGCTGTAGCTATCTAACAGTACATTCAAAATCTTTTCTGTAGAGCTACTGTATATTGGCAGTCTTGTACTAACCCATTTTAAAGGTAATGTCTGTTTCCCGTACTGACCTTTTTGTTTGTTGTGAAGGTTCATGAAGATCTTCTGAAATAATATGACATCATTTCATCCTGTTCCCTTCTGTGAATAAATCTCTTTTATCTTCAGCTTTGTCATATAAGTACTGACACAAAAGGAATAAAAAATCTCAGGGCAGTATCTGTCTTCCTTTCTGTTTCAGAAAGTATGGAGTGCGTATTGTTTTTTCTAGAATTACACAGACACTGTGTCATACAAGCAGCTTGGTGAAGGATAAGCACTGATACATGGCTGTCAAGCTTTCAAATTAGATTTAGTTTCATCAAGAAAGTTTAAATCACCATGTGTTGTATTATCAAGTGGCACAGAAATAGCAAGTGCGATGCCTCATTGCATTTTTCCACAAAGCTGGCTTTCAAGTAGTACCTCGTGTCATCTAAGTTAAAGATGGGGACATGGACTGCGTACAGGAATCAGCATGGAGGTGATGTTGACAGAATGAAGCTTGAGTTCAACTCTGAACTTAGAAAGTCTCTGCTCATACAAAGAACACATAGTTGTCACCAAACTAGAGTATTGTACCAGAGAATTTTAACTGAACTTACATTATTTATAAAAATTTTTGTTCTGATTTATTGTAATAGGATGCTATTTTTAGAAAATTTTATAATGGAGTAAAAGTGACTCTAAATCCTTTCATCTCATAAACTTGTAAATAAGATGTCTCCAGGAATTCAGGATATAATTAGAATTATCAGCAGTGTTCAATTAATGGTAAGCAATAGCTGAGACAAAGGCTGGTAGTCAGTAAAAGGTACCTGACCCAATCATAGCATTTTTTTATTGTAGCGTATTTTCAGACTGTTCTCAGTTAGGAGTTAGTAATGAGAAGTGGTCAGGTTATCACCCAGGGCATCCACGCTAAATGACTTGACCTCAGTCATTAAGGGTCAGTGGCTCTTACTGGGTTGGCTTGCTAGTTCTCAAAAGTATGAAACTGCAGCACATGTCAGGTCCTTCAAAGTTCAGGGATACTGGGATGAGAGAGGGGCTGGTGCCTCAGTTACCATGTCATGTAGTGATAATCTTGGCAACACAGTTCCTAATGCCAGGCTTTACCTTCCCTCTCTTCAAGTCTGTTTATATGTGTGTTCCTGAAAACATACCTTCCTCACATGGAACCATGTCACCTCTTTGTTTGGTTCTCCACACTGTTCTTCAGTGGTGGAGAAAGCAAAAAGAACATGTAGACCTTTGGGGGACTAAAATCATCACTGTCTTTCAATAATTTTATGGTTTAAAAATACATATTCATAGCATTCAAAGTCTTGAATTCATAAAACTTGTGTGTACTGGAGATACAGTAAGTACAGTTAACAGCTTTTCCCCTCACTTTTACTGACGTCTTTACCTTGGAGACAAGCTTCTGGACATAAGAAATCAGAGGGATTTTTTTCATTCAAGTATAGTTATAATCCTCCCAAAAGAGATGAAGACCAGTGGTGTCATTTGTGACGTATTTCTATTGCAATGATCATTAAATACAGAAAATCTCCTAACTCTTTGATGTCAGCCACAGGCTGAAGTTCGAGGTGTTGTACAAGAGGACTTGTGCTGCAACTTGACTGCCAAGCTAGGAGCTGACTCTTTGAGCCATCCAGCTGCTTGGACTAAACTTCTAAAGAAGTGTTAAAGATTAAGGCTCTATAGTTCTGCCTGTTGGTAGTGTTCTCTTTAAAAAGACAGAGTAGACCCTTGTATAAATGTGTTTAGTGCCTTCTGTGCGAATACTGAATCTCTGTGTGTGCTTCTGTCATTTCTGCTTCAAACTAAATCATTCCTACTACAGTCTGTGTAACAAGCTCCCGGGCTGAGATTCTCATCCAGCATCTTTTGTTTTCTGACCGGCAGAGGTTGCAATCTAGTCACTTTGCATATGAAAACTGTTCTCTCAAACACCTCCCTTGTTTTGTCTCTCTGCCCCTAGAATGCTGCTGTGACACAGCATGGCACATAAACCACAGCAGCTTTAAAAAAAAAAAATCACCAAATTGCCTTACCAGTCCTCTGATCTCCCCCCATATTCAAGTCTGAATTTCACAAAAATCCATGCTGGGTAGGGCCCTTCTCTCACTGCCTGTGCATAAAGGGAGGTAACTGGCTGCTTAAAGCTGCAGCCTCTCTTCTCTTTGCCATCTGCCTCCTTCAGATGCTTTGGTTAAAAAAATTGGTTTCAGTTACTATAGAACAAATAATTGCTTCCAGCAAGCAGCACCTTGCACAGGTGAATCATTCCCATGTACTTTCAGCTCACAGATCTGAGCTAAGACACCCTCATTTTTATTTTAATTGTCTAGGACCCAACAAAGGATCAATTGCACAGCCAAACAGGTGACTGGTTATTTGAGTTATTGTAACTTTCTCACTTCTGTCTACCCACAGTACACTTGAATTATCCTATGCCAAAGCAGATTAAGCCAAAACTGAAAATGACAGTCTTAAAAATATTTCTCCATACAAATATATGTGGCTACATGCTGTGGTGACCCAGCCCACTGGGCTGTGGCAACCCCCTGCCCATCAGACCCTTGCTATCCAATGAATGGATGAATCGGAGTCAGAATGCGGGTCGATGGGCGAGGCTGAGGTCTGAAGCACAACCCCCAGTTCTGGAAAGTTCTATGTTACTTGGCTGCTCATTTGCTATTCTCTGTTTTTCCCTCCCCTTGTTGTATTGTATTGGTCACTTGTAGCTAAGGCCCTCCTGCCTTGTTGTTTCCTATTGGCTGTACCCGTTTGCTCCGCCCTGTTTTCCTGCAGCAGAAAAAGGATCGCACAACGCTATCCCTCGGCTTTTTCGTCCCACACCCTTTCAAGGAGTAAACCCTTGGAACTCATACGGGAAAGTCCTCTCTCGCCTTCTTTGTTCCTGGGAGCTTTGGGCTGTGTTACCTAACAGCCTCGGGATCTACCGCTTAGGCTGGGAGCCAGCGCAGCCTGAATATCGGCCACTGAAAGCAGATCAATCGTATCTGGGGGAAGGTCGCTGCAGCCTCCCTAGTAGGCGATACGTGGCGCCCAAACAGGGACTGCCGTGCAAGTGCAGTCCCTGCAGACTTCCCTGACAGTCGAACGAACTGCCAGGAGTTGAGTTTTCAGTGACCGCCCCATAGCAATAGCTACCTGTCTGTTACAAGCAAAAGTTTGACCCACATCTACCTTGAAAACTGCGTGCAGACTTCTGCTGTCTCTCTTGACGGGAGCCTTAGTAAGGTTAAGTAAGATGTCTCCAGAGCACACAGAAATATTTCAAAACCATGATGTTCTAATTGCACTTTTACTTTTTGTGATTTTGGTGATGAGTACTTCTAGTGGGAATTTTGTGTATGAGTACTAGTATTTATGCCAGCATCTCATTTCTTACAAAATGTGTGAAGGGTCTGGCCAAGACAGTTCAAGGGTGGCAAATTTCCTGTTGCGTTTGTGTTAAAGTTGCCCAAAGGGAGCATAGATTAGATTGGATGCTTAAGCATAGCTAGAATCACTACTAATAAAAGCTTTCAAGCTAAGAGATAGGAGACAAAGGAGGACACCTTACTCAAATTTGTAGCAGGAGGAACTAAAATAAAATGGTTGATCTGTGGGCAACCTGTGCTTTGAATCAGAAATTAACCTTACTATTTTGTTTACCTAATGTAATCCTCGTTTTCGTTCTTGAAAGATGTTTTCACTTCCCCATGCCATCTAAATACTGGCTTATTAATCTTAATACTTTCTTACTTTTCAGGCTTTCCAAATAACAGCAGCATACCAGGCATCAGAAGTTTTTCCATGTTTTCTTCTCCCGGTGAGCGGGATGATCTTATACCTATTGACAGTGATACTGAAAATGACTTGGAAGTTGGACCAGGAGCCACCAATCAGACTGGATCATTCCTACATGAACAACGATTGATGTCAGTTCAAACAGCAAGATACCTCACTAGTCCGTGGCTGACACGTTTTGTTCCTTCAGTTTACAGCGTAGTGCTTGTGCTGAGTCTCCCTCTGAACATTACAGCGATACTTGTGTTTCTGAAGAAGATGAAAATTGAAAAGCCAGCTGTAATATACATGCTGAATTTGGCCCTTGCAGATGTTCTGTTTGTTAGTGTGCTTCCGTTCAAGATTGTTTATCACTTTTCTGGAAATAACTGGGTTTTTGGGCCTCAGATGTGCCGTTTCATCACTGCTGCGTTCTTTTGCAACATGTACTGCTCAATAATGCTTATGACGAGCATAAGCTTCGATCGCTTCTTAGCAGTGGTGTACCCCATGCAGTCCCTGGGGTGGCGTACACTAACTCGTGCCTCACTGGTTTGTTTCATCATATGGCTTGTAGCGATAACCGGGGTTATACCTTTTCTCCTAAGAGAGCAAACAATGGAAATACCCAAGTTAAATATAACTACTTGCCATGATGTGCTAAGAGAATCTGAACTTCATGGCTATTACCTCCACTTCTTCTCTGTCTTCTCTTCCGTCTTTTTCATAGTGCCATTCATAATTTCTACTGTCTGTTATGTGTGCATCATTCGCTGTCTTAGTTCTTCTACCATTGTTGCAAAGCAAAACAAGAAGACACGTGCCTTGCTCTTGTGCGTGGCTGTCTTTTCTGTTTTCATTATTTGCTTTGGACCAACAAATGTTCTCCTCTTAATTCATTACATCCATTTTTCATATGACAGCAGCTTAGAGTATCTCTACTTTGCCTATCTACTCTGTGTTTCTGTCAGCAGCATTAGCTGCTGCATTGACCCCTTTATTTACTACTATGTTTCTTCTCAGTATCAGAGACAATTTTTCAGTCTCTTCAATTGTAAAAAGACTTTTGATCCTAACAGTAGTAACAGCAGTGGCCAGTTGATGTCTACCACTACTAGTAGAAGGGCTACATTGACTACTAATGTGAATAACAGCATCTACAGGAAATTACTAGCAATGCATTGAGATAACGTGACTTATACATGTTTAATTTTTACACAATTGCAGACAAAAAGAAGACTCTTATATCCAAGAAATGCAAAACCTTTAACCAAGTTGTTGTATGATATATAGCTTCATGGATCTGTTATAGTAATGCACAATTCAAATTAAAACTCTGTATGTGTGTGTGCATAGGTATATATATAAATATGTATAGTTTATGTAAATAGGTTAATGTAGAGGGGAAAAATAATTTCTTAATAGTTGTTGAGTGTTTTTCAAATAAACTTTTTTCAGACAAATCCTTTGCATTGTTCAGTTTATTGTAGAAAGCCCATTTTAGTATTTTGAACTGTATCTCTCAGGTTGAATAAATTCTTATATGTGGAATCACTCCATCCATCCAGTAGTTTCTGAAAAAAAGTGAAAATATCTTTCCAGGCTTTTTTTTTCCTCCTATTTGTCACTATTTCTAGAATTATCTATAAACTTATTTTCTTAGCATTATTTTGTATCTCAGGACACTGAAATTGTTAATTTTATGTTTTTATATATTCCACTTCAAAACAGTCTGTATGGTTTTCAGAATGTGAGGAACCAAAAACCAGCTATTGCTTGGTGGAATGTATGACTCAGGAGATAATTTCCAGCAGCTGGAGCTAGCTTATCCTTTAGTGTTCCTACCATTAGCGTATGCTAGGCATCTTGGTTAGGAATGTGGTATTTTTGACAATTAGTTTCACAAAAATTTGTGAGATTTTATCTCACAATAAATCAATGACTCTCCAAAAAATACATGGGAAAGCTCTATTCATCATCTTGTTATGTAGCTTCCAAATGTGCTTTCTTGCACGTGATTAGTCATCGTGCATATTTAGGACTTGAAAATATCCTTTATCCCTCCTAGCATGGACATTTTTCACATTTTACACCGTGTCCATATCTACTGAAATGGCTGTGGTGTTTAGCTAACCAATAGCTAACTTCATTCTGTGGAGCAGTCTTTTGCTACAAAGAACACTAAAGCAAAAATAACAGAAATTCAGTTTTAGAAACAAGCATGTGGCTAATAGGACTGTACATGAAAATGGAAACCAAATTAAGTAGGAATTTGTTTATAGCATTTGCCACAGAAATCTGCCAAGAAGTACAGCAGTGGAAAAAAGCTGTCTTCTGTCCAGCATAAGTGATACAAGGCCTAATCTTTCTGCATACAGTGTGACAGCGAGAGACTTTCTAACCATGACCTGCTGTTGGTTTGTGTCTGTTCTATAATGGATTTAAGCATTATTAAGTATTGCATTATCAGGGGTTTCTCTAGATTTTCGTTCTCAAGGTTTTGCCATTTTCTAAATACATGAGTGATAAAAATATATGTGTATGTAGTTGGCAAGCCTAAGACGCCACAAATGGACACACTCAAGTTACAGTCTCACTTTGTTTAATATCGCATTAGGGATGGTCTTGTTTTTCAGCAAAATCCAGATCCATCTTGAAACTATGGACAACCACTCCTTGCTGGCTGAAAAGAATTACCTCTGTGCTTCCTGTAGTTACAGACTGGGGACTGCTTTTCAGCCCACGTTCAGAGGAAAGCTACGAAGGTGATCAGAGGGCTGGAGCACCTCCCTGTGAGGACAGGCTGAGAGAGCTGGGGTTGTTCAGCCTGGAGCGGGCTCCACGGTGACATTATTGCAGCCTTTCAGTACCTGAAGGATGTTGATAAGAAAGACAGGGAGACTTTTATCAGGACCTTCAGGGATAGGATATGGGGTAATAGCTTTAAACTGAAGGAGAGTAGATTTAAATTAGATTTAGAAAGAAATTTACTGAGAGGTTGGTGAGGAACTGAAATGAGTTGCCCAGAGAAGTTGTGGATGCCCAGTCCTTGGAAGTGTTCAAGCCAAGGTTGGATGGGGCTCTGAGCAACATGATCTAGTGGAAGGAATATCTGTCCACAGCACGAGGTTGGAACTGGACGATCTGTAAGGTCCCTTCCAATCCAAGCCATTCTGTGAATTGATGTTCTATGAACTGCTGAGCATGGCCATGCAGCAAAGCAGAATGTGGTAGCTTTTTGAAGAAACTAAACCAGGAAAGTACTGCAATTTAGACTGACATGCTTAAACTAACAGCAAAACCTAACCAAACCTTCATGCTTACTGCACCTTGCACTGTTAGCTGGGAAAGAAAATTAACAGCTTGTTTCAGAGGAAAGCAGAAGGAGGGAACATCTGACCAAGAGAAGTGAAACCGTTGATGTGTATGCTGTTTTACCCATATCTTCTGCTCTTCAGTCTTTCCTTCATTTTTTTCCATAATGTTGGAGGTAAGGTGCATAATTTTCTATATGAAGCAAGCTAACAAGCTTGTGCTATATACCATTTGGAGACAAGGATGTGTCAGGCACTAAACACATAAGGAAGCTTGCTAATGTTCCAGTGATACCAGCTGCATGTTGTGGCAATATTGGTGGAGGCAAGATTTGTAATCAGCATGGTTTGTGTTGGTAAAATACCTCATATACCAGCCATCGCTAGTATAACTAATTTCAGTTGGGAAGATTTGCTTAATTTAGCATGCCAAGAATTTTGCAGGGATTGGTATGTTCTCACTAGAAGCATTTCGTCAGGTAATGCCGAGCATGCATCTGCTTTACAGCCTGCCTCCTGCAGCCTGACTGCAGACAAAATACGGTCTGCTGGCTGTAAAGCTCTACTTCCCTATTTAGATGAACCCTAGCCAGAAATGTGAGCATGGCTGCAAAGTTTGTTCACAATGTTTTGCATTAGGCAAACTGCATTAGGTCATTGGATCTCTCCCCAGTTTAGACAGGATCCAGAAATGGAAAGAAAGTACAAGCCAGCTATGGCTTTGTACTGGAGCTCTTTAAGAGCTGGGGGAAGAATGAGAAAGGTCTGACATGCTGGGTGCAATATTTAAATAAATTCCTGAGTAAGGCCTTTTTTTTGGATCATTTTTATCTTTTTTGATCTGACCACAGTTTAATCTTCCAAGATGCTGAGCAAATAAAAAAAAAAGAATGTAACCCTCTAACATGTTTAAAATCAATGACCCAAATTAATGCTTTTTCATGATCTTTTGCAAGTGCTGTAGAAATGGTTTAGTCATTGCTAATACAGCTGCAGAGGGTGAACAAATAATGTGCTATAATCCAAGTCAACACTAGAGAGCATTAAAATAACTAGATATGGTTGTTGTAATTTGACTTGTTGAGGAGGAGACCACTAGAAACCAGATCTCAGTATCATGCTGAACTGTAAAATTCTGATTAGCCCTCTAAACCACTATGTGTACTTGGAAAGGTGAAAAAGTATTGGAATTTTGTTGGAAAAGTAAGTGGCTTTATTTTAAACAGAACTTGTAAAAAGGTTCAGCAAAGTTTTGGGAAATAATTTTTCTTACCTTTGTGCTACCAGCTTCACAGTTGTGGTGCCTGTAGTCTCCAAACAAGCTTCTCTCCTCAAAAGCAGGGTCTGACATTTAAAACATGTCACTAAATGCATTGCACACAGCATAACTCCATCAAGGTCAGAGTTAATAATGTCAACCTACAATAAAAATCTGTCTTGCTGTTCCCTCACTAAAATAAAAATGAATGACATTAAGTCAGATTCTTCTTCATTCCTTAGTAGACCTGGGAAAGTCACTGTCCTTGCCTTTTGATCCTTTTGGCTTTGTGTAAGGAACTCGGTGTCTTCAGTATTTTTTTGTGCCACACTATTATGTACTAGAGGCAGCAATTCTTGGGAAGTTCTCATGTATGTGTTCTCATCCTCATGGATGGGGCAGCGTGTGCCCAGGGCATTGGTGAAGGCGGTGCCGCAGGGCCCGGGCACAGGGCTCCCAGTTCAGGCTCCTATGGGGCTCGCAGCCTGCTGATGCTGGCTTGCCATGTCTCTCCCTTTGACTCCTGTAGAGATGGCGGGCTTCTTTTACAGATGCTTCCCTCAGAAGGGAACATAGAAATGGAAAATAATTGAATAGACTTTCAGAGCCAGACTTTATCACTATTGGCCCCTTGTAATGCTCTCTTTTTATTCCCCCTTCAGATACGTGTTTCAATAATGCAATTGTTTTGCTCACAAACTGGAAAGAGCATTCACCATCAGCAGTACAGGAAGCAGGCTAGGTTCCTAAGACCAAACCTTTCAAATCTCTGTTTCAGCCAGGCCCATCTACTCAGTTTATACTCCAGAATGTGGGGAGCCCTTAGACCCTATGTACCTGCTAGAAGGCAATATGGGGGTACATTAGCCAGTGGTAACACTGATGGGAAATGATGCTGCTGAACACTTCCTTTTTCACAGAACGGCGCTTAATTGAAAACAGGCATCCAGCGCTGGAAGGGTGCATTTTGTCACTGCCACCTCCTACTATGTCCTGTTTACTGAAACCTCCCTGCACATTGAGTTTCTTGTCCAAGACAATAGCCCACACAGTTCCCATCATCATTTACACAGCAAGATGTCTTGGAGATGTACTTTCAAATCACGCAGGGTTTACTGTCACCTAGTTAGTCTTTACTCAACAACTTAACTCAGAGATTCAAATATTTCTTTTCTGATGCGGCCACTCCTGTGATTTTCCTCTCATTTTTTCTCTTTTAAAATAAACAATCTTTACTGCCTATTCAGTCTTCTATTGCTCATCAATATTGTTGCAAATAGAATCACAGAATCACAGAATATTCTGAGTTGGGAGTGATCCACAAAGATCATCGAGTCCAACTCTAAAGTGAGTGGTCATAAAAGGGATCCAGCCCATGATCCTTTTGTTACTAACCCCATACTCTAACCAAGAAGATTTCTTCCTGCCTGCAGCAAACTTGTGGATTTGTAAACTGATACCATTCACATGTGACATGTTTTGTAGGAACCACACAATGCACGAAATTTAAGTTTCAAAATTGGGTCAGCTAGCATAACTGGAATAATTGCATAACCTGAATGTGGATAAACCTTTACAGCTTGCCTAAAGCCTGTGTACTGAGAACTCAGTCCCAGATAGGGAAGAACAGGGAGAAGGAGGGAGAAAACATTGTTAGCCAAACTTCTACATTATTTTATCTGCCTGTTCAAGTGTTAATAAATCTCCTTGCTTCTGAATAATTCCAAGGATATTTTTCTTGAATGCTTTTCCTATAGGTAACATAAGGAGTAAACCTGTATATTAGTGCCGCTTGTAGGATTTCTTTCAGTTTATTTTCATACTTTTTTTGGTCTCCTTTTCCTGACTCCAAGAAGTATATGCAGTCCTACCCAGCAAAGAATATATTACATCTAGTTTCTTACCACAGCTTTAATGACCAAGGAAATGAAAAATATGATGAACATTTCTGCTTTTGTCATTCAAAAAGAAGCTAGGAGGTGTAAGAATATAGTACTCCTATCACTGAAAATTATATTTACAGAAGCTCTGAAATACAGCATAGATATCTTACTTTGCTTTATTTGTTTTTTTTTTTTTAATTTGCATGTTATCTTTAGCAAATTTTTTGTAAGGAGGGACTTACTGCATTTCCCTCACAAGATGAAACATATTTTTTAATTTGCTAAACTATATGGCCTTTTTTCATTAAATGGTTTCTAACTCTTTTATGTCTACATCAGAGATACTGAATATTATTACTGACAATTCTTTCAAAATTACATTTCAAGTATTAAAACTGCTTAAGAGACAGGCTTGTCTAAAAGTATATTATCTTTTGTTCACCCAACTTATACATTGTGGTAGGGAAAAAAAGACAGTGTTTTGTGTTCCTCAAACCATTCTGGATACCTTTCAGGTCTGTATTTTCTTATCTTATGGACTGGTATTAGTAGTGCACTGACATGTTTTGCGAAAGTAGTGAAAATATTTTCTAACTTGAAAATCAGTCATTAAGAGCAACTGCTATTTTGAGCAAAGTATTTTATCTTTGCTTGATCACAGTATCTACTGTTTGTACTCTAATGAAACAAGATTCTTTAGTTTTTAACTTCCTCACCCCCCCTTCCAGACCAAAACATAAAAACCAAACTGAGCAAAGAACAGCCACTCAAGAAAAAGCCACTTCTCCATTCAGGGCTATTTTTTACACTGGGGGTAAACTAAGATCTGTAAAAACATTGCCCACATGATGAGGGTTACAGTTCTCTTATGACTATACGGGAAACTGCAAATATATTGATGGTATCTTCTTTTCAACTTTTGCATGCTTTGTCAGGTGCTCAAGGGAGCAAAGTACCTGTAGTGGCTGGATAGTGATACTGGAATCTAAATGGGATTTTAGATTTTCTTTATTGTCATGATTTTCAAAACCATTAAAGAAAGGCAAATCCACTCAGCAGAGCAAGCAGACAATTTTCAGCTGCACTGAGTGCTTCATGTATCCAGCTCAGCATCACATCCTCAAGCTCACGCTGGGGACAAACAGCCCCCAGGTCCCTGGGGACAGCTGGGGCAGCAGCAGGTGCCTCTGCCTCAGGGTGATTTGGCTGTCCTGGCCCTCATTGCCCTTCGATCCCCTACCTGCCAACTCTCACAGGCACAGCTGCACACCCAAACTGAGGAGGAGGAGAGGGAGGAGGGATGAAGCAACATCCACCTACCTCCATCTGATACTCTCTGCTGCAGTCTGGGCTCACGTGCAGCAGCATACAAGCTCTAGGATGTGCAGCAAGCAAGGCTCTGCCTCATGTTTTTCTGGGGCTCAGGAGCTTGCCTAGCCTCTGGCCCCAAGCACAGGAATAGTTGTGCCTGAGAGTGCTTGTGCCATGCAAAGCCTGGGATTCTTCTAGCCTATGCAGGGCAGGAATTTTTGCTGCCTTCATTAATAGGCAGGTCCTGGTCTTGCTTGTGCCGCAAGCCAGGTACAGCTTCTAAGATTTAGCTGCCTCTGGTGAAGGAAACAAGACTTAGCTTAATGAATCAGCAAACAGGCTTCTCCCACCTAAAATTTTGTGGGTTTGCCTTTTTGAGTGACCTTGGATAGGCTAATTCAGGAGTTTCTGTTGACTGAGGAATAACCTCTCTTGGTCATGGTGCCAAAGAAAAGCAACTAGCTGCCTCCAGCTTTCTTTCATCATTTCCTCCTCCTGCATGAGCAATATACAAAGAGCCCAAACTTACTCTGCTCCTAACAGGGGAGGAGTAGGAGGAAGGCCCTGTGTAAGGAGAGTGGGACCATGGAGCTAGAAGTGGCATTACCCTTGGATTAGTAAACTAGAACAGCCTCTCTGCTGGCCTGGGACTTGCAGGCATGTGAGGCAATAGAGCGACCATATCAAATGCTGCTAATGCACAAGGTACAGTCACTCTGGAGTGTATGCAAGATGGGAACCCACCCTGACAGCACCCTGCCCTGCATGATACATGTATGTAGTAGTCATTTATCAGAGTTTTATTTTAATCCATTGCTGTCACTGTAACAACAGCATTCTCTAGCAGGCATTTCCTGTTTTTCTTTCTCACATACAGAAGCAGATGTTTTCTGAGCCATAAAACCAGAGTCAATCACTCTCCATAATGACACTGATAACAACATGCAGCCCCACAGCCTAAACCCAGGGCTCCTCTAGCAAACCACAAGTTACAGTCTGCAGCAATGAGACTACATGCAACAAAAGCAAGAAATTTTCAAAGATGATCTTTCAGTATAGTTCAATGGGAACAAATTCTATATTAGAAAAACATTTGGAGCTCATTTTATAAACAAAACTGAAATACCATGTGTGAGTCCTTGAAGGTGATGGTGGCTCCTTAAACTCATTGAACAAATGTTTTGGGACAAAGGTAGCGACAAATAAACAGCACTGCTGTCCTTTCCGTAAGAGGCTGCTTCTAGAGTTTTTGACTCTTGCTTGTTGTATTGGACAAGAACCTACTATAATTGTAACATATTTTGACTGAAGCACAGCAAGGGCAGCTTAATTTGTGTCATGATCAGTACAGTTTGCTATCACAGTCCTGGTTTTATAACCAGCTTTAACCATACAGAACATTTACTGCTTATTCTAAAATCCCATTGACTGTTGCAAGCAGTTCACTGTGATGGTGAAGAAAAGACAATCAGATCTTCACGTGTGTCCTTCCCCCCACCACCACTTTCCCTCTAGTGGTCAGTGTGCTTTGTCCTAAGATAAAAACACCAGGCAGGTATTGCAGGAAGAACTGTCTGGATACTCGCATAATTAATATATTCCAGAGACGAGGGAGCTGAGATGTTTTTGATTGGCTTTGGTGCACAACAGCCTACATAAGGGAAAAGTGCTGATGGAGACTGGGTAAACTGGGCAAACTTGTCTCTTGATGTTGCCGGCAGCTTCAGGGTGGATCCCTTCTCTGGCAGGGATGCCTACAAGGAACACTCACTTTTGGAGGGTGAGTAAAAAGCACTACCATAGAGACATAAAATACTAAAGTAGCAACATAGGTGCTTTGTTGCTTTGTAATTGTGACTTCTGCAAGGCCAAAGACTCTAAACCTGTACATTTCTAGCCAAACCTGCTTATATTATAGCCCTTTCGAGATCAACTGTTGACCAGTCTTAGACTAAGTCAACCTAGCTGCACCTAGACTTCCTTGAGAAGTTTAGAAAGCAAGGGAGTCTCACTGAAGCTGGTGACTCAACAGGAGGGACAATGACCTGATTATACTATAATCTATTGCAATAGATGACAAAGTGGTTATTTAGTTATACTTCCCTGGCAATATTATTGTGTCAGCAATAAATCTAATCATAATCATACACATAATCACTGTGCTCTCCTTTGCATACCTAGCTGAGAGCTTTCTCTCAACAACTCTTTCATAGGTAAAAATTACACAGTTGGATGTTTACTGTGGCAGTTCTGTTCATTGCACTACGAGTTTTAATTGCACAAAGAATGAAGCTATTCGATAGAGAGTAGCAGAGCCCTCTCTCTGCTCATAGCTCCTTTTGTTGTGTAGTCAAGAGTTCTATCCAGAAAAGCTTTCTAGGCTTTGTTGCTGAGGTTTCTGCTGGAGTCACTGCCAACACATTTTGCACGTGTCTTGGTTTTGGTATTATGGGTTGTGTGTAGGGTGTAGCAGCCGGTTCTATCAAGTATAACGGTTTCTTTAATTAAAGACAAGTTATTACACTGTGCAATTTCAGTGAGATTCAGCACAATGAATTGCCGAAAGTGTCAGCAAGACTCACTCCATAATAGCTACTGTAAAATTCAGTGCCAGGTAGGAAGCATGACTTCATAACCATCCAAACACTAAGCTGTTTTGCAGATTACTTCCTTCCACACCTTATTCTTGCTGTGCGTTTTGTCACTGTGTTATGACTTCATATATAAGCAGGGCTGGGAAAAGTTGACAGTATAGAAACACCCTCTACCAGTTCATTAAAAAAGAACTATCTTTTGATCTAAATCAAGGATATGGCAATTATTAATAACCATGAGATTTTCACCCTTTAATTAGCTTTCACTAATGCATTCAAGGGATTTTCCCTTCTTTTCCCCAGTCTTGGGCAGGACTGAAGAGCCTTTCACCTACTAAAGGTCTGCTTTTAACCATATGTGGAAGTGCAGCTTTTTCAGGTTACTCAATTAGCATCACTGACATACGCTCCTCCTAATTAAATGCACAGATCTTGGATGGCCTCTCCCCAAGTCAGAGTTCAGCTTAGTCTATCAAACATGCATGATGGAAACTACCTATTATCATCTATTGGAACCTTACACTTATTATGACAAAAACAGTGAGATAATAAACCATTCTGAAGAGTAACACTAATTACAAATTATTGTTCTTTTAAATCTGAGAATTACAAATAGAACTAAAAGAACTGCCTATCATAGAACCAGTTTAAATTAAAAATGACCCTTAAGATCATTGCGTTCAACTGTTAACCTAACATTGCCAAGTTCACCACTAAACCATGTCCCAAAGTGCCACATCCACATGTTTTATGAACACATCCAGGGATGGTGATTTCACCACTTCCCTGGGCAGCCTGTCCCAATGCTTGACAACCCTTTTGGTGAATAACCATTTCCAAATATCTAATCTCTCCTGGTGCAACTTGAGGCCATTGCTTCTGGTCCTGTCATTTATTACTTGGAAGAAAAGACTGATCCCCACCATGCTACACTCTCCTTTCAGGTATCTGTAGACAGCGATAAGGTCTCTCCTCCAGACTGCACACCCCCAGCTCCCTCAGCTGCTCCTCACAGGACTTGTGCTCCAGAGCCTTCACCAGCTCCATTGCTCTTCCCTGGACTCGCTCCAGCACCTCAATGTCTTTCCTTTTATGTGAGTTCCAAAACTGAACACAGGATTCAAGGTGTGGCCTCACCAGTGCTGAGTACAGGGGGACAATCTCTGCCCTGGTCCTGCTGGCCACACCACTGTTGATCCAGGCCAGGATGCCATTGGCCTTCTTGGCCACCTGGGCACACCCTGGCTCATGTTCAGCTGCTGTCACCAGCACTCCCAGGTCCTTTTCCTGTGGGCAGCTTTCCAGCCACTCTGCCCCAGCCTGTGGCGCTGCCTGGGGTTGTTGTGACCCAGGGGCAGGAGCCGGCACTGGGCCTTGTTGAACCTCACACCACTGGCCTCAGCCCATGGTCCAGCCTGTCCAGATCCCTCTGCAGAGCCCTCCTGCCCTCCAGCAGATCAGCACTCCCACCCAGCTTGGTGTCATTGCCGAAATAACTGAGGGTGCATTCAACCCCCTCATCCAGATCACTGATGAAGATACTAAACAGGAGTTGTTCCCCACTGCTGAGCCCTGGGGGACATGTTGCACTGGTGACCAGCCACTAGCTGGATGTAACTCCATTCACTGCCACTCTCTGGTCTTTACTATCCAGCCAGTATTTTACCCAGAAAACAGTGCACCTGTACAAGCCCTGAGCAGCTGGTTTCTCTGGGATAATGCTGTGGGAAGTAGCCAAAGGCTTTTTAAAAATACATGCAGAAAACATACAGAGCCTTTCCTTCATTCACTAAGTGTGTCACCTTGTCATAAAAGGAGATCAGGTTGGTCAAGCAGGACCTGCCTTTCACAAATCCATGCTGGCTGGATGATGACATTCAGATAATCTGCTCCACGACCTTCCCTGGCACCAAGGTCTGATTGACTATAGTCAGTTCTGTGGATCCTCCTTCCAGCCCTTCCTGTGTCAGCCTCAAGCTAACTGGGACCTCCCCAGTTAGCCAGGACTGCTAATACATGATGCAAAGTGGCTTGGTGAGCACTTCAAGCAGCTCCCTGAGTACCCTTGGATAGATCCCATCTGGCCCCATAGACTTGTGTATAAATGGTATGGCAAGTCATTGACTGTTTCCCCTTGGATTATGGGAGCTTCATTCTGCTCTTTCATTTTGTTTCATTCTGAAGCACAGAAGGCACTGTTAAGTACCTCAGCCTTTTTCTCTTCCTTTGTCACTGTTTGGCCCCACATCCAATAAAGGATGGAGATTCTCCTTAGACCACCTATTGGTGTCAATATGTTTATACAAACATTTTCTGTTGTATTTTATGGCAGTAGACAAATTAAGTTCTGGTTGTACTTTGGCTCTTAGAGTTTTCTCTTTGCACCATAGAGATTCCTCATGGAATCTCTATGGTCCTTGTCTTGGGGTGACTTTATGATGTGTATCCTCTTGAGTTGCCTGCCCCTCATCCAAAGTTTTTAAGTTCTTTTTTTTTCCCCTGAGTTCACCGAAGCTGGTCTTCTTTACAAGCAGCCCATCTTTCAGCTCATACAATATATTTGACTGCTGAAAATCATCTGAGGATCCAGATAGTGTCCTTGGGCACAGGCTCACTAGGTGAACTGAGACATTAAGTCCTTTCTTTTAGCACTGTCCAGTGGGGAAGGGATCCTGTATCCTGTGGAAGGCCATATACGGCATAGTATTATCTGACTCATTTTGCTGTAACAGGAACACTTACACATGGGTGGGGAACAGAAAACACAAAAGAGAAAGGCATAGGCAGCAATGTATACCCTTGTTGCCTTCCATGCACAGTGAGCTCCTGTGCCAACAGCTCGGTGTTGACATCAGCACACACTGGCATCACTCCAGGCTACTTCCTCATTTCATCACCTCAGGATTCGTTTTTCCTTAAAAGTAAGTGAGTTCAATGTATATTTTAGTAGCACCTAGAACAATCAAGCGCAAACAGTGTACCTACTGAGTAAGCCACCATGCAATCCTTGCCCTGGAGAGCTGATAATTATCATCCAAGAGGCTTTATTATGAGAATTACTGAATTTTATTAAAGTTTTAATGGTTATCTTATTTACATGAGAATCCAGCTTTTGTGTAAAAGTAAAAAAAAAAAAAGTCCAGACTCTCCCAAAAGTAAAAATCCTTTAAAAACGCAACTTGCCTATATTCTAATGGCTAAAGGTACAGACAGTAAATGAAAAACTATGTTTATTATTTGCAAAATAGTATCAACCTGGGTGGCGACTGTCAACAGCTTCTTTTTAACTCAACTACAGACATGCTGTTACCATTGTCTAGTTTTCAACAGGTCTGGTTTTTTTTCCAATTGCCTGGTAAGTGGTAGTGTTTTGGGAACTAAAGAGAGAGGCCTAAAAAAAGGGAAAATATATATTAGGCAAGCATTATTTTACAGCTCCATGAACAAGCATTCTAAGAAAGACTGGTCCTGTCTGGGGATGTCATGTTTGCCATTATGTTACAAAGTCAGTGATGAAATAGGGGGGATGAACCTGATAATTTTGTAAAGTTCTGCCGCACGTTTAAATTGTTCGCTTCATTGTTGTAGACATTGAGAATGGGGAAAGCATTGTAGGGAATGACTCTTCATATTTTTATTTCACATTTTTGAAAATTTTATGGTGTTAGGTCACATCCTGCCATGTCATTCTTAATAAATAGAATGCAAAATGTCCAAATACTACAGTACTTTTTAACTTGATGAGAGGAGCGCTGTCTTAGGATGAAGAGATACCTGAGCTGAAATCCCATTTACACATCTCAGTCCTCAAGGTAATGGGTAAAAAAGGGCAGTGTTCCTCTTCCTTCTGTTTCTCTATAGATTTTCTTTTGGGGAGAAGAAGGTTGACAGCAAGGAAGAACTTTGTTTTGCCACATCTAATGGTAAAGCAGAATCAGGGTCTTCTGGATTACAGACCTGATGTCTCTTAGGCATGGAGCAGGCTGCACCTTTACTTTCGGCAGCTTTCCCTGAGCCCTTAGGCATGGAGGGCCCTAACTCAGTGCCTGCAGTAAGGACACTCAAAGCACACTGCTGTTTTGGGGTGTTTTTTGGTCTTTGCAGTCAGGCTCTTTACTTTAGTGTCAGGCTTTTACAGAGCAGAAACAGCCAGACATGTTCTCTCCCAGCTCTACTCATACCAGTCTTCCACAAGAGGGTATCTGTAACTCCCAATAAGGCCAAAGGAAACTAGTTTGTTCCAGCAGGGACTGCCTTGCCTGCAGTTCATCCAGAGGTCCAAGCTTGCTGGGACAGCCTTCTGCTGCTCTGCCCAGCGTGGGAGGCTGGCAGGAACAAGGCTACTTTCTTTGCAGGGAGTTGGAAGCCAAATACCAAGAGTTTTATCTCTTTGGAACAGGTTTTTACCTGAACCACCTAATTGCTTTTCATAAATCCTTCAGATCTTCATACAATACTTCATTGTATTCTCCTATGACCTATACTGAATATTTAATTACATATTAATTACATATTTTAAATGTATTTTTTCTCTTTAAGTAGATGTAAATCAATCATATTTCAGTTATTTTCATGTGTACACCACAATATGCAAGCTATAAAAAAAACCTATCGTTCATCAGGTCAGGAAAGGTAATACAGTTATGACTCCATCCTAGAAAAACCAGATCAACCAGCTTTTCTGCTAAAGCTGAAACAAGCCTAAACACACTGGGCAGAATAAAATCCAACATTTTCTTTGTTCCAAATCCCGGGAACCACAGATTGGTAGGTAGGTAGAAAAGCACCATGCTTCATTTTGCAGAAAATGCACAGCAATAAGGCTAGTGTTGAAGCTGGCAGCAGCATCAAGTGATATGTTGAATTAAATACTGAGAATTAACCTTTGCAGCCCTAGGAATATACCTTTCACTGAGCAAACATTTGTGAAACATTTAGACTTTCTTAATTCCCACACCCATACTCCTAGTTAATTTGCCATCAAACCCAGTGATGATAGCTAATATACTGAGTAGCATGGTAACAACCACGCAGAATTTGTAGGGAGTTAAACTTCAACTACTGCTGCTTGTGCACTTTAGCCCTTTATACTGTTTTGCAAAAAATATTTCTGGACTGTTAGAAGACTATACAGAGGTAAGATCATATTGTTTCAGGGTAAAATTATTGAATGTAGTGTAAGAAAAGTTTACTTGGATTTAGCAAAGGAAGCTGGTGGGTGTGAGTTCATCAGGGAGCTTCCCCCAGCAGTGGGGGAAACTGGCAGGAGATCTCTGACCTCACCCGGCTGCCGCAATACTTGGTTGGGAGAGAGGAAGAAAAAAGGGAAAACAGCTCCTCACTCATCAAGAGCCAGAACTGTGAGCTTAGTTGCCTTAAGCACAGCAGAAATACTGCCAGGCAATAGGACAAGAAGCAGTGGGCAGAAATATGCAGAGGAAGCTCCACCTGAATATGAGGAAGAATTTTTTTACTGTGCAGGTAACCAGGCACTGGAACAGATTGACCAGAGAGGTTGTGGAGAATTTCACTGGAGATATTCAAGAACCATCTGGACACAAACCTGTACCATGTGCTCTGGGATGACCCTGCTGGAGCAGGGAGGTTGGACCACGTGACCCACTGGGGTCCCTTCCAGCCTGACCCGTTCTGTGATTCTGTGAGAAAGAGGGTCCCAGAAGGAACTGTGCCTGCAGAAGCCAAGCCCAGGCTTGCAGTGGATACTGAAATAGAACCTTGGCAGAAGCAGGGATGTGAAGCCTCTGTAACAGACCCTGGCTTGTGCCAAGTACACCGCTACCTGAGAACTGGAAACAACAGGCCATCAAAAAACCAAGATTATCCTTCACAAGAAGCTGGTGAAGGACAGGCTCTCAATGAATGTTCTTATGCCTGCATCTTGGGTTGAAGCATCTCATTTCAAATAGTCACCTAGCAACCAAAGTAGTGAAAATTGCCTGGGACTGGTGCAATCCAGTGCAACTGGAATAAACACAACTGTCTGAGGAAACTATTTCACCCCTCCCAAAGGAATTAACTGCTTTCTCCTTGGAGTAGCAATCCAAGTCCTGCTTCCTCCCTGTGGATCCCCCAAAGACATTTAACAGTTTTAGGCAGAAAGAGGGGAAAAGGAAAAGGTTTCCTGATTCTGTGCCTTGCAGCAATAGCCCCACACTTGCAGTACTGCTGTGCTGTGCTCAGGTGATCAGAGTAGGGTTGCTGGTGTACAGTATTGTGTGGATTCACTTCTCCCTGCCACCCCAAAGGAAGTCTGGGCAGAACCAGGGACAATGTGGCATCCAGAGGTAGCAGTGACATTCCTACATGGTCCTGCAGCAAGGCAGATGGAAGTCTTCTGTCCTTCCCACCCTTTAACAGTCTTTCCTTTTCACCTCTTCAGTAGTGAAAATGGCTGCTCTGCACATGCAGCAAATAACTTGCAAATCCAACAGCTCTATTCACTTTGCTTCTAAATGTGCATTGACTAAGCCTTTTCATAATCAGCATCTAGAACATATTACATCTAGGACATACACATGCTATGTATCTGGAGTTTAAAAGTTTGAAAAATTTCAGCTGAGTAGAAGAAAAAATATTTTTCTAAATATTAATTATAATAATAACTGTGTTGTTCATTAAACTTAAAAAGAAGTTATACCATTCATAATAAAATTATTTTTGGTCATAACACTAGCTTTTTTTAATACTGTAGCAATCTTCAATTTTGGGCCAATTAACAGTATTGAATATGATAAAGTGTTTGTGGCTTTCCCCTGATTGTACAGACAGTGGGAGGTGGGTTGAGACACTGGGAGGGGACAAGGGTGTATCCTGCCACACTGAATAAACACTGTGAGAACAGACAGGATGCCTGTGTGGAAAGCCTGTGACTCAGCACAGCTGCATGGATCTCCTCCTCACATCCTTCTCAGTACTGGGAGTTTCCAAATAATTTTCAGGTGTCCTGGTCAACTGACACACTTTTTCCATTAAACTAATTTCTTTGTGGACATTGGGCTCTGCTTCTAGACAGACCACAATCCTACTGATAAAATAATTACAGAAATAGTTCCAATCTCTGCATTTTTTAATAAATGATCCCTAAGTAGGACAAAAGCAGCCCCCTTTCCCCTTAATGACAATGATGGCAAGAATTCCAAAAAAAGTAATCTGCAAACCACTTGAATTATTGTGAAACAGCATTTATTGGAGCTAGAGAGAGGGATGACACCAGAACTGTGAAAAGACCATATATGCTTGAACCAAACAGACACATCTCTTCCACGTTAGAGAACGGGGAGGTACACGAGTTCAAACAGAGATTTCTTTTCTCCTTCAGCCTTTCTAATTTGCCCATACCGAAGCCACAACTAAGAGTATCTGTCTGCAAGGAAGGTATATCACAAGGCAGCATGCACACAGACCTGCCCTATCCTTCCACAGATACCTTTTGATGCAAGGAACTCTGCAAAGTTATGAAGTGCCAGAATCTCTCTCAAATGGTGAGCTTTACAGCAGTCCACTGTTGTGGGTGCTTGCCCAGCCAAACCTGCAGATCCTTCCAATGCATGACACAGTTGCTCTTCCTGGAGAGTGGCTCCAGGAGTTCTCTCCATCAGCAAATTGTGGGTTTGGGGGCACACAGAAGGAAACACAGAGAAGCAATGGAGGACATCAGAGTGGAACCTAAATGACATCCATAATGATACATGGCCATATTAAAGTTCAACCTATACCTCAGAAGAGCCTGAGAACTATAGCAGATGACCACACTATTCAAAGGAAGACCCACTGGCCTGGATACTAGACACAACAGTCACCATAAGAAGATGCACAGAAAAGAAAAAGAGGAGGACAGATATAAACAGTATTTCCCCAATTACTCTCTCAGTCAAATACTACATTCTGCTCAGAGAAATTCACAAGTTAGTTACAGTTTGTCTCTTTAGTAATCCACAGTGGATCTCTCTTTCAAGAGTTGCACCATCTTCCTGGGAATTTATGGAAACCTCTTATATGCCCAGCATCCTTTCTCAAGAAACTTCACAAGTCTCCTACCTGCTGGATGTCCTTTGTGCCGTGGTTTTTATATCTGAACCTGGTTCCGAGTGTTCAAGCGGTTGACCCCAGCCCCTAGTTGTGTAGAATAGGTTGTGAATAGACTGAAGTGTTCCCAGGTGCCTACTCAGGTCTTAAGCAAATGTTATTCCATACTTTCTATCATGTGCCATAAATACTGTTGGACTCTTTATCAAAGCCGAAACTGTTAGAGTGACCATTTTGCATGTTATGGCCAGCTGTAGAAGTTAACTTTAATCCTGTTCAACATAGCTTGCAAGAGCCATTGGTATGTCTATTGCTTAACTTCCTTGATGTTAATCTATTGGCATAAAACTACAATAGTCAAGATATTAGTCCCTGCCAAACCAGACAATGCCAAAACAATAATTTCTTCTACTTGCCTTTTGAACTCTAATGTGATGCATCCTTTGAATGTCATAAACCAGGACTGTTGCCACGTGAACTGCCTGACCCATGCAGTGCCCTTGGACTTTTTAAGCACATATCTGAAACACTCCCTCTTTTACATCAACACAGGCATGACATCAACTGGACTGGAGAACTGATGCTGTTAAAATTCTGCCTCTTTTTGGATAAGTATGCCATGATTCTTATGTAGTTGTCCCAGCCTATGGGCCAGCCCACAGTGTGGGTGGTATGGGATACTGCAAGTCGATGCACATTGTGAAGAAAAAAAAACACCTATGGCCTTTCAAATATTTTTCTTTTCCCCCATCCTTCTACCAGATGGTAGTTGCAATATTTCACTATCATGATGACTAGAAAAATTACAGTTGTTCGTATCTTATTTAGATCACTGATAAATTAAGAATATATGTGCATAACATGGATAGGCTGACATACCAGCTAAATAGTCAGGGCAAATGCTCAAAATGGAACTCATGGTTAGAAGTTAATAAATGCATGATTCTGTCAAAATTTTCACAATCAGTTAGAAATGTGGCCAAAATGCTGTATTTCATACCTGCAGCTTACAGAGCAATTCAGACTAGCAGCTATCATAAACTTCCAAAGGCTGCAGAATAAAAATGGGGAGATAAACAGATACAGTACAAACCTTAGATTCATTCTATTTTAGAACGTGATACTGTGATTCATTAAATCCTATTTTTGTAAAAGTTATGACTTTTAACTATTTATTACAAGTATCAGTTTTCAAGGATGAGTAAGAGATAGGTCCTAAAAATAGAAAGTTGATGAAACAACGACAAAGAGAAAAACTATTTAGAGTAGGAGAGTTTTCAGGTTTAGGAATTTTGTCCTTAAGCCCTCCTTTACTTTACAATGTTCATATTGTTCATATAATTTTTACATCAGTCAGCCCTGTCCTGAATGAATGTCACATGTTTATCTGTTCAACTGAACTAAAATCTTGGCACAGAGACCTTCTATGAAGCTCTCAGAATTAATTTCTATTTTGTTCTTTGCAAATAGCATTTGGAATCTAAAAAGATTCTCGGATTAGACAGTTCCCAGCATTAGCAAGTGCTTAATTGGTGTGCACAGGATTTCATTGTTGCCATTAAATGGATTCTGACTCTTGGCATTCATTCACAACTGAGAATGGCATTACTGCTTGGGCATACTCTAAGCACAAGGAACCATCAACAATTCTCAGAGTTCATCAATCCCTACAGCTGTCCCAGGACTTATCTACACTGTGATAATTACATAACGTCAACAAAACTGAGTTAATCAAAACCAACATGTGCAGAATGCACTGGTGAAATCACAGCTCACGTTCTATCAGCTGTTCACGTCAGCAGTAAAGCACCACCTGCCTTTTATTGACTATGGCTTAGGTTAAAGCAAGTTTACAGTTTTAACTTGGTGTAGGTTTCATGAGACTCTTCTGAGGAAGACTGTTCTTCCTTTCACACAACTCCTCCTCAGCCCATCCCTACTCCACATACACTGTGGATGTCTTTCCTTCACACTTTCTCCTCTGTGGATTTGCTGTGAATTTACTTAAATGTTGCACAGATCTTGCGTGTTCTGGCAAGAAGATAAAGGGATCTTAAGAAGGAAAGAAAAAATATATCATGAAGTCATCAGTCATAAATCACTGCTTTCTCCCTTGATTTGTGAATTCCTTTTCCATAGGCATCCCCTACAGCTGAGATAGAAGGAGTCAAAAATCCTGAGTTCTGAGAACTGTGATGTGAGGAGTAGTAAGTGCGGTAGCAGAACAACATTCAAAAGTATGTATACTTCTAGTAAACTCAGAAACATGAAAGGGCTGGTGGAAGTAAATGTGTGAGGTACTGCTCTTTGAAGGTGACCAAGTGTGTGGTTCAATGTCACTCTCTTTGTACTCTTTATCTCAGATTCAAAAAGCAATTATTCCCAGCGTTCACCAAACTTTGTGGTCTGTGATTGGCATTTTTCCACACCTGTGGTCTAGCTCTTCAAAATAGGTACAAATCCCATGGGGTTTCTCAGAGGTCTACTGCTACTCTGAAATCTACTTGATGGTGGTCTTCCTTGGTGCCCCGCCTTGTTGTTATAAACGAATCAGCCAATTTAATAATTAAAGAGAATTTATTAAATTATCAAAGTATAAATTTTGAAAAAGCCACAAGCAAAGCAGTGCCGAACCAGGCGATCGAAACCAGGTGAACTAGATTCGGGCTCGGTCTGCTCCGAACCCCTCTAGTTCACAAACGCTGTTCCATGGGGTACCTTTTTATACATTTTTGGGCTCTGTTAATCTTATCTTTTAGCTTACTGCTGCATCTGAAAGTTCCTGGAACAAGTAGATGAATATCTTTTTTTATGATTTTGAATAAGCTTCTTTGGCAACAAATATTATTTTATCATACATGCATATCGCATGCGTATCACTGGAGTCTGCCAGACGAAAAATCCTTCGGAATACACTGCTTTGGAGACAAATATTATCTTATCGTATATGCATATCGAAGGCATATCGCTGGAGTTTTTGCCAGACGAAAAATCTCTTGAAGTACACTCTTTTGGAGACAGCTTCATGTCTTTGGTATTTGTATTTTTCTCTTGGCTTTGGTAAAAATGCTATAGTCTTAATTTTTAGCACAAATTACTTTGCAACACATATTACATCGTGCTTCTACTGCTGGGCTCCTGGACTTTCATTTGATTTGGAAAACTGTTGTCTGTGTGGTGGGGAAGCAAGAATGCTGGGGGGCTTGAACAAGCTTCTCTCCCAAAAGGTAAAAACATTATGATCTCAGCAAGTTTCCTTCTTGTTGCCTGACTCATGATTGCTCAGTAGTATTGAGCGTGACCTAAGGATCTGAAGTCTTCCTCCCCAGAATCAGATTAGACAGGGTCTAGATAGCATTTTAATTGCTATTTTTTTTTTCTGAACAAAGGTACACCACTGTGAAACCACTGAAGGTGACTCACAAAGTAGAACACTATATCAAGTCTTATTGTATTCAGATTCCAAACAAAAGTAAGACCACTGAGGTCACTGCAATAAAGGACTGGGATTTTATTCTGCTAGAAATGTTGTAGAGTCACTACTGGCTGTGCTGGAGGCATTACTTCTGTGCTCAAGGCATCACCTGATTCCCCTGCCAGGATGAACTAGACATACCTACATAATTCCTGTTTGTCTAAACTTTAAAAGTGCCAGTGATGGAGGTCCTACAGATTGTCTAGAAAATAAGTGCTCAATAAAACTGGTGCTGATTGTTAAAACATTTTTCTCAATATCTAGCTTTGCCAACACTTCAACCTACTCAGTGAACATGGAAAACATGCCACAGCCTTGGACATACTGTAAGTATGTCATCAGGCCTCTCCACAATCTTCTTTAGACTAAAAAAAGTCTTTAGAATACAAACATTCTTCAGGTTGTTCCAGTTGTTTACGTCATCTCTGGACTTTGTCCGGTTTTCTTTAGGGAAGATTTGGATGGAGTAAAGAATATCCAACAAATAATATATTGGTGCTCAATGGAGCAGTAAACAAATTACATAAAAGTATGTTACAGACAACAATCTTCTTTGATGCAAGACAACACTGTGGGCACACAGTATGCTTGTGATTCACTATGTAATGATTCAGATTACCTGAAGAGGAATTGTTATTTTGTACACTCCACCCTGTATTCCTTCCAGTGTAGAGGTACAAACCACACAAGAATTGTAATAAACCCATACTGAAAATAAATTTCAACTCCCTTCAAGACAATTTTACAAACTCTGTCTAAACTAGTGGCTGTGCTGATGAGTTGTGAGCAATCTGCGCATCCCTTTCTCTGCATTCTATCCATGCAGACAGAGTTCTTCCCCAGTTTTCAATAGCAGCAGAATAAGAAGTCAGTACTAGCTAAATAGTGGTATTTCAAGTATATCTGTACATGTAAGTAGAGGTGCAAGTACAAGATCATCTGTGTTTTCATGTGTACACTCCATGGAGAGCGCCATAGAAAGACTGAATATGATGTCATAACTAAATCCCTTTCAAAATGCATATGCACAAGAATGCTGAATTAAGATTGAACAAAAGCCCAAACTGGAGCATCTCCTAACTTTCAATTGCTTGATTTTAATACCTTAACATGCTTTTTTCATGTAGCTGCAGGCACACTTGAAGATAGATGTACCACAGGTTAAACAACTGTCAACACAAGTACAGAAGCACTGCTTTACATTCTGCTTAGACCAAACTGTTTTGTTAAATTCACAAGTCCTCTATCACTGCAAGGTCATGGTGAACAGGAGTCACCGCTGTACTCCTATGCCAGCATAGAGCCTGGTTTGGGCCATCTATGTTTCTACCCCTCAGGCACTGGGAATACCTAACATTTTAACCTAGACCTTTAACCACATTTCTTTGTCATGTCTCCAGCCCCACCCCTGGATCTTGCTTTTCAGAAAAGTGAAAATACACAAAGAGTTAAAAGCCAAACACAGAAACAAACAAAGGACACTGCTGGCAGATGGTCAGGAAAATTAGGATGGTACCCAATAACCATTAAGAGATCCACCTAAAACAGCCACTACTACCTATATGTTCTGCCAGCACTATGACCCCAAAATGCCATAAATTGCTATGCCACTCACACTGGCACCTCAAGTAGTAACAACATAATAACACATCAGCACAACAGGCTTATAAAGAACATATTTTCCATGGCCAGAATTTAAAAAATCTGCAAGAATCTTGGGATAGATGGGTAAGGGAGGGAATGGAACAGACTTCCTAAATACAGAGTGAAATAAAATGGATCCTTGCTCACAGAGAAACAGAAAAAAATACAGCTGGTGCCCATAGTCTCTCTTGTTTCCTAGGCTCCTCGCTGGACACACGTATAGCAAGGACATTAGTGACAATCCTTATATAGTACCTAACAAGTCTGCCAGCAAGGCCAACCAGCTAAGCAGGGAATAGAGGCCTGTTCGAAGGCTCAGGAAAATAAGCGAGAGACCACTTAAGATGGCACAGAGGGTTTTACGAACGAGATAGAGAAGGAGGAACTATAAAGGGCTTCATCATGTTGAAATGAGTCATCGAGAATGCTTATTATATCCACAGTCCTGGTCTTGCACTACTAAAGCAGAGCCTTGCTGTATCGTAGTACCCAGGTACTTCCCTAGTTTCCAAGAAGACAGGTGGCTAGCCTGAGGGCAGGCTAAAGCGCTGAGAGATAATGCATCAGCTCTTCTGAATCAAAAATTTAATTAGTTTTAAAATTAAATTCTTCACATCGTTTCATTTGACCCAAACTTCACCCTCCCTCCCAGAATACTTGCACTGGCCGCATTCTTTGAAGCATATTTTAAGCGTTGTGCCAGCCCTACAAGACATACTGATTTTTAAAGTTAGGGTATTTTTATTTCTTCTCCCTTCCAAAACCAAGTTCTTCTTGCTCCTTAAAAAAAATCCATATATCTGTGTCAGACATATGGCACAAACAACCATCCCTTGCCTTCTCTCCCAACAGACATGCCATATAATTAAAATAAGCTGCAGAGTAAAAACATATTTGCCATCTGAATTCAGAAACTCTCTTGGAGAAAAAAAGTACACAAAACAAACTCTACATAATAAAAATGTTCCCACCCATTTATTCCAGCACAAACTTCACAAGTACTGACAAGTGCTTTGCAATGAAACCACACTAATATTTCAATTAATAAAGGGGTAACAAGTATCTTTGACAGTCACACATCTTCATGATTACATGACAACGCCATGCTGTTAAAATGACTCAAGACCCAAGGAGTATATGCCAGAAGGTCCCCTTTGGAGCCCCTGTGCTAAACTGTGTTAAAACCAAACTCACCAACTACTCAAAGTGCAAGGGAGGGTACATTTCCAGTGATGGCCTTTGTCCCAAGGTGCACGAGACTCTCATGACAACACGCTCCAAACAAACATTGATAAAGCAGGGAATTATGAGCTGTTGTTCGCTTACCTGTCATCAGCTTTGGGTATGCTTTGATAAGGAGTGATGTGCAAGGTCAAAGCTCCCTTCAAGCCACTGTATTAAAGACAATACTTCCCAACTCATAATACAACATAGGAGTGCATATTATGTTTTTTTATATATATATACACAGACACACACAGGCATACACATATTTGTAATGGAAAAAGAAAGGTATAGCAGAAAACCCAATAAACTACCAATTTGTAATGGAGAATTAAGGTTTCATAAACCCCTACAGTCATGTACTTACTCTTCCTGTGGCAGTTGTATTTATCTCAATTATTATCCAATGAAATACAAGTGTGAACAAGAACACAGTTGCTTTGTGTTTACTTACAAATTGCTAATTTTCTTTCCAAACTGTTCGATAAATGACAAGCTAGAACTGCAAACAGGTTTGACAAATCAGATGTCTTCAATAAAGGCATCTAAAATCAGCAAGTTTTGACGCTGCACTGTTGAGAAGTCCTGCTGATTTGAACAGGGGTAAGACCATTTCTAGCTTCTATTAAACATATTTTAAGTCATAAGGAAGAACTAATTTATAGACTATAAGTGGAGAATCTTCCTAACAAATGCTATCCCTTCTGAAAGTGTAAACTAGGAACTCTAATTTCTCAATAAATTAAATAGAACAAAATCAGAACAAAAGCCTGTCTGGCACTGCACAGATGAAGCACCAGGAACTGCTTACAACTTCTTGTGTTGGGAGAGACCTTTAATGATCATCTAGTACAATCCCATTCCATGGGCAGGGACACCTTTTATAAGACCAGGTTGCTCAAAGCCCCATTCAACCCGGCCTTGAACTCTTCCGGAAATGCCCCATCCACAACGTCTCTTCTGTCACACCACTTTCACAGTAAAGAATCTCTTTCCTTATCTCTTATGTAAATCTACCTTCTTTTTATCTAAAAACATTAGCCCTTGTCCTATCACTACAGGTAAAATGTTTCTCCCCACCTATCCCAAAAGCCCCCTCTACACAAGGCAGCAATAAGGTCTCTCTTATAAGACAGGTTGATAGAGTTCTCTAATGTTAAAGTCATCTGACATTCCCTCTAACAAGGTCCATTTTTAATTGTTTGGGAATCTAATGATTTTATATTAATATAAGATTTTGAAGGGAGATTATCTTCATATCACTTACATGTTTCTGACACCTCTATGAGAAACTAGACAAATTACAAACCTATGTTGGCATCGTTTCCTTACACTCACCTGGAGCAAAGTCCAGAGCTGCATTTCCAGAAGAGGCACTTGCAGTGACACGTGCTTCTACATATAGCCGCAGGGCTTCTCCAATCGCAGCTCTGGTCTGTCATGGGAAGGCCTGGAGCCGGTTTTGCTTAGCAACAATAATGAATACTTTTCCCGTGTGTTCTCAGTCCCTTCCACTGTTGCTGGATCCAAGCAAAAGAGAGAAGGAGCTACCTGCTTTGAATGTAGAGGGGACAAAAAGACAGACTGGATGGAATAAATCAGGAGAGAACTAAGAAGTTAAACTGCAACTGGGCACTGGCAAGAGAGCACTGGCTACAGCAGAATTGGATGAGAGAAAGACTGACCACTCCTTAGTAATAGACATCTGAGAGGAAAAACTCTGGAGATTAGTAAAGGGAGGTTAAATAAAAAGCCAAATGAGAAGAGTACAGCTCACTGGACAAAGTGATTAAAAGCAGGATATTAAATGCCTATGAAGCATTTTATAATGGTGAAGTAAATAAAACAGCACTGAAAGCGAAACAGAGAGACAGGGAGGGAGTCTGGAGGGATGGGCTATGACTTTCCTAGTGTTTAGCAAGAAGGTTGGGACTCAGATGAGAAATCTGTAAACTGAATTGTGTGGATCACAAACGGGAACTGTGCTTTAAGTATGCAGTAACTTATAAAAAAGACTCAAAAACAAGAGGCCCTTGATTTCAACTCAGATGCCCAAAACTTCCCAGTGCATTTACCATCTTTCTGTACTCCCAGACATCTACTCCCATCTGTATTTCATGACCATCACAGAAAGCCCTCAAAAAAAAAAAATTGTCTTTCAGAATAATGTAAAACAGTATATTCATATCATGCTCATTCAAAAAAGGAAAAGAAAAAAAGCAATTCTATCACTATTTGAACACTGAGCTTTTTGCAGACTAAGGCAGAGAGAGCATTACTGTCTGGAGGCATGAACCAGGGTTGAAAACGTTTTTATTTTGGAATCTGGTAAGGAGTGTGCTTGATTTGACGATACTAAAATCTTTCTAAATTTGTATTTGTGTGCATAAACAGAAAACACTGATGACGTATTCTGCTTAATTTTTTTCTTGAAATCCCTGTTTGCAAAACCAAAGGGAAGTTGGTGTATTCAAAGATTAAGTGAGGCTGCCAAGTGAAAACATCCCTTACTGGCCCTTTGTTACTGGGTCATGCCAGCACAGTACCATAAATGCGTCTGGGTTAAGCAGCAATTATGCATTTTCCTGCCCATCTGTCATATGACAAAAGTAACCCATACATGACCTGTCTGGGCCCAGTTCTGTTTGACTTGTTCATCCATGACTTGGATGAAGAGCCAGATGCCTCCTCAGAGAGTTTGCTGGCAACATAAAGCTGGGAAGAGTGGCCGATACCTGGAGGGCTGTGCAGCCCTTCAGGACCTTGACAGACTGGACCTCATCAATGTCTTTAAGTATCTGAAGGGAAGGTGTCAAGAAGATGGACCAAGCTCCTCTCAGTCACACCAAGCAACAGGATAATGGGCAGAAACTGATGCACAGGAGGTTCCACCTGTTCATGAGCAAGAACTTCTCTACTGTGACAGTGACAGAGCACTGAACAGATTGACCAAAGAAGCTGTGGAGTCTTCTTCTCCACAGGTATCCAAAAGCATAGGACAGGACAAAATCTTGACTAATGCACTCCAGAGGACCCTGCTTGGGCAGGCAGATTGGACCAGATGACTTTCTGTGGCCTCTTCCAACCTGACCTGTTCAAAGAGTCCACGATTCTGTGATGTTATAACACAGAAGAATAAGAAACCTGGAACGCACAACGCAGTACGTTGCAAGGCAGCTGAAGTGACACACTCCCACTACACGCTCCTGGGCCCTGCCGGTGTGACCCAGAACAATCCTGCTCCACTCCAGCAGCAGCTTGGCACGGACCGTGGCCAGTGCAGCGGTGGCCGCTCCAGCAGCGCTGCTCGGCTGTACTGCGCAGCCAGGGGCCGTTAACAGCGCAGCAGCCGCGGGCAGAGCCCACCGGCGGGCTCGGGGACGGGCAACCGCGGGCGCAGCGTGAGCGGGGTAAGAGCCGGGACCCCCGGGAGCCGCTCCGCCCTTCACCGGCCTAGCGGTCGCCAGGCGCGGCCTGAGGCCGACCAACACCCCGCGGGGGCTGCGGCGGACCTGCCATTTTGCGCCGAGCGGAACGGACCCCGCGCGGCCCGACTCCAGCCGTTCCGCGGACAGCGCCGCCACCCTCTGCCGTGAGGGACGGGCCCCGCCTGGGCCCGCCCACCGTGGGGCTGGTGCTGGGCCCGGCCGCGCCCTCCGCCCCGCCCCGGTCAGGTATCAGGTGAAACTGGTCGAGAGTGCGGGCGGAGGCGTGGTGGCTGGAGTGCGGTGAGAGGATGGCTGCGCGTTGTGGGTTGTGCCTGCTGCTGCTGTGTGCGCTTCTGGGAGCCGCCGCCGCTGCAGGTGAGCGGAGCGGCGTGAGCGGGTAGCTTGGCTGGCATCAGCGGGGTGGCCAGCGCGGCACGCCCGGCGGGCTCGGCCGCCCCTCAGCCGCAGGCGGGGGCACGACGGGGCGCTCGGCGGGGCAGGTGTCTGGCCTGGCTGGGCTGCAGGGAGCCCGGAGCGGACGGGGCGGGGTTCCGCGGAGTCGAGCGGGTCGGAAAACTCGTGCGGTTGGCAGTGTGGCTGCCGGGACCCGCTGGCGAGGCTCCCCGGCGGGGAGGGAAGGCGCTCCACGGGCGAGCAGCCGGGAGCGCCGAGCAGCCCCCTCAGGGCTTGTGAGGCGCGCGGGGCTTGGCTTCACCCGCCTTGTAGAGAGCCGTGGAATGGTCTGGCTCGGAAGGGACCGTAAAGCCCATCTGGTTCCAACACCCCCTGCCACGGGCAGGGACACCTTCCACTAGGCCAGGTTGCTCAGAGACCCGTCCAGCCCGGCCTTGAACACTGCCAGAGATGGGGCATCCACAACTTCTCTGGGCAACCTGTTCCAGTGCCTCACCACCCTCACATGAAGAGTTTCTTCCTACTATCTAATCTAAATCTGCTCTCTTTCCATTTAAAACCATTCTTTCTAGTCCTGTCACTTAGTGGCCTTGTAAAAAGCCCTTCTCCAACCTTCTTGTAAGTCCCCTCCCTGCCCCCTTACGATAAATATGAAAAACCTTTAAAGACCATGTTCCCATGTTCTTGGTTTTTTTCCTTGCTCTAAAAAGCTAGGATTCTTTTTTAATTGTTAGTCTATATTATTGCTTGTTGAACGTAAGTGCTGTTTGAGGGGAAAAAAAACCTAAGCAGTCATTCATATTAATATTTCACTGCATGAAGTTAATTTTTCTCCACCTTTTATAATAAACCCCATTGCCATATCTGCGTGCCTTTGCACTATGTCCTTCTGTATTTCATCCCGGCGTTATTTACCTAATAAAGTCATATGCGTAAACGTTGTGTAAATATTGAAGCCAAGCATAGGATATACGTCGCATACGTATTGAAACCAAGCATACCTCATATTTTCTCAAGGGATAGATGTAGGTAGCTGCAAATTGTGTGGTTCAGAGCAGAGTTCCTGAAATTAAACTGCCGCTTAATAGCTGACTGATGGAGCCCTCCTTAGCTGAAAACCCAAATTATGCTAAACCATGACACCTAATTGTCTGACCTGGACGAAGTGAGGAATCTGGAATTCTCGGGGAAGAGGGAGAGAAGGAAAACTAGCGTGCGCAAAAGTTTTGGCGAGTGCTTGATATTCTGGAGTAGGGAGGTAGAATGAGCTGAAATGTGATCCCATCCCAACCAAAGGAGATGCAGTAAGCCAGAGGCTTAATGTGACAGATTTCAAACAGGCTGATACCATTACGGCGTTGTGGCGAATCTGGGTTGCAGATCCAAAAACCAGGATTATCTTAAATTTAGCCCTGTGGGGGTATTACTACCATGAGTAAACTAGTTAATTTTTGGATGCTCCGTGGTGCTGTCGCTTTTGTGTCTGCAGGGTAGACATAATCCTGTGTTTGGTATGTAGTGGGTTGTGTCTTCTGGACAAATGGCAAAGGTATTGGAACAGTCTTTTGTGGGAGGAGAGTACGCTTTTCCCGTGGGCAGATTAGCAAGTCAACTGCATTCTCTGTACGTGAGTCAAGCAGGGTGAAACTCGTCTTGGAAAAGAGCTCGATTGTTATGGAAAACGGGAAGTGGTGAAAGAGTAAGAAAAGGATGTAGAAAATGCACATACCTAACAAAGGATTGGTTGCTCGGTGAAGGAGTGTTAACTGCAGGGAAACAGGACACTGTCTCCCTATGTGTATAGGGTGCTAGTTGGACTGAAAAATGCTGCCCAGTATGTGTAGTCAGAACTTTAGAGGCTCGAATTAAAGTCAGCATAAAAACAAGACTTGGTCTCTGCAATCACTGTGTGTTACACAGTAGAATAAAACAAACCTTTGTCTCTGTTCTGCCACTCTTGCAATACGAAGTCCTGTCTGTGGTTCAGATATCTGTCCATTCACTTTAGTGTAGCTCTTACTGTAATGTCTCACACTAACAGTCTGGGACTTTTTGGTGAGGTTTTTGTTTTTTCTACCCACCCTCTGAATTTCAATTGCAAAGCATTGTTTTATATCTGATCACAAAACACTAGTAAGAACAAAGTGGTAGTATTTGCTCTTCTAGTTCTCTATAATAATTTAAGTCTTTGGAATGGAATAAAAATAGTATGACTGCAATTTGATAATATCGACTACTTTCTGATGGACAGGTGCTTAACATAGCACTGTATGGTGCATTTTCTTACTGTACCCTTAGGAACCCTATCAACTTAGAATATAGGGTCTGCTTCCAAACATCTCCAGGATCTTTCTCAGCTGAGCTGTAAGCCTGAGAAAATCAGCATTGCTTACCTAATAATCGCAACAGTATCTGGTATCTATAAGCTATGTCCTTCAGGCTGGTTTTATGGCTTCTCCTATTCACAGCTCAGGTTAGGGAATTAGGATTGCCGCATTATAATTAAACTTTGCAGACCTTAACAGTATTGCTGATGTAATCATGGGGCTTGAATATCTGAAAAGAGAATTTGTGTAATTCTGCCTTGTTGTAATTACACCACATATAGACCAAAATTACTATTTGGCATTTGGATTAATTTTCTTTAGGATGGTTGTTTTGTTAGGATAATTTAAGCTTCTGTCTTCATGCAGTCTACTCCAAAGATTTGTCCATGTCGTTGTATGGGCAAAAAGTTTTCTTACACCTCAGTTTTCCAGTGAAGGGGGCCTGGGCCTGGAGATTTTTAAGTGCTGAAGTGAATCTAGACTAACTTAATTTAAAACTCTAAAGAGTATTAATATACATGTATTTCTGTATACATCTTCAGAAGGTTGTAGAGTCTAGACAGGAGTCTAATGTTGTACATCAGACTTTTGCAGTTATAATTTGAAAGGAACAGCTATCTGAAGTGGGCTACTTTGGGGAAGCTATACTGGGAAACACTCGTACTTGTGTATTTACATATTTTTTGTGTAAGAATTCTCTAAAATGTAAGGTGTATGCATTTTTTCATTCTCGAACTGTATGAATTATTTATTGACAAAGGGGTCATGCTTCAACACTGTTCATGGCTGTTCACTCTTCAGGTACTCAAAAAGATTCTTTATGTTCCAGTTGGGGGAGGTTTGGCTAAACAAATCCACAAATATTGATAGAAACTGAGTTTAGAAATAATTCTCCCCAAACCAGTCAACTTACATGTCCATACAGTTTAGCTGTATGGACATGGGTGTCTGTAGGTGACTGGCTGACTTTTTGGAATGGTGTGCTTTCAAGGACACTGTCTGCTTGTGCAGTTTAGCGTGTCAGCAGAGGAGGACTGTGTTGTGCGTGCAGGGGTTCTGAACTGGGCTGTCCGAAGTCTGTCCTACAGGACTCAGCCGTCAGGAGCACCTGGCTCTCCCATTTGGTTTCTGAGCTCCCATAGCCTTTGAAGAGGCAGAGCAAAGCTTGTAGTGACAGCTGCTTGTGTATGAAGCAGCCTTAGCTGTCAGCTCTACCACCTGACACTTGCACAGAAACCACAGAGAGCATCTCTCCTGAAGGAGATCCCAGACGACAGACCATATTGCGTCTTCGTGCACAGAGTTAGTATGTTCAAGTTTCCATTCAGATACACTGTAACGTGTGTCATGCCCTAGGGATCACTTCTGCATGGCTTTGGACATGGCATTCTGACTTTCAGTTTTAGCTCGTCTGAAGGTAGTATGTTCTCTTTTTACTGCATACCTGATTTTGGGCCATCTAAACTGGCCAAGCTTCTACTGCAGTTACATTAGCCTGCTGTGAAGTTCTGTAAGTCCCAGCATTCAGGTAATCTAGCACTGCTGTGTGAAAAGCTAATGGTGCCCTGGGGTACTTGAAGCAGTTTCTACTGTAACTGTTCAGGTGGTAGGAGCACCTGACAGCCCATTTTAACAAGGCATTTAATATCACTGATGCCATGGAAAAGTGTTTTGGTTGCTGGTACAATCCTTGAATAGGGGTAAAGGCTGTCTTTTGGATAATAAATTTAAAACAAATGGAAGATAAATTGTCAAGTGTTTAAACATCAGTCTTAATTTTTTTGTTGATAAGGCTGTTTGCAGATGTTCAGAGTAAATTGCTGTATCTAGTTTATTTTTTTAAAGGGCAAAAATTCTGTACTTCAACAACAACAACTTTTGTTTTTTAAATTTTGTTTTTTAATTTTAGAGAAGAATGGATCCCGCAAACAAGGAGGAAGAAGTTTCCTTGGCCGGAAAGTTCCAAATGCAAATAATTCTGAAGAGTTATACAAGGTGGATGAATTTGCAGCAGAAGTCCTCACAGGAAAGCTGACTACAGTTTTCCTTCCCATTGTTTATATCTTTGTCTTTATAATTGGTTTGCCAAGTAATGCCATGGCCCTCTGGGTCTTTTTTTTCCGAACAAAGAAGAAACATCCAGCTGTGATTTATATGGTTAACTTGGCATTGGCAGACCTTCTTTTTGTTGTCTGGTTCCCACTGAAGATTTCGTACCATCTAAATGGTAATAATTGGCTATTTGGTGAAGGTCTCTGCAAAGTATTTGTTGGATTTTTCTATGGAAATATGTACTGTTCCATCCTGTTTATGACATGTCTCAGTGTACAACGGTATTGGGTTGTGGTGAACCCCATAGTGCATTCAAAAAAGAAATCAGAAATTGCTTTGGGTGTCTCCATTGCTATCTGGATACTGATTTTGTTGGGCACCATTCCATTGTATCTTGTTAATCAGACGGCATATATTTCGAATCTTAACATCACAACCTGCCATGATGTGTTGCCTGAAAATGTTTTGGCTCGTGATATGTTCAATTATTTCCTCTCACTTGCAATTGGACTCTTCTTAATCCCAGCTATCATCACTGCTGTCGCATACATACTAATGATTAAGACCCTGAGTGCTTCCATCGTAGATGTAAGCACTGGGAAGAAACGAAAAAGAGCAATCAGACTCATTGTTGTTGTCCTGTCCATGTATCTGATCTGTTTTACACCTAGCAATGTGCTGATTATTGTGCACTATTCGCTCCTCAAAGCCTACAGCCAGAGCCATCTGTATGTGTGGTACATAACGGCGCTGTGTCTTTCCACTTTGAATAGTTGTATTGATCCATTCATCTATTATTATATTTCAAAAGACTTCAGAGACAACCTTAAATACGCTCTTCTTTGCCGAAGTGTGCGAACTACACGGAGGATGCAAGTGTCTCTCTCATCAAGCAGGTACCCCAAGAAATCAAATTCTTATTCTTCAAACTCAAGTAGGACCAATAAATCAACTTACTGAGTTTAATCTTAGAAAAGTGAACTTTTATTATTACTGATGAAAGGATGTGAGTGACAATAGACTTACTTTGTACAAGAGAGTCTGAAGAAGCATCTCTGCATTTTAATTACATTGAAGCCTGGAATTTGGAACTGACAGCTGCCTATTCTGTGTAGAAATCATAAGCAGATAAATATTCCTGCTAGACTGGGGGAAAAAAATGACATTTCAGATGCTGTGCAAAAATGCTGCTGACCTAAAAGTAAGTTGTGGCTGAAGACATTCTTGTTGAATATAAAAGTTGCTAAAAAGCAAGATGTTGCTGGAATATTATGCGGTGTTGTTAGTATATTTAATTAACAGATAAATCTGTTTTATTTAACTGTAATGTATTAAGCATCTGAACAGATTGTGTATAGGACCTTGCTCTGTGTACCTGCTTACACTGAACATCATTTGAAGCTGTGGAGAGAAGAAGAGAATCCATTTCACCATCTTGGATTAGACTGCTTATTATCTTTGGTATAATATGACTTATGTGTTGTTTTCCAAGTTACTGTGCTGTAAATACTAACATGGCAAAAGCATATAATGTTGTCCTATTTGAGTTGACAAGCTGATCTTATCAGCTAGCACTGGGATAAAATGTTAGTTGAGATTATCCACTGTTACCTAACACTTGCCAGTACATGATCTTATATGGGGATATACAACAAAGTTTTGATGGATAGCTATTTGATTTTATATAATGTGCCTTGTATTTTTTAAGACATCTAAATAAGATTTTTTTATAACACATTTGAGTTGTGTGCTTTTATTCTTTTACATGCACTTTAAAAGTAGTTCAACTTGACTAGTTCAGCTTGCCTGGCTTTATGTACCAAAGATAGTATTCCTAACAGTTAATTATAAGCCTGACAACTGTAGCTGTAATGTCTAAATGGATAAAGTAAAATTTACCTAATGACACGTTTCTTTAGAGAGCAATGAATGTAGGATATTCTGTGATAGTATTTCAGAGGACCAAGCTAAAGTAGCAATGTATATTAACATATGTCTCATTAAAGAGCAGAGAGTTTACAGCTCTAGATGGCATGGAACACAAATGCTTCTTGGGCATAAAGTTCTCTCTTCCTGTTTCCTGAAAAATGCAGGGAAATAATTGCATATTTATTACTGAACTGAAGGTGTTAGACAGCATCCTTACTGGAAAACAGCTATACGTAAGAGGCCATAGTTCACTGGAAGAATTTGAGATGAAGAGAGTTATACTATATTCACAAAAGGCTGTCTGAACTCTTCCCTTAGTTTGTGTGTCCTTTATCTTGCTAAGCAGCCCAGTATGCTTCTTGCTCCATACACTGTAGTGAGTAATATGAAGAGAGGGCATCCAGTTCATGTACTTACAGACCTACCTGTGCTCTGTCAGGAGTCCAAGGGTTATAGGTTGTAAAGATGATTAATTGCCAGTGTGTCTGTATAATACCACAAAGATATGGCTCATGATTCATGAATGACTGTTAAATGTCTAAAACATGACATGCTTAACATAGCCAGTCTTTTGGGGGACATTATTTAATAAGAAGTGCACCAAGCACAGTTTGGATATCTATACTCTCTTTGTTGTTTCTTTCCTGTCATTCCTGTCAAACAATCAAGCAACTCTTGCAGTTCATGTGAAGGAAAATGCTGATCCTCTTGACCATTTCTCCCTTCTAACCTTCATCTGCAGGTTGGCAAAGCAGGCTGCAGTGAAGGATCTTTCTTACCTGCAGCAACAGTGGAGGCCTGCCAATGACATAAGTAAGAACTAGATGGTACTGCAGTATGTGCAAAGCTTTTTGAGAAAGGAATTTTAATAAATAGAATGATTTCTTTTATGATGAGGCTGTATGATGTGACAGATTTTGGGGAATACTGTTCAAGGAGCCCACAGTCATTTAAGTGAAGGTTTTCCCCTGTGAAGCTGCATTGCAAATTCTTATCCTGAATTCAGCATGAATTAGTTTGCTCCAATTAACAGAGCAGGTAGACTAGGCTGGTTGTTCCATCGATTTGAATCAGTTCCTTGAATTGACAGTTGTTTGCCTGTGCAGCCACATAGTAATGGGGTAAGAACATGTAGCCTAGTAGTGTGGAGCGGATTGTCTTCAGTTTATAATAAATATATTCCTGGTCAGGTCCAACTCTGCAATTCAAACACTAAGAGAAACAAAAAACTCTCGCTGCCTATTGCTGATTAAAAAAATGATCAGTGCAACATTCATGAAAGCATTGAGCAGTTGAAAATCAGTGTATTTTTTGTGTGCAGTGTCAAGCTTTCACAAGCAGCTCAAGCTTATGCTGCAGCTGAGAAATAGATTAGTCTTTCCCCTAACCCAATTGCGTGATCACACTGTTTCCTCATACTGTCACAAGCAAGTGTGACCTTGGGGTGGATTGGATCAGTTCTGGGTTAAAGTTAAACCAGGAGGATGGAGGAAAGTTTACTTTTGACTTGGAACATTTGCTTGTTTTGCTGGATGAGCTCTTGGTTCAGCACACGGGAGAGGCTCAGACTGTCTCACCACCAACAGGCTTCTGCTGCGCAACTGCAAGGCAAGTTGAAGCACAGTAGCTGCAAAGCCTCTGCCTAACCTCCCAAGCAGCAGGGAGCGAGCCTCCACCCATGACCATAGGAATGGCTCTGCTCACTCAGGCTCAGGGTTGGTCCAGCTCTGCCGGAGTAATCTCACCTGTGCCTCTGGAGGTCAACAAGACAGCAGGGCATCAGGAGACATGTCAAGAAAACAGCAGGACTGCTGCACAAGGCACCTGGCTGTCATACCAGATGCACAGAAGATGTGGCCAGCCCCACTTGAGTACTGCACTATGGAGCATAGTTGAAATGTGCTCTGAAGTTCAGAAAACAAAGGAGACAAAGGCTGGGGGAGCTAAGCTCCTTGCCAGCTGTGAGGAAAGCTGCTGCCGAGAAGGATTATCTGTGACTTAAGAACATGCATAACAGCAACAGAAAGGAGTTAGAGGCAGATACCCAGGTAGGAGTAAAACCAGCACAACCAAGTATCACATCCCGCATCCTACTGTCTCAACATCCTGCTACTTTCAGCATGAGAATTTCCTTAAGTCTAATTTGGCTGGCCTAATTTGAGTGTCATGTTGTCAACCTCACTTTATTCACCTTGAATCACGACCCACAGTCTTCATTGGGTGGCCCCTCGTTCCTAAAGGAGAAGAAAATGTGAATGAGTCCCTGTCTTGTCCATCCACTTGAAGTTTTGTGGGCCAGTATTATATTGTTTAGGTACTTTACACATTGAGGTGGTGTAGCCAATTCCTTCCAGGTCAGCCACTCTCAGCAATAGTCTTGTTTCCTTTCTCTGGGACCTGCCCATTTCCATGCACAGTCTCCAAACAACATATAGTATTCAAGCTGTGAATGGTGCAGTGATGACTTCTGTTTTGCTTCCCCAAAAGCCTGTAATATTCAATGTTTGCTTTATTTTTTGTCTCCTTCTCCTTAGCACTGAGCCAATGTTTTCATGCAGCTGCCTGTAACTACATCTCTCTCCTGATTGGTTACAGTTATTTTACAAGCCATAGTTCTGTATGCCAAGTTAGAATATTACCAGCAAACGTTTGCTCGTCAGTGCTCTATCCTCTTCAGACCATTTATGAATGTGCAGAACAGTACAGGTCTGGCACCACACTGGTGAGTTACTGGCATAGTGAAGACTTGACTGTTATTCTGCTACCATGTGTTTCTTTCCTTGTAATCAGTTATTCTTAAACAACCTTCCCTCTTATTCCATGGCTGCCTAGTTCATTTGAAAGTCTTTGATCAGAAATTTTGCCAAAAATCTTTTGGAAATCCAGGTAGACTGGATCACCTTTATCTCCATTTGTGTTTGGCCTCTTCCAAGAACTCCACAAAGTTTTTAAGTCCAAAATTCTCTTTACAAAAACACTGGTGACTTTTACCAGAAAGGTCAAGATGTTCCATGGTGTCCCTTCTTAGACTCTTCACTAACTGCTCAGTACACATATTGAGCTCATGGAACGATGTTTCCCTCGACGCGTCAGAACCTTTTCATTATTGATTACAGCATTAGCTTCCAGTATTCAGGTATAATTTTGGTAAGAGATAACACACTTCTGTTAATAATTCACCTGTTTTGTCTTAGTTTTTTCATAACTCCTCAATGAATAGCACCTGGGCCCATCCAGTTTAACATTTTATCTGACTGTGGTATGGTGACTGAAGATATTTGGCACATTGTGTTGATGTGTAGCTGCCCTGGGAATCAAGCAGCATAATGCCTGCCTACAATAACAGCCATTTGGGACCCAAGTTTCATTTCAGATGCATTTGATCTGTCATGGGCTCTTTGAACATGGTTAATTAATAGCATCACTCTTAAATACAGCATAAGCACAGTAGTCATAGTCACTTTGATTCAACAACAGCCAGGAGAGTATGTGTTACCTGCATGTTTTGTCTCAGGAGTGATAACCTTCTTTAGGTTTGCAGGTAAACATTCTCCAGGCACTGTTTGCTAGCAGAACCAGTACAACAGGCTGACTACATAGTCAGCTCTCTGTCATCCAGGACAAAGGAGGTGTAGATGCTTCAGATAATGGAAAAAAGACTAGTGATTGTGAGGGATGCATGGAATGCTGTGCAGAGATACTGTGACAACTCCCATGAATCCATAAAGACTCACCAATCCAGTCCTAGCTTTTGTGACTTAGACTATTCAGTCATTGAAGGGTGTCTGCAACCAGCTCCCTGGTGGTCTGGCCAGCTCTTTGGAGGCCAGGAAAAGGGAGAAAGGCCTACTTGCGTGAACATGGAGATAGGTAGGTTCATAGCTGCACTGGAGTTCATAAACTACCTGGGGTTGCTCGTGTGGTACGAACAGAGTCAGTCAGCTCAGTGGTACCAAGGTCTACCTGGTGTTATCTGTGACTAAATGCTGTCAGAACCAAGCTCCAGTGTCAATGCCTCAATATAGATGCAGCATTCCAAATGCAGAGATAGCTGAAGTGTGTCCACTCCCATCTCTCTGGGTACCCTGCTTTCCTGTCATATAGCTGTTGAATGCTCCGTGCAACTTGTGTCAGCGTGGTGCTCACCTACTATGTAGTACTCACATAGTGCTTTTTGCCAGAGCTTTAGAGTGTCCACAGGAGAGAACCAGTGCAATCTCTGATCACCAGACCCATAGCTAGACCCCTAATGTAACTGTAACCCGAGACTGCACCTTTGCTGGTAGTACTTGCTACACCTGGTGTCCGTGGGATTTTTATGCGTGTTGTAAAGCAGAGTCCTGCTGCTAAGATTAGGTCTGCATTTGGAGATCTGCTTGTCAACAACATGGTCTGCAGGTAGCACACATGGAGTAAGCCTCAATCTTTTGTTTCAAAAGTGTTAATAATATGCAGTAAAGAGCGTTAATGAGCACTTGTATAATGAAGCAAGGCAACAAAATGTGGGAGGAGAAGAAAAGCCTAAATTTGACCAGTCTACATATGGAACTTGAGAGAAATAACAACTCTCAGCCTCGATAACAACTCTCAGCTCTGTCAGTAGGTCACCTCCAGATATTACAGCTCCCATGACGTCAGTTAGTGCAGAGAGCTCTGTGGAAAGAATGGGCAGGAGGGATGTCTGTATTTTATGGCAGTTCTAAAAATCAATGTATAGTAATTCTTAAGGCTGGCAGGATTTTAATTGCCAAGCATGCATCAAGTGGCAAGTGCTCTGAGAAGCATGAATGGCATGAGTGGATATCTCTGTTGCAGTTATCAGCTACATTTGGTTCAGCAACTGCACTCCAGCTTTGTGCCTCACCTTCAAGAAGCAAACTGCTGGGAACTGAAGAGTTCGGTATGTTTTAGACCGAAGTGCTATTTATTTGATAATACCCTTTTCCCTCCCTCCTCCAATTTATAGCACTTACCAACTCTCAGCTGCTGGGAGGAAGTAATGTATGACGGTGTAGCAGTGCGGAACACCATCAGTATTCATGCTTTCTCCATGGAGTCTGAGTTCAGGACGGTATGTACTCATGGTGTGGTTTAGCAGCTGGGTCCATGCTTCCCCAGCTGAATAACTGCAATGGGGATTGCTCTATCACATAATCCTGTGGACTGCAGCAAGTGGAGAGGTAGAGCTCGTTTGCATGGAGCCTGTGTCTGTATATCTAAGTACTTGGGAAAGAGGAGTAATTTAAGTTGGTAGAACAAAGGATACATTGCTTCTTTGGAGAGGCTAACCCACTGAATAAGAGGAAGTGAATGAAAGAATTAACTCGAAGAATATGAATTAAAAGATAAGGTATGATGGGTAGAAGGAGTTTCCTTAATGTCCTGAAGAGTGTCCTGTGTCATGCATTTACAAAAGCCAGGGGGATATAAAGAAAACACAAGAAGCAGTCCGTGAGCCGAAATGACTGTGTCGGCTTGGGAGGGAACACCACACTGTGTTCCCTGGTTTTAGATGGCAGTGACTCACGACTAGCGCATACTTTCAGATTGACAAAACATGACCCCTTGACATTTCATCTTCAAATACCAGTCTGGAAAATCTGTCTGGCTTTCTGTGAGTGGATGAACTGAACAACATGGTTCAAAGTGTAACAGTATCTAGGACAAGCCCTTAGCACTAATTCAGGACATGTGGGAGGCAAGTGGTGCCGTATCCCATTCAAATGAAGTTGCCTGCTTTTGTTTGAAGTCACTAATGTGTCTCCATTAATTTCAGGAGCACAGCTGGAAATGCTGGGGGTGGCTCGTATTGTGGTGATATTATTTGTGAGCTGGGGTGAAGTGTGCTATTGCTGTGAAGAGTGATTTGATGATGAAATGAAATGCTGAAAGGAAGTTATGGAACTGCTCTGTCATAATTTATGAAGACTGTGTTGTGTGTATTAGGCTGGTTGCCTGGAAGCTCCCTGTGTCACTATGACTGGTTAAATAGGCAGAGTCATGAATACTACAACAATAGCCAGTAAGATGATCCTCAGTAAATGTCAGACCCTGGGTGAGCAGACAAGACTGAGGACCCTTGCTGCACTCCCAGCAAGCATGGCATTTTGGTTAGCAGGGTCAGCAATGGAGATGACAAAGGAACTCTACAAAGGTGATGGCTGGTGCACTGCTTGTCCAGGGTCTGTTTTGTCTGATGTCTCTGAAGAATACAGGTGGCTTAGTCCAGGTTTGCTCCTGAAGGATGTAGAGCTGGCTCCAGCATCAGCAAAAGTCAGCCCACAGTGAACTCTGTGTAATCAAATTCTGCAGCAGGAGCCAAGAAGGTGCTGAGGAAGAGATGGCAAGAGAGAGGGGGGAGAGAGAGTCCACCCCAGCTACCTTCACTTTGGTAACTCTGCTATAGCAGGGCATGGGCAGGTGGATAGAGAAGGTTCTGTCTCTAGGATATGGGATAGCGCAGAGTGGAGATAACTCTGCCAGGCATGGGGAAATGGCAGTGCCTGGCTTTGCTGCTAAAGTAGTGGCTTCCACTGCTTACACCTCAAATCAAGATAGCAGGTCTTTAGAAAAGAGAGCTGTCAGCAGCCGTGTTGTTTCAAGAGCCTTTTATCTTCCATGTGTGGTTTAAGTTTAAACAATGGTATGAACACCAACCCTAGAGTCACTGCTGGTTGTAGCACCCAAAGACACTGAACCAGACCTGTCAGATGTGATGGGGAAGAACTGGGCTCTGCAGGGCATTGTGACTTGAGGACCATTTGTGTTCTTGTTCAGGTAGCGGTGCCACTCTAGTGTGCATGTGGCACACATCCTATCCCAGCTGATGCACAGTTTCCCTCACCATGGACTCATGGTACCTTTTTGCTGGACCATTCATTTCTTCTTCAAAGTGAGAGCTCCTCACAGTTTGTAATTGGGAGTGGACTCAAGACATACATCTTTGTTTCAGTATCTAAGCATCCTAAATGAGTATGCAGACACCTGCAGAAGGTAGTTCATCATGCCTAGCAGCCTTCTTCCTTCCTCCCAGAGCACCCACTTCCCCATGAGGAGCCGAAGCTGCTGCGCTTGAAGTCAGAGATGCAAGCTGCTTGGCTCTTGGTGTTTCCGTGGAGTAGAGGGCCCGCCTTGAAATCACATCCATACCGTTGCATATCAGCCTCCTAGCTTCCTAGCTTGCAAGGAGACTTGCAGGGCTGGGAAATGATGCCATCTGGGCAGACAAGGCACATGGAGTGGTGCAGGACTGCAGCTTCTCAGCGAAGGGGGAGAGGTACATGTCACAAGCCAACCAAGCTGTCAGCCCAAGCCCAGGGAGGTCGGTGGTATTCAGGAACTAGCTGAAACTCTGTTCATCAGCTGGGGATACAGCATCATGCTTTGTTTAACTTTCTGAGAATCTGCAAGAAGAGCTGATACTGCGATTAAAGGCTCCCTCTTCTGTTTCTAACTGCTACTGCACATTCTCTTTAACAAACACACAAGCATGAAAGAATCCTGTTTCCTTGTGTTGCGCTTTATTTTGTAATTCCCCGTATCAAAACACACATACATATCTGATGTAAGAGAAGAAGAAGGACTTAACAGGTGATATTAAATATCCCTGCTAGGTTTGGGATCAGGGGAGCAAATTTCTGGGGAGATACAGGGCTCCTGGAGTGTAACTTTTGAAGCAGAATATTCTCACAATACCTTTCAATCTCCTTTGTTTTTTTCTTGGATTTAAACCACTGCTGAAACCAAATCTTCAAAGCATAAGCTTATCTGAGCAAGAAGAGGTGTTGCTGTCTAAGTCTTGTAATCCCTAGATTTCTGGAATTGTATGACATGCAGAAATTTTTTGTCAGTAATAGCTGATTTTTGTCTTTATTTCCAGAGCATCTGAGCCCATGTGAAGCTTTCTATTGTGGAAATGTTGCTTCACCTGCAACTTCTACCTGTAACTGGATGAATATTACCATGGCCACTGTAATTACAAATAACTTTGTGCTGCTGAGGGTGGTGGCTGAGGCTGCTTCACAGAAGTGGACTCCAGAAAAAAATGTACTTCTTAAGTAAGGAATCAATCTTTGAGCAAAAGCAGAGCCTTATATGTACTGTTTTTTACCAGCCTTTCATCTTCCTCTGTGAGGAATTGTAATACTCTTGCAAGATGCTGCAAGTCCTCTTCTCTTTGATATCATAGGCAGATCTTAGGCTGGGATGCATTTCTTGAGCTGCAACCCGTGATTTCAGGTGAGTCAGGAGCAACTGAGAGTGCTGGACCTGTCCCATTAGTGGGATTGCATCATTAGACGAAATGAGAGCATCTGCCTTTTGTTTTACTTCAGACTTCTCTTGATGGTGACCTGATGCATGAAGAGTGGGGAATGCCTGGACTCAGTTATCTGACAAAAAAAATCCACACTCTTTGTTATATAACATAGGAACTTTCCACAGATCAGGAACATCTGTAATTTTAGTTGTTGGAAAGTTCTGTGAGTGGCGTAATTTTACATAGATAACCCCTAGGATAAAAGATATCAGTGCCTGTTACTCTTTAATTCAATGACCACTGGAAGATACAATGTGTGTAATTAATAAAAGTACCATAATTAGAGGGCTATACAGTTAAGGTAGAAGTCACTACTGATACAATACTAGTTTCTGCCACACTTCCAGAGTATGACTCCAAGGAGTCTTAACAGCCTCAGGTATTTGAGATTGCTTCTTTCTATCTGAAAATAAGGATACTTTCACTTTTGTACCAAAATGAACATATTTAAATATCCAACTCAACACAATGGAAAGAAGATAGTAGCATGAACTTGCTCCTGCAAACTCATCAGCCTCTTATATCTGCCAATTACCCCAAGAAACCAGAATATTCTAGGAAAAGAGAACAAGTAGGGATGGTGATATCATCAAGCTTTTTAATTCAGGGATGGCAGGGCTTTGTATCATCAAAGTGTATCTAAAATCTCATTTAACACCAGTCTCTGCATATGTGTCAGTGCATTGTCCTGCTTTCACTGGAAATAACAGAGTCACAATGAACTTTAAAACAACCTTTTAATGATGGCAAAAGAGTTAGTTTGGAAAAGACTTTCTCTACAGGTAAAATCTAACATCGCTCTAAAATCACTGCAAAAAAGGCAAATACTTGCAGGGGAAGTAAAAGCAAAAATTAAAAATGTTGCACATTATATCAGTCACTGACATTCTCCTTTTCATAGCTCAGGGACTTTGGTATTTTCAAATATCTGGAAAGCAGATAACAGAAATTCATATGATTCTGATTATGAAGGAATTTCTTTTCACGCTGATGTATGCTTCTTAGAAGGTACAATATAAATGTTATTAAACTCTCAGGGATAACAGATGTGGAGAGCTTACTGCAGTCACAGAGTTTGAATGCAACCTGTACAATGTCCTGTGGTTAAGAAAGAGTTTAAACACTGTTATGTCACTCTTTGAAGTAAAGAGAAGACACATTGATAAAAGGTGTAATACTTTTCAGCATGGCAGGGAGGAGATGAGGAGGAGGCTGTGAATGTAACACAAGCTTTTTCAAGGCTTTGTTATAGAGGTACTTGGGAAATGGAGAAAGACCAATAAAACATCCTTTCAGATGGCAACAGAGCAGTGGATTTGTGGATGATTGTTCTGTTTTCTACAGCAGACATGATGACTATTTATAGTGAGACATAGACAGTATACATTTCAGTGCAATTGCTTTTTAGGCTTTCTATCCTTCAAAAGTTTTACTCACCCATTTTAACTCACTTTGGTGATTTTATTTCAGTTTCTTTCCAAATTTTGATGACATATTTTAACCATGATGTGTATCGGTTGAGTAATAGTTCTGCAATCACCTGTGTTTGTTTTGTCTCTTCCAACATCTGTGTCTTTTGTTTTATGCACTGAAGGTGTTTGCTGAAACCAGCTCCATTCACACTAATTTTGTCTGTCTAATGTAGCAGATTTGAAAATGAGCTAACCGATCACCCACAGAAAACAGGCTTCCTGTAGCAGGATGATGGGAAACGATGCACAACCTTGTAAGGGAAACTCATGCTGCAGAGTGAGATGCGATGAGGGCTGCTAGACCTGGGGGAGTCCCTTTACAAATGCAAGGGCTGGAAGGCTCCAAGTGTTATTCGTGGGAGGTGCAGAAGCAAGGATAAAAGCAGCAAGGAGAAGTGAAACACAGGGATCACAACAGCAGTACCCAGCAAGTGCTGGCAAAGGCTAGAGAATGTGTTTGTGCTGTTTCCAGGGACACACAACTGCAAGTGCATTCTCTGTCGTCATGCTGGGCTTCTACCAACCTCTCAGCACCAGACATGCCAGGTGACACAGGACTGTGGTATGAGATTGGCAGCGTGTGACCGGGGTGTGAGCCAGGAGACCAACAGGAAGCCCAGGGGCCATCACATTGTTTGACATGAAGGAACTCCGTGACTGGCCAGGTATGGCTTGCGTGAGGTACAGCTTGCATGAGGTACCTGCCAGGGCTTTGGGAGCCTGGAGCTCCTGCTACTGGCCTGCAAAGGGAGGGATGGAGGCACAACAGAATGGGTGGTGCATCTTGCTGATACACTTGAGTATATCTACACAGCACAGTGTATTATCAATTTCTCCTCCAAATGGAGAGAAAACAGGCAGCCCTACATTCTAAGGAGTGAAGAGGAAATTATGCCTGTTGACTTTCTCTGTTACTTCCACCATCTCAGCTGTTCTTGATTTGCACTTGCATGCAACATATTTCTGGGCCATTTATGGTGTTCATTAAACCAGGAACAACCAACAAATTTCCTTGTCTTTTAAAGACAATTACATCAATTGTACCTTAACAACATCTGCCTCTGACTCTTAATTCACATCAGCCTCTAACGCTCAAGCTGGTTCCCGCTGAGACATGCGTTACTCCTGTAGGGTTGGTCCAGCTCCTTTCCTAGTACCATCAGAAATTCACTTTTATAGAGCAGATCCCTCAGAACAGCTGCAGTTATAATAGCTGTAAGAACATATAGGGAGTACTGTAAGCACCATGAATAATTACTTCTTACCTTCTCTGTGCCACTGTTGAGTATACATAATTCTTCGACATTCCCAGTTACATACTTCTGCAGGCTGAGATGTCTTGAGTATTTAGCTATTTCTAACATAGAAGCTGTTTCTTTGCTGCTCTTCTAATTCTGCTGTACTGAGTGTAAGACGAAGGTAGGAAGACCTCCAGGTCTTCCTACAGAAGGAAGGAAGGAAGGGTTGAATACATGGCCTTCCCTTTAATGCAGTGGCATAAAAACACCTCTGGTTTGCTGTCTTCCATTTATTTCCTAGTCTTGTTTGTTCTCAGATTCCTACTGGACCGCCATTTTCACTTGCAGTAGCCCCAAGATCTCTCTCATGAATTCTCACAGAAAACTCACAGCTTATAACGTGCCCATGACACTTTGTATTTATTCTATGTTGAATTTACCTGACACTGTATCACTTAATTTCATAAGGTCCTTCTGCATCCTTCACAGCTGAACTTTAACTTCTGTCTCTGTGTAACTTGTATGAGCAACAAAAAAAGTATCCATTCATTCTCCTTCCCTTTCCAAAATCACCAATGACTGTGATGAGTAGCACTGGCTCCTGAACAGGTGCCTGTGAGACTCCATTGATTGTTCTGTTCATTTGTAAAACCCAGTAGTTTATTTTTTATTACCTTTCTTTCAGTTAGACATTTTCTGTGTGATTCTTTTCATTGTATCCCATGGCAGCCTAATTTCCTTAAGAGTGAGGAATGCCTTCTGGGAACAAGGTGGGCAGTAATCAGGGAGGTCACTCATCGTGTACTCCTTCAGGGAGTGCCAGCAGATTTGCATTATGACTCTTTATTTTCCCCAGTGTACTGTGTTTAGTCATGTTCCCAGCCTTCTGGTTTTCAGGTGGGTCTCTGCCTCTTTGTCCAACATGACAGCAGACCTAATGTTCATCAGCTCTCTGGAGAGCACTTGCCATTGTACCAGCCAGTTTTCTTTGCTGTGGTCCTGAGCCAGAGGCTCCCAATTTTCATCCACCTCAAGTTCCCCTAGAGCTCCAGGATGGATTCCATCCCATCCTGGCTTGTTACATCTTGTTTTGAGGATCTGTCCTAAAACATCTTCTACCTTCACTTCAGACCGAGATAGAGCCTTCAACATATCTCTTTTTCCATCGTCTGGGAACCTCTCCAAGCTCCACCGTAGTGAAAACACATGCAAAATACTTACTTAGGCTTTCTGCTATGGCCTTATCCTTTTTTTAAGCCTTCCGTCTATACCCTCACCATCTACTGTCTCTCAATGCCCTCTTGAGGTTTCTTGATCCCATTGCACTTGGACAAGTATTCATGGCTATTTGCAGAATGCTCCCGTAACAGTTCTGGAGAATATTACATTACTCTAGTCTTTTCTTACATTTACCCTCCAAACAGCAGCATTGACCTTAAGTGCTTCTGAACTTTCTTTTTCCCTCTGTGGGCAGTAAGTTTGGGATGAGTTGTTAAGGTTCATTAGTGGAATATAAAGCCTGACTTCAGCAAGTCATGTACATAAATCCCATTCTTTTAACTCTGACCTGTATTAAGTACTTAAAATCTCTGCAGAGTTTATACCTCTAGCTGACAAGGCTGTGTGCAATGGTTATTTCTTTCCTCCGTAATTTTTAATCATAATGGTTCTTGTTTGGTGTGCTGTTGCCAGTGCTGACCCCTGCACAGAGCTTGCTGTAGTAATGCAGGAGTGAAACATCCACCTGGAGCAGACAGGTGGGAGTTTTTTTCCCTTGGTTCCTCAGGTTTGGCAGTTGTTGCTAGCTTGAGATCTGGAAGCAGCAGTTCTTCAGCAGGACACTAAGGGGCAGCCCCAGACCAAAAGACTATTCCTGCCTGCTTACATACACACAGACTATGAGAACACTATATTTGCCTCATTTTTCTATATTGATTTAACATCAGTAGTGCCCAGAAATACTGAATCAAGTTCATCTGAAATGCTTTTTTTCCCTGTTGCATCTTTTAATATTTTTTTTGGCACTGGTGATGAAGAAGGTGTGAGTTTATTTGCCAGTCATCTGCAAATGAGCCCACCTGAGCTCACAGGAAGGGTAGAGAAGATGGAAACGATATGGTGAGCTGGAGCAGTGGTGGGCACCCCACACACCATGGCATAGCCAAGCACAGGTATCAATGCGTAGTTATATGGGCCAGGGGCCCTCCCTGCTCAGAGATACTCCTTGGCAGCAGAGAGTCACACGAGGCCCTGGAGTCCCATTCCCAAAGTAACAGCTGCTGTATGAATAGTTGGAAACCAGGAAAGAGGAACTGAGGCCCAAATAACTCAACAACTCACCTAGGATCATGGAAAATCTGTGTACAATTTTCTTACCATTGCAACTTCGTAGGTGACTTGCTCACCATCCTGGGACACAGGATCACCCCCTGCAAAGAGAGGTCCAATAATTATGAAGCATAACCTGAACCTAGCTGAAAAAACCTTGTGGAAGGAACTGGACATCAGAGTGAATTAGGATGAAGGCTGCTGCCTGTTGATATGAGTTGGAATTAGGAAAAAAACATGAGTCAGTCAGAACCAGCGTATGCCCCAGGGATGGGTTTGCCCTACTGATCCACGGATCTAACTCAAAGGGAATGAGTGTCCTGGCTTTGTTCAGGTGGTGATGTATTGCCAAGTACCGGCTGTAACATGAGCTGCCACTGCCAGCTGGCACTGGGTGCGTGGTCTCTGGTTACCGGGCTGCTCTGTAACGGGACCCTCTGCCACTACCTGGGGCACAGCTGGCTCGGACTCTCCATCTACACCGGGATATTTTGCACGATTTTGGCATCCTTTGTGGGCATAGATAGACAACATTAAAGTCATACATTTCTGGGCTGATACACAGATGGATAGATCCGTCTACTTCAGAGCCATAAGAGGAAGAAAGAACTGTATCCAGAAATACTTCTAAACTCCAGTTTAGAGTTAATGAAAGTTTTCTACACTATTTTACAGATAGCAGTACATTCATATACAATTTGATGTTGCTTTCACAGGCTAGTAATGGATGGTTGCTCACAGAGGTAGGAAATGGTGAGCAATTTTCTATGAGGAGGAGAAGAAAGCAATAGGTGGTAACTGAAGTCAGTGCCTCAATTACAGACAATGCTCCAGTTTGTGTCCTAAGTGGGTATCACAAGAGAAGTGACCACTATGGGAACAAGCAGGGTTCAATGATCTGGACAGTTCAGTGAAAAAGTCATTTATGTATTTGGAAAAGAGGTGTGTAACTTGTTCAAAACAGGACTCAACAGAGAATATAACCCTTCAGTTGAGCAGCTCTTGAAATGTAACCCATTAGAAAAGATACCTAGAGAGTAAACCACCAAAACTAGGTGCTAAAAGCTACTAGCAAGACATTTATTTAACTGTTCTTTGCTATTCTGCTGCCCCTGGGATCACAGCAGTTAAAACAGTTTTGAAGGTGTGAGCTGGAACCTGTAGGGAAGGGAGACATTCCTGATGTAAATAAATAAATCAATCAGCCACCCAGATATGGAAACAAACCACCAATGAAAATGCTAACAATCCTAAAAAAGAAAATGCTCATTATAATTTAACAAGAACTTCTCATTCAAATGTCAGTCTCATAAATTCATTGATTTATTTAATACACTCTCCAGTCTAATCCAGGCTCTAATCCAATATAGGATTTTTATAGTGTAGTATAAATGTCCTTATGAGCCTCGCAGTGTTGCTTCCCATCTCACCTTTTCCCACTTTGGGGTTACAACACTGATTCAAAATATGTGCATACCAAGAGCTGTAAGAGTTTGGGAAAAATAAATAATGACAGGATGTGGGTGGGAGGCTGACTTGCCTTTCCCAGCACAATAATTACTTTTGAGAAAATGTTCCCCACATGCATTCTGGCAAATGTTGAAAGCCAGATGCCCTAAGTACAAGATTCTCACACTTAAGCTGAGTAGTGTTTTACTGTGGCTTGGAATGGCACTTTATAAACTGCTCTGGCTTAAAGGCAGCTTGTGTCATGTTGTCTCAAGAAGAGATCAAGGAAAAATCCTGGTGAATAAGTCAAAGCTCCTTCCCAGCTGTGGAAGAAGAAGACTGCTGACCTATGTCAAAGACTGACTGCTTTCAAACAAGTCAGAACTCTGCTCATTTGTTTGAGGAGCCAAGACCAGTGATAAGGTTTTCTGCCTATGGTCTGACTGCCCCATCTCCAAGTAGGAGGAGAGGAGCAGTACCATAGAGCCTCCCGGCTGGGTGCATGTTTACATTACCCTAACTAAAATTAAAGGAAACAGTCCTGCTTGTTGGGTCCTTTCTCAGATTTACAGGGCAAGGAACAACCTCCACTTCTCTCAACAGCCTCCAGTGAAATCACAGAATCAGAGAAAAGTTTGGTTTGGAAGGGACCTTAAAGATCACCTAGTTCCAACTCATCTGCAATGGCCAGGGACACCTTTCACTAGACCAGGCTGCCCAAAACTCCATCCAGCCTGGCCTTGAACATTGCCAGGGATGGGGCATTCACACCTTCTCCGGGCAACCTGTTCCAGTGCCTCATCACCCTCTCAGAAAATAATTTCTTCCTTATTCTGAATGTAAACCAACCCTCTGTCAGTTTGCAGCCATTACCCCTTGTCCTGTCACTACACCCTCTTGTACGAGTCCCTCTCCAGCCTTCTTATCAGCTCCCTTTATGTACTGGAAGGCCACAATTAGATCACCCCGGAGCTTTCTCTTCTCCAGGCTGAACAATCCCAAGTCTCTCAGCCTGGAGAGAGCTGGAGAGCTGCTCCAGCCCTCTGATCATCTTCTGGAAGTCACGGTGACTGACTCATTGCATAAGCCTCTCTAGCCTATCACTTGCTTGAGAAAAGATGGTAGAACTCAGCCTTAGAGAGATCTTGTGCCAGGCCCTGTGAAAACTCCACCCTTCCCCTTCTGACAGCCATTGCTTGCACAGTGCACACTTTAATGTTGAAACACTCATTGGAAAGGCACAGTTGGGACAGTGTATAAGGGTCAAGGACATAACATGAATGGGACAGTAAAACGTGGAAATAGACTGGGTGAGTCAGGGGTTAGGCTGCTTTCAAGTTTATTTTTGAGTTTGCGTGAGGAGTCAAGACTATTTGAAGGAAATTTATATAAAGTCATAGTATTTGTGGTAGTGGTAGGTGGTGCAAAAAGGGCCAATGCTCACAAATGTGGCTTGGGATGCTCAGATTGAACATTAGGGCAGCCACCTTCCCCAGTGAGATAGTGCAACACCGTAGCAGGTTACCCAAGAACTTGTGAAATCTCCATCCTTGGAGGTTGTTAGTGTTTACCTAAACAAAACTGTGTCTGTCTAGTCTGACGCTGGAGATTATCCAGCTTTGAGCAGGCAGTAGGACTAGGCATCTCCAGCAGTTCTTTCCCACCAACACTGCTGTGATTTGGCAGGCTGTGGCGGACAAAGTTTGGTCATGAATGAGGAAAGCACCATCCTTCACCATGTCTACAGGCATGCTGCAGTCCTGCATCCTCTGTCGACCACATCTGGTGCTGCTCCTGTGCTTAACCTGCTGGAAACCAGAGTGCAGGGTGAGGATTGATGGGAGAATGGTGGTTGCTGATGCAGAGTCAGGTCTTGGCCTGATACTGAACTGCTTTGCAGTCTGTGCTGACTCTAGTTACCTTCAGTGCCAACTAGATACCATACTAAATCAGATTGTGCTGGAGTGTTGGACGAGGAAGCATATAACAGTTGATTGATAATCATGATTTTTGAGTAAACAGTGCTGGCACCTGCCTTCATAGAAGTTATGAGACATCTGCTGTCACTGGAGTCACTGGCAGGATTTTGCTAGCCAGGAAAGAAAGGGCTGGATACAGCAAATTGCATGGACCCCTTGATGAACAAGCTCAGTGCAGCTGTTCCCTGTGTACGTCACCCTCTAGTGTGGAAAAGAAGGTTTCTTACACAATTAGCTGGAGTGAAAGTAGCTATAGAAAGAGTCTGCACATATTATATCACCGTATAAATTATTGAGCTGATGTTCTGGAGATAATAGAGGAAACCCTGCTTTCTTCTGTCCTGAGGATGGCAGCTCTGAAAGTTTACACCTGCTTCCTGGAAGTGGTACCTCCTGTCGACTCTGCTTAGATAATTAATTTGCAATATTCATTAGCCAGCGGATCAGTGTAATAATATATAGACAAACAGAAGGATTTCATGCTTACATAAAGACTCAGCTGTGGGTTTTTTTCTAGTTGTGGGTGAAGCTGCTGTTGAATAAATGGCAAAAACCCACATAAACCCAACAACGAAAAACAACCAAGTATTTTGATGTTTATCTGGATAATATTTCTGAGCAATAGTTGCAATTATTAGTGAATCACAGGCAAGACAGAACCCTGTGGCTGTAGCTACATAAGGGGCTCCGTGCTTTCTCTTATCATCTGCAGACACAGAGGATTCCCAGAACTGAGTGGGAGAGATGTGCTGTGCCTGATTTCACTCATGTTCTTCTCCCATATGCTCTATATGATCCAGCTAGATCCCAGTGCCTACAGGAGCACAGGGACAACTCCTGTACAAAATCAGGCACCCATGAGCTTTCCCCAAACACAGAAGAGGTACAGAGGGCAGCTCTCCTCCCCAACTCTCTTCTGACTCCAGGGGAGATCATGTTCCTCTTGTTCCTCTGGTTTCCACCTTAACTTTTCATAGGACATCCCTGAGCACTGGCTTGCCCCTTCCCTGGTGAGCACACCTGGCCACAGGGATGGTGGTTGGAGGTGATGTCCTGCACACAGCACTATGCATGCCTGCAAGGATCCCTAGCCAGAACAGCCTGCCTGTTTTGGAAATTACACTTTACACATGGTCACTTCTCTTATCACTGGGACCCAGTATTTTTAGCGTTCCACCCTCTCCTTCCCTCCCTTTTGTCCCAGAGGCCCACACAAGACCCCTCAGGTTGTGGAGACGTGTCACAACAGCACAGGCAGAAGAAACATGTCTGAAGGCACAGGAGGCAGGCAGGGGTGTGGGCCGAGATACATGGTGGTACTCAAAATTAGGAGTGTTTGGAGGATTTCAGAGCTAAAAACAATGCCCACCTCATTCTCTTTCCCTCTGGCTGGAATGAAACAAGAAGCTGCAGCTCTGTGCCCTGTTCGTCTGCGCAGTTGTGCTCACTGGACATGTGTGTGCAGCAGGTACAAGGCTTTATTGAGGGAAAGCAAACCCTCAAGCAAACTCACAAGCAGTTTTTCATTTCATGTGTCTGTCATGAAAACTGTGGCTATTTGTTATTTTGGGTGGTAAGTAGGCCCTACCATAGTGAAGCTGCTGTTTCCTGCATCCCTCAGCAATCACTTCCAGCATTAGCGAGTTCCTGGGGTTGGGGCAGAGGTCGCTTATGGCCTTTCTGGGGCAAGGTCATTTATTCAGAGAGACATGCTGGACGACAGTTGTTGTGCAGGACTATAAAAATGAAGCCAAGACTGTTGTTCAGTGTACACTGTAATTCCAGGCACTTTCCACTGAAACTGGTTCCCTGATTTCCTCCTGAGGACACGTACTACAGCAAGAATTTCATTTGGCAAGAGACAATGTTTTAGGTGCATGGAGATATCTGACAATTCAAGTAGATGTCTCAAGGGCTATGTGGCAAACTCACCTACAAGCCTAGCCCCAGGCACCCAGGTACCTTTGAACTCTGGCTGCCAGCACTGAGGCACTTAGACTCTAGAAATGCTGAAAGACGGATTAGAAAGTGTTCTTTTGAAAACGGTGGAAAGTTGTTTCATATCGACTTGGTGATTTTTAGCATTTTCTAATTTTGACTTTCAAGACTCTGAATGGGCATATTTGTAAAAGGTCAAATGATAAAAAGTATCCCAAGTGTTCCAAATGCAGCCCTTTACTCTGCCTGGTGAATATTTTAGTGACCCAGTTACAGCAAGAGGCTTTTATTGAACAGAGTAGGCAAATGCAGAGGGAAACAGAAGACCTGTCATCCCTGTGACAATTATACGTCTGTCTCTATGTGTGTAATCCACCCTCTCAACCTGATAAACAAGAGCCTGTGCATGGGTTTGAAAGGAAGGTGACCATCACCTTCTGCGATCTGGGCATTTTCTTGCGTGCACCTCCGCTAGCCTGTAAAACAGGTAAGTCTTAACCTTTGCATGATGATAGTGTTCAGGACTCCACTCCTACCCTCAAGTGCATTCTGGCTTTTTAATCTTTCTCCATGGCTTATTCAACATAATGTTTCACTTATACCTGATTTCTACTTTCAGTTACTTTTTGAGCCCACTGCTTTGCAAGTAATTGTATTTCCATCTGTTTTCTTGGTGTTGCTCCCGTGTGTACCTTCTTACTGTACACTCAGTGAAGCAAACCTTGGGGGTGCCAGCTCACATCTGTTTACTGCAGGCAATTTATAGGAAAAAGGCTCAGCCCAAGCAAACAAGACTGAATAAATTGAAAGATGATACTTGTCCTTATTACAGGTGATCTTCCTCTGATCGTCTTTAAACTGGTGTGGAGCTTTCTGTATAAAAGCACATTTGCTTTTGCAGATGGAATTTGTTGAACTCATTTTCTTGAGAAAATTTTTAAATTAGCGGGTAAGAAGGTATGGCTTCATTTCTCCTGTGTTTTCAGCTATGGGTACAAAATATTTCCTTTTACAGTAGCTTCATAAAATGGATACACAGTAGATAATTTTCTTAAATAAAAATCCTTCCTTTCCATTTACCTTTTAGAAGCAGTTGCTTGTGAGTTCAGGACAATGGGTTTTTTTATACAGTCCATCCTTGCTCACACACAGCCAACAGGATGCATCAACTGAAAGCCCAGCTTTTCAGTACTGGTAACAATTTGTGGCTTCATCTGGCCCTCCTTTCCTTCCCGGAGACTGGCCTTTGGTTTGACTCCTGTACAATGTCAGTGATGGTGCCTTTGCCCCACAGCTCTCCCGCTCACTACTATGACCACACCACTGGAGGATGCAATGGACACCTTGATCAGGATTTTCCATCACTACTCTGGCAAAGAAGGAGACAGATACAAGCTCAGCAAAGGAGAACTCAAGGAGCTTCTCACCAGTGAGCTCACGGACTTCCTTTCAGTAAGATGCAGCTTCTGAACCTCCTGAGTGACTGTTCCATGGGTGGGTTAAGCAGCTATCCAAGTGCTGGGATAGGAATAGCATCTCCTTTTGCAAGGCCCAGCCTGTCACAGTCTCTCAGCTGCCAGTTCTTTGTGGAGCTGTACAGAAGAATATGGTGTCAAATGCCCCATTTGAGAAATGTGTTTTCAGAGGGTGGTTGAGCCCCAGTGCCCTCCCATGTACCACTGGCAGCAGAGATGGGTACTGGCACTCTGCGTAGTCCACAGTGCTTTTGAGCAGGAGGGCTAGGCCAGCCTAGAAGCAGTAGCAAAATCAATACCAAATAAAGTCCAATTAGTTTTTTAGTTTCTGTGTTTTTCATGATAGGGCATAGATAAGTCCATCGAAGAATTAAATGCAGCAACCAGTTCTCATGAGACAGGAAAGTAGCTTGGGCACACTGGCCGCACAGTACTACTGCTTGTGCGCCCTGCAGAGAGGTGCTAAGAAAGTCCTTCCAATGATAAGCTGCTGATCTGAATATCTCTTTGCATGTTTGTTATGTTCTACATTACACAGAATGGATGCTTTTATGGAATCATAAGCATTAATAATAATGTTTTTATGTATCCTCTTAATTGTAAAGATTATTGTGGATCCTATGACCACCAGCAGGATTTTTTTTGCGCTGTATCCATTTCCTTGAATTGGATTTTCTTTTAATCTTGGCTATTGGTTTATTATTATGAGATTCAATATTCTTGCACCCACTGAATAGGATGTGTTGCTTGCCAACCAGAGATCTTCTGAATGTGATGAATGGATATATAATATGACCATTTATGAGTAGCTTATTGGAAATCTAAGTATTGTTTGTTGAGGGATGATACAGAGAAATGCACTTCACAGATTCGTCTTGTCAAAAGGGATCTGTGCTCAGCATCTCCTAAAATCTGTTTGATTTATTTCAGTGCCTATTTAGTACCTGTATTCCTTCTAAGGGTTGCACTGTCTTTAGTTTCTGATGTTGTAGTGACTAGAGATGTAATTACTGTTCAGGTGCACATTTGATGCAGCCTTTTATTTAATAACACCAGTCTCATAACACAGCAGTGGTGCCAGGTGTGTCAGAACTGCACATTCAAGATCTGTACAGCTAAGTCACTTTTCTTTCTCTCTAGGGCCAAAAGGACCCCCTCCTGGTCGATAAAATTATGAATGACCTTGACTCCAATAAGGACAATGAAGTGGATTTTAATGAATTTGTCATTCTGGTTGCTACTTTGACTGTGGCATGTAACGATTTCTTTGAAGAGCAGCTAAAGAAAGAGGGATTTTAAGAATCTTGGATGTAATCAATCTCCTGGCCACAAATGCAAGCAAAGCATGCCTAGTTAAGTAGCCCTCACTGGTGTTTAGTGAATGCAAACCATCATTCCTCCAACTGTTACTGCTGCAAGACATTTATGGAACTGATCAGCAGCTGGTGTAAGCTGGACCACAGCCAGCTTACACTACTTGAGATCTGGCTTTTAATGTTTCCAGTCTTTGCGCTCCATGCATTTGTAACATGCCTTTATCAGTTGCCCAGGTCAAGGGCTTGGGGTGACAGATCATTTGGCAGGAGTTGAGACTTCTATTTCTTAAATGTCAGTGGAAAGTAAAAGGCATGGGAATGCTACTTATATACTTTCTGAATGGAAAAAATTTGGAATGAGACATAAACCTTGCAATTTACTTTTCAGTCATTTTATAATAATCTCATTTTGCAGCTCAAAACTAGCCGATTCTTTTTAGCTCAGCTCTGCTTATTCTAAAACCTTTTTTAGGTGCTGCTCCCCACACTCATATTTCAGATGTGGTCACAGCTGTCTCTTGCTGCCTGAGCATACAATACTGCTTGCCATTGTTACAGGTTCATTTCCTCTATGTCCCCAGCTTCAATTTTGTTGTGTTGGCATTACTGCATCCCAGTAGTCAACCTCTTCACTCGGCATAAATTAATTTATTCATATGATAAATTATTCAAATACATAGAAGATTTAGTCAGCAAATTGCTCAGAGGGCTGATGGAAAGACTGGGTCTTTGGGGGAAATGTGTAAATGCCTTCTGCTTTCACTCCTCTGGCATGGTTAAAAGGAGGTCTTTTAGAGGACCACTTGTGGAGGATTTGATTAGATGGAATTCCAGGGTACAACTTTGTAATGTGAGTCATCTCATGGAAAAATGATGATTTCATCTTACACTGATACACCCCATAGAAGCAGGGGTTCCCTGGAGCCCAGGGCCAGGCAAAGAGAGAGTAGGACAACCCCTTCCAGTGTTAGCTTGCTCTCAGGTTGAATTAGGAGTGTTTACACACTCCTGTTTGATTTAAGTGTACTTCTGAAGCCCTGAAAATCCTCAGTGGCAGGATATAGTGGCTTTTTTTCTTGCATGGAGAGCTCTCTTATTTCCTTGTTATTTTGTTGGCAACTCAAATAATAAAGGGCATCTGAATTAAATGAAGATTTTCTGTTTGTGTAAGAGGTTATTAAAAAAACATGCCCCGATGAAGATGTGCCCTGCTGGGCAATATTTGAGGAATGTAGTTCACTTGTCTCTCCTTCTCAGACCTCCAAACACCATTCGGTAAAGTATACAATTTTATGAAATTATATATGATTAATAATATCTAATAAATTATAAGCAGGGGATTCTACGGGATGTAATAAATGTAACGAGGAGCAGACATCATCCTTAGAAAGGAGCCACCACCAAATGGCGTTATCCCAGAAAAAAAGGAAACTTTGCAATGGTGACAGAGCCACAGCATGCTTTAACCCTTCAGTGACAAAATTATACACAATTCACAAAATATCTTCTAGACCAAGATTACAGAAAGTATGAAAGTAAAACTGGCAACAACTGGACAACTTTTTGTCCCCTTTAATGTCATGCACCTCAATATCATTGCAAGACTTGGACCAGGATGGCAAAAGTATCAGCCAGAAAACATAAGACTTTTTTTATGGTTTCTCCTGGGTCCCAGGCTGTTGCTAGCCTCTAAGCCTTTCACTGTCCTCCAAGGGGAAGTGAAAGAAGAGCAGTCTAAAGCTTCAACTCCAAGCTAAAAGGGATAAGATTATGCCAGTAAAAACCAGTTTCTTCTTTACAATATTGCTCAATATTTGAGCAAGAAGCTTTCTGGAAAGAAGCTCCAGAAAGTTCATAAACCCTCTGCCCATCCCTGATGAAACCTTGGACATGTAGCAGCCCATGTGCATAGCAGAATTATGCTAGGTCACAGCTGGCAGCAACAATGTGCCCTGGGGTCAGGCAGCAGGAGTCACTGCCGTGTCAGAGAGAGCCAGTGGAGCCATCTCATCTGAATTTACTAGGGATTGTGTGCATCCTAATTCCTCTGTGGAAGGGGCTTACTTGCACATGAGCTGTGGGTGAATCAGAGGAGAATGACTCAAATGATCTTTTTTCCAACAAAGTTTTATGAAACCTTGTAAATCACTGGTTTTGGCTTGTCTTATTAGGTGTTTCTTGTTGCTGTTTTAACTGCAAGGACAAATGTTAAACTGTCAGTTTTAAAGAAGAATCAAACTCTGTCGGTTTTAAAGAAAAATCCTTTTTGTACAGAGACTGGAAACCAAGCAGAAAAGTTAGAAAATGCACAAAACACATTCAAAAGCTGAAACCCACAAAGCCTTCGCACAATGTGGGGCCTGGGGTAAGACTTGCCATCCTTTTCTTGGGCTAACTATGGGCTGACCCACTGCACCAGCGGCCCTCTCTCACTCTTCTCCTGCAGGAGCTAACTAATATTCCAGTAGGAGACATCACTTCTAAGAAAGATACATGAAGATCACCTGAAAGTTTTGAATTGCTTCTGAACCAGAAAAATCCGTGAGCAATCCTCTGTTCTGTAAGCACCCCTCAGGAAGGAAAAAGGCACTGAAGCCACTTATATTGGCTGTGCATGATGGTGCATGCAAGGCCAACCTCACTATGAACATTATGTCCTGAAGATGTGAACATTTTGGGTTTTCCTTCTCTCAGAAGGGAAAAATGTCTCCTTCAAACCTGAAGGCAGGATGTTTTTCTCATTGTTTACTGACATTTTCTTGCTGACTTCAAGTCTTTCTGTAGTTCATGAATCTAGGAAGCACTATGAAGTTTTACATACAAATCAAGCTTGCTGTGTGGCTTTCTCCAGAGCCCCTCAACTTTAGGAATGATGTCTAATTACAGACATTTTTTCCATTTGTTTTATCAGGCTGTCTGAAAAATCGATAGAAAATTGAACACCACAGTAAGGCCGAATATTTTTAAGTTACATCAAAGACCAATAAAAATACAACAATGCCAGACAGGATCTTCTCTCTATATTGTGAAATTGCTTTGCTTGACATCTAAAGAGCAGATGTGCAGAAGATAAATTCCATTATCTTGAAAGCCTCAGCCTCTGCCATTTGCTTTTATTTCCGTTCAAAAGAGACTCAAAGTGCCAGTGCAACTGGCTACACAAAGCTTGATGCATTACCTGTTAGTAAATTTATAACTTCTACAGTTTCGTTACCCAACTACCAATCCCGAGTGTACGACACGACCATGAAGACAAGGGGTTTGTAATGGAGTTGTGCCTCCAAGCTGTGACTTACCAGCTAGGTCCAGTAGGAAGGCACCACCTTTCCCACTCTTCAATGGAAAGTGTGGAAGTGCAATGGGATAATAATCCCAAGCAGTGTGGAAGGTATCAAGTGCAAGGGGATAATAATCTTCTACAACATTGTTTTCTCCCTGTAAAGGTGAGAGACAAAGTTGCCTGGGGTTGTGGGAAGGGAAAGAGAAGTGTCCCCAGGAGACCCCAGCAGAACAGGTGACATTTCCAGTAGCCAGCAACATCATTAATTGCTGTCCACCAGTTGTAGCAATGCAGGTCCACCCCACATCCCTCAGCCACCCAAAGTAGACCCTTTTTCAGGCTCCATGCTACGGCACAAAGCAGAGCGTGGCCAGGAGAAAAACTCTCAGGGACAGCCCAGAGTCCATCATACCAGCTCAGCAGCACACATAAAAGATGCAACTCCTCTCAGATCACAGCCTTGAAAAGGTTGGGTAAAAGGTCACACACAAAACTTGTATCTGAAATCAGATTAATCTATATAAAGATTTTTGACTGGCAGGAAGATTTAGATTTAGGTTAAGATTTAGACTGTGATGTGACATCATGCACATGTCTAATAAGGGCTTTGATTGGCAGGGCAACAATTATTACATGTGTCTTTAGGGATAATTAAGTCTGTTGAATAGCACTGCACTATTTGAAGAAAAAAAAGGGGTCACATTTTCAATTTTATCTTTCTTCTGCCACATGATATGGCATGAGAGAGAACGTTTAATTTATGATCTGGAAATCCGTTTTTGAAACGGGTTGTGTCCACATCCCTTCCTCTGAGTTGGAGTATGTTGGGCTACAGGTCCTGGGCAGCCATCAAGGAGAGCACATGAATGAACTTCAGCAGAAATATTTTCAAAAAAAGAAACACCAAAAAACTTGTCCTTTTTAAATACCAACTCTCAGCCACCTGCAATCAGTTGTGTATAAGGGGCAGCTCCCAAGGAAGAGAACTGCAGCTGCATCCACTTATTTTGCCCTTGCAAGTAGATTCTCAGCTGATGTAAAATGACAGAGCCTACTGCACTTAGTGGCATAATTTTGCAGCAGCTGAGAACATGTGCTTGAGACTCTAAATTAGCCTTCAATGGAAAGCTGTGTTTCTGTAAGCTGGTTGGCTAAATAAGGACATGTCTGTAAAACTGCAAATATTGCAACAAGACAGCTAAGAGGAAGACAGAAGGAGTAGTTGCTCAGAGCCCCGGTCTTTGGGGGAAAATCAGTGGAAAATGTTCCTGTTGTACATTTGCTTTAAATTCTAAGCTGTCCTCTCTAGGCTGTTTGACTGCATGGATTGCAGAGCAAACATCACAGTATAGCTTTCAAATATCTGTCAGAAGACTCTGCCCTAAAACTCCATGTATTACTTTGACTTTACATTCCCAGCAGTTGCATGAACTCAGAAAAACACTAAAGAATAAAGCTATGGCAGGAAAAAGATCTGGGGGTAAAACAAGTTACAAAGGGCAGAAAAGCAACTGAACCACCTGGAGCACTATTTAACGTTGTTTTTTGGGAGTTGAAAAATGGCAAGAAGTTGAGAACGCTGCAGAAAGATGTGAAGTCCTCATCTCTGGCTAGAGACATCAAGCAGCAGTAGCAAACAGACCCCTGTGGCTGAGCAAAGTGTCTGGATGAGACATGGGGCTGGAGAGGTCCATTTCATTGAACTATTGATGCCGGGTAGGTGAAAGCAAAACTATTTTTGCCCTTGCACTAATGACACAATTCTGCAGTTTTCATTTGGGGGAGGGTTGTGGCTTTTTGTCATTTTTGGTGCCCTAGGTGTTGTATTGCAAGAAGGAGAACAGTTTATGTTGAAAATGAAAAAGCCTATTACTGCACTTGAGGTAAAGATGCTCTGTGACATTGCTATCAAAGGTGAAGCTGCCTTTAGACTTCAGGAGGTGGAAAAATGCTGACCAGGTGACCTTGAGGTCCTTCAACTTATGCGATTTTTACACTGACACAAGATATTCCTGTACTTTCACCTAAAAGCATTTGGAGCCTAACTGGTCAAATTGGCACTGTGGGCAGCACAGTGCTGGGGATAACTGGTAAGGAATCACATACATGAAAAATAAAGGACTACACAGAGAGAGCTGTTGAAAAGATAAATGTACCATTATGTTCGGTGTGCTGACATCTCTTACCTGACTCATACTGACTGCTTGAATTGTGTAACAATTCACAGTGTTTCTGAAGTTGGGTCCATTACTATGATGTCTAACACTACCAGAATTGTGTTGAATTACAGTTTTTTCCCAGATGAGAAAGATTCAGTCAAGGACAGTCACTTCAGCTAAGAAATACTTGTCCTTCTTGGATGAAAAAAAATATCTTAAAATATTACTTATGAAAGTGGTGCTTTGTCAAAGGTAAATTTTGTACTTCACAGATTAAACACATTTTGGAACACAATACATGTAAATACAGAGATTTCCCAACACATCTGAAATGATATTCTGTGTAATAAGCTGGCTCAGCATGGAAAACAAAGTGACGAATGTTCTAGTAGCCCCAAGCTGAACAGGAAATTTGGGAGAGGAGGAACAGGGGCTGCTGCTTTGGGGAGGGCCGCTGGGAGAAAGTCGCAGCTGTGGGGAAGGAGATCTAGAACAGGACGTAGCCTGGGCCATGAGGCAAAGCAAAGACTAGACTTCCAAGCAAAGTCTAGATGCAGTAACTGTGCCACGTTTTGGAAAGGAGACTGTTCTTCTGTAAGGGCACTGGTACTGATCAGAGTGGCTGCTGCAGCTGGCAAAGGCAAGTATGATCAGATGTAAGAGGCTGCCTGGGAGCCATGCTGACACCTGTGTGCAGCTCTGGTGTTGAGGCCTTCCTGCAGCAATCCTTGAGGGCTGAGCTTCTGTGTAGAGGACCCACAGAGGAGAAAGGGCCATGCTGAAATGAAACAGCTCAACAAACCTCCAGCAGCTCTCCTAACACCAGAGAGATGGCATGTGCCTTTGCCAGTTGCCCATTCTCATATCTCTTTTCTCCTTCCTGGGAAAAAACTTTTCTCCCACTTCTTTGCCCTGACTGCTTTGTGTAGATGCTGGTTGAGTCACAGGCAGAGCTTGTAGTGATAACCGCCCTCAAGGTAATCTCGGTGTCTGAATATAATGTTTGCTTGATTATTTGTAACCCGCTAAACTGCGAGTTTCACAATCTTTGCTTTTAGACAATGCCATAAATAGAGTTAATGCAACACTTATCATCAAGCCTGCATGATGCTGATAGGCTTTCAGTTCATAAATCACATGTGTTTGTCATCCCTCTAGGCCACTTAACATGACAAATCACACCACCTCTTGTGTCAAACTGCCCAGAGTTAACAAGCTACACTTACTTCACCTTATGGAAAGTTCAGCTCTATTTAAAGCCAATTTGGACACACACAGAGAAGTAACAGAAGTGCAGAGAGATGTATGGTGAGGCTTGGAAGAGGCTTTTCATATGCAGCACAAAGCTGAGGCAGACAGGTAGCAACAGTGCCCACTGATTATAGACGGAGAAGTCCTGGGCTCAGGTTGGATCATGGACAGTTGGGACACCTGCCTGACCCTGAAACAAGCAAGAGTAAAGGATTGAAGCACAAAATGTGATCTCAGACTTTGTGTTTCTGCTGCTGGAAATGCTCTCCTTCAGCTGTCATTGCAACTCTGATTGGGTTCTCGCAAAAAGGACATATCAAACCATTGACAGGGCCAATTTACTTACTTTAGTCATGCTGAAATATATCCTTCCTATTGTATGTCCATAGTCCAGGTGCTTAAATGGTGTTTCCAGTAGTTGACTGATGCATTTTGTAGAATAGGCAGTTATTCATTGCTAACTGCCATGGCATCAAACTGATTTCTCATACAGTCTCACAAACAGTTCCTAAATGTAGTTATGACCACAGGCCCCATTAGCATCCTGAATGCAGTTGCACTTTGGACCCTCTAGACAACGAGGGCTTTGGAACTGTGAACTCCACATTTATTTTTCTGGGTCTGTGCTCTGGGTTGCTTCCCGGCTGAGTGTCAGGCAGGGCAGTGCCCATTGCAATGGGATGTGGTAGTGAGTGGATGTGCCGGGTATCTGGGTAATTTGCCCTTATCAAGAATGGTAACGTGAAGCATGGTGTAACTTCTTAGTGTAGAGAAGACTGATGGACGCTATGGGATGTGGCTGCTAAGTTCCTCAGGACTTGAGTGAAGTATTCAGTAATGATTTGTGAGTACTAAGTACGGATGAAGTTATCCCAATGTTTTCTGTGGTGATATAAGGTATGAGGGAACTGGGCCAGGAGCAGGAGCTCCTTACATGTTTGTCTTTGTCTCAGGCACAGTTTGAAGCGAAGTCTTGTACACATATGTATCAAGAACATGATTTCCTAATCGCCTTCAAGACTATGATTTGCTGTACAGTCTTCCCCTTGTTTTCTTTTCTGTGGTGTTATTTCAAAGCAGTGACTGATTGCAATTCGGCAAAGATGGGACAAAAAATTTAGCCTTCACTGTAGCATATGTGACACTTTAGAGTCACTAGATTTCTTTCTCACCTTAATCTGGGCAAATCAATCCCATTGTTCAGAAACAATATACTGAAGGATTCACAAACAGTTGAACATGTACAATAAACTACAAGCGGTGTGTGGCAATCTCTACTCTTCAAAGACACTGACATTAATATGAGGCCTGCAGCCACTTGGTAAAAAGACAGGAATGACTAGTAGTACATCTCCCAGACACCACGAAGGAAATGAAAAGCTGATCCCTGAATGAATTCTCAGTTACAGTGGGAAAGAGCATAAGGGAAATAAATGTAGCTCAGCACAAGGTTTAGCAGCTGACATGATATGAAGCGTAAAGTCCAGTCAGATGTCTCACACTGTGCATGACCCCATATGGCATCTCTTCAGCCAGCTCTGAGCAGTAGTGAGAAATCAGCACGAACAGCTGAGGACAGAGTGCCTGAGGCAGGACTGCTCCTCTTCACTGCAATTGCGCTGCAGTCTCGCTGCTGCTCCTCTCGGTTCAAGAAACCACCAGTCACAGGCAAGAAGAGGAGCCTCCATGGGATATGCAGCAGCCAGGCTGAGCCCTGTGGTGTGGACTCAGAGCTTGCTTGGGATTGTGTCTATACAGGAAATATTAACTCATGTTTAAGGTCCCAATGCTAGGCAGAGGTTTGCTCTGCTCCAGCTGCTTGTTCCAGAAGTCAGGCTGCAGCTGAGGAGTAAGAAGAGCTGTATTAATGAGCTGGAGACTCAAGGGACCCTTCTGGAGAGCAGAAAGGGTTCATAACACCTGGCCCCTCTTTGCCACAGGAAGGGATCCTTAAGGACTGTCTGTAGCTCAAGCACTTCTCACTAAGAAATCTCACTACCAAGCACTTCATGCGTATTCTTCCTGCAACAACTACTTTTACTTTTTAGGAGAAGAAACTGCATTTACCTCCTGTATTATAGGGCAGCATGATTTGATCACCATGGGGGAAGGTAAATGGAGTTTATTTCACTACTGTCTTTATTCAGCTTTATTTTCTCCACTTCCTACCATAGCTGGGATCTCTTCTTTGCTATAATAGCTGACAAGACACCTACAAGCTTTGAGCACTAGTGGAGCAGGCAGGTACTCCAAAGCACGTTCCTGAAAAGCCCACCTATGAGCACCGCTTTAACAGCCCAAGGCTCTGCAAAGGCTGGGGTGCCTAAACAATGCCATCCTGAGCTGCAGCACAGCAGAGTGAGTGATGCCCTGCACTCAGCCCAGACTCTCACCAGCACCCTGGCTTCCCATCCTTTCTGCCAGTGAAAGGGGCTGCTCCCACGGTGAGTTACAGTTGTTAGCAGACCAAGGTGACAATCAACTGGATTATTTAGCCTGTGGCAGGGTGTCACTGGGGAACGCATTTTACTATGTTAAACAATTGGATATTAACAAAAAAAATTGTCCTTCAGGGTGTGAAGGACATGACTCAACTCCATGAGAGAAAATTACACTCTCCTCATTCGGCAAGGGTTGAATCACATTGAAGGTGCTTTTCCCTTATGAAATGCTGCAGGGTGTTTTGAACCCAGTTCAAAGTGATTTTTCTTTGCTTTGTTAGTCACATTCTCAGTTTGAAAATCTCAGTTTGAAAATCTCAGTTTCTGTTTAACAAAAGCAGTGCTGCAGCAGGCAAAGGGAGGGTAGAGGGAAAGTGGACTTGTGATACACTCTGAGGAGACAGCAGAGTTGAGTGAGAAGGTGGCCTCCCATCCTCTCTCACCCTCTGACAGCTGGGATGACAAGCTGAGAGATGAACCCCTCTTTCCGCTTCAACTCGTCCCTTTTGGGGATCTATCTGCTTGAGCTCCACCTGAGGCAGCAGAGCCCCAGCCAGCAGCAGCAGCTGCATCTCTTTGCATGTGATTCCCTATCCCATCCCAAATACTTACCTTCCCCAAGCATTAGAGCTGCACAAAGGAAAGCATATGACACTGGGGACTGAGGATGGCCCTGTGTTTGAAGACACAGAGAGTTACCCCAGGCACTGGGAGGCTTTGTCATGAGGCTGGTCAGGATGTCATCATGCTTCATCAGCCCCTGCTGAGCCCAGAGCTGAAAAGTTGAAAAAAAACCCCAACTTAACACCTCTGTTAAAATTAAGTTCCACGTCAACAGCAAAGTTGCTTTTGCACCAATGTTACACAGAATATGTGTACACTCAAAACAAACTCCTACAGGTGTTGCATGGGAATTTCAAAGTCACCATAGGCCCTGTCTGAGCAATAAATTACAACAGATATGGAGGTGGCTCCTATCCTCCTTTCCACCACCTTGTTTATTGGAGAAGGACAGTGCCCTCACTTCATCTGCCAGGGTGTCCTCCAGACTGTGGGGCTTCCTGCTGTTCTGGGCATCTCCACTGGTGAATGTTATGCTAAACCCAGATCTCAGCTATTCACAGGCAAGGGTTTAAACTATGCTGACATCACTGTTGGTATGTTTCATTCTGAGTAGATCACCTCATATCTGGTTTAATAGAGTCGTAATAATTTAGCTGCAGTGCCATATGTCCTTCACTCATTTTTGGAGTTGAATTCTGAAATCTGAAGTAGTCAGTAACAAATTCACGCACAATCAAACACTCTTTCTCCTTCACTGAAGATCTTCAAGGACTCACAGTAAGATAATGTCCCAGTCTGACCATTCAGGAGGCACTCAGGCAGTCACACTCCCACCACAAGAGACTTTGACTGCTGGGACCAAAGCCCCTTCACAGTGGGCAGCTTCTCTGAGCCGATGGGTCACCACTCAACTCCCTACACATCCCATACTCACACAGGCAGACCAGCTTTCCTCACTGGCTCAACCCCAGGTTTCCCACAGTAGAGCCTCAGACTTCCGTCTCCTTTAAGTAATTTTATAATGGTGCAGCAACAGAACGAAAACTTCGAGCTGGTGCCTCCAGAGAGGGACCCTGAACAAAGGAACGCCTGGGCTTTTATACCCTCACAGTCTATGTACGTGAACATCCGTGATCTTCCAGCTGATTCCTCAACTCTTGCTGTGTGTCCAAGTGTCTGGTCACCTGGCTGGTGCCACAGGTCCCTGGGCCTTCTGGAATTCAAAAGGTCAGCAGTTCACAGTCTCTTGCCTTGGCTCAGACTGTGCCCCAAGGAGCTCTATTTGCAGCTCCCACTGCACCTGCACACTGAGCTCCCTGCACTGAATATTCCTCAACACTCAGCGTCTGAGGTCTAGGCTGGGGACTGGCAGGGCAAACCAGGACACTGCAGCCACAATTTGGGACTGGATTCTGCAAAGTGCCTCTAAGTGGGGAGTGGAGGGGTCAAGCTGTAATTTTAACCTTATCAATCTCTTTAGATGGTGAGCAAAAGGATAGCAAGTAAGGCTGGGCTCCCCTGCAGCCCCTTCTGATCCTGATGGTCTCCAAGGCACCTCTCACCTCTCTGATTAACCTTCCACCCATCCTCTAATGCAAACTAGGACTAAACCCTGCAGTTTTCCAGCAAAGCTTGTAACTCCCAAGGAACTTCGATGGATTTCAGGTTACAAATTCCCTTGTATAATCTTCTAATAATCCTTGCCTAAAATGACAGTATTTAAACAATTCAAGGTAAGCACATGAAGAGAATCAATTCAGTCTCAGTTCATGCAGTGATTAATTATTCATTTCTACAAAGCAGTTTTACCAATCTTTGAATCCAACCAGACGCCAAAGTTCAAAAATAATGTTTTCCGTTTCCTCAGTAATTTTTTTTCTCAAAAAATCACAGAAGTTCCATGAAGATATGGAACGGTATTATAGTTTACAATAAAGCAAACTGTAAGATAAGAATTGCATCATAATAAGGTCAGAGCCACGGGTGTGTAGACAGAATAATATTTATTATTTCTTTTTCAACCAACAAATTGTGTGAAACAGCAAGGAAATGTTTATGATGTTTATAAATCCTTGCAATGAAATCAGGAGCAACAAACTTTAAATTTTGCAAGTCTTGCTCGTATTATTTCTAAGTTTTGTTGAACCAAAGTGACATTTGACATGAAAGCATAGACCGAAAGGATACATTAGCAAGAAGCCTGAAGTGGGGAAAGAGTAGTCACCCTCTGTAGAGTATTGATGGTTCATCCTGGTCAGGGGAAAACAAGAATATACCCACATCTAACACCTCTGCTGAGCTCCTGATTTTTAGTACTCCTGCAGAGTTACGAGTTTTCACTCACAGGTTCAACTTTTAAAGATCTTCTCAGATTTCCCTTGAGGATCAAGGCTGAAGCAGTATCGGGAGTTCTGGGATGAATATGCCTTTGGAACCCCACATTTTCATAATTTCTGTACGATAGCTGTTTCTGGTGGGGAGAGATGTGTGTTTTTGCCTGTGTGCTTGCTGCAGAGCCCTGGAGAGATGCTGGCACAGGCTGCAAGCCTGCCTGGGATGCAGGGTGTCCACCCAGGCCAGGCCAGCAGGAAGCACCTGGTGCAGGCACTGCAGAGAGCTGCATGTCACAGAGCAGCAAAAGGGAGGCAGGAAACCCTTGCAGGTCCGAAATACCCCGGGACTGCCCCGGGCGGAGGGAGGGATGCTCCTCGTTGCTCACTTCGAGGTAATTGGAAATAAACACTGCATGAGTGCCCCGTCTGCAAGGGGATGGGCTCTCTTCCCCGAGGTTGTCAGCTTTTCCATCAGACAGATAAGTAGGAAAGACATCTGCCAGAGAGGGGAATTCAACCGTCTTGAAAATTTGTGGCTGCAATTTGGACCCTCGTCATGCCCACGTACTGTGTCACTGCGAGAGGAATTCAGTTACCATGGGTTACCCTATCAGTACGGGGACCAAGTGCCTCCCCTCCCAACAGCTCTATAAAAAGAGTCGCTCCAAGACACCCCAGTGGCTCCTGCATACCGGCACAGACCCGGAGAAACTTGGCCACAGAGAGAGGGACGGCTGCCAGAGGAGGTGTCGGCATGCCGTCTGCTTTCCAGTTTCAATGCCACCTCGTTCTCATCTTCCTGGCTGCCTCCAAGGGAGAAACCAGATACCTAGAGGTGAGCAATAGGGCTGATGATTAAACACCTCGCTGTGCTTTTAGCTGCTATCTTCTAACTTGTCTCTCAGCTTTCAAGTATTGTGCTTTATTCTTTCCCCCTTTCCTATTCCCACTTCTCCTGCATTGAACTTACACCTGGGTAACCTTAATGCAACAGTCCCATGTATTCTGCACTACCCCTCCATTTATTTATCCTCAGCAATTTTACTGAGGATTTAAGAGACTCTCAGTGCACTTAGCTGCTGGGATCGCCTCTTAGGTACCAGGTTTATTTCCCCTCTACTGCAGGTTGGCACATTTCTGCCTGAGCTCTTCCACAGCTGCACTGTTTCTGGAGGAGGGATGTAATGTGCTGTGCCTGTTCTTGAGAGGTACAGGGAGAGGGCTGCATTTCACTTTGCCCCAGAGTCTTTTTGCCCTCTATCTTTCACCAGGTGAGAGATGCTGGTGAAGATGACCCCTTCCTACTGCTCAGTGAAGATCTGAAGCGAGAGCTGTCTGCAGGACAGATCTACCGGCGGTCACTCCGTGAGTTTCTTTGGTGCTCTGGTAGGGACTGCTGGCGGGTGGGAGAATCCTGGGGGTACCTGGGGGGGGGGGGGGGGGGGGGGAGGGGGGAAGGGCTAATTGGGAATAACAGAGCTGCAGGAGCTTTTTGCAAGACTAGGGAGAAGAAGGACGAAACATTAAAACCGCAGAAGCCTGTGGTTTGAGGCAGAGGGTTAGGGTTCATAGTTGATGGTCCAAGTAACTGGAGCAGGATGGGGATTCTACACCTATGTCCCTGGGCAGGGTGACGTTGCCAAGGGTTGTGTCAAACATGCAGCGGAACACTCGTGTTGTGTACTGTTGCACAAGTGCACAAACACTCTATTCTTTCAGATTTCTCTCTAATCACAGCTGCTACACCTGCCCCACCCCTTGGCAACGTCACCCTGCCCAGGGACATAGGTGTAGAATCCCCATCCTGCTCCAGTTACTTGGACCATCAACTATGAACCCTAACCCTCTGCCTCAAACCACAGGCTTCTGCGGTTTTAATGTTTCGTCCTTCTTCTCCCTAGTCTTGCAAAAAGCTCCTGCAGCTCTGTTATTCCCAATTAGCCCTTCCCCCTCCCCCCCCCCCCGCCCCCCCCCCCCCAGGTTACCCCAGGATTCTCCACCCGCCAGCAGTCCCTACCAGAGCACCAAAGAAACTCACGGAGTGACCGCCGGTAGGATTGTCCTGCAGACAGCTTCTCGCTTCAGATCTTCACTGAGCAGTAGGAAGGGGTCATCTTCACCAGGCATCTCTCACCTGGTGAAAGATAGAGGGCAAAAAGACTCTGGGGCAAAGTGAAATGCAGCCCTCTCCCTGTACCTCTCAAGAACAGGCACAGCACATTACATCCCTCCTCCAGAAACAGTGCAGCTGTGGAAGAGCTCAGGCAGAAATGTGCCAACCTGCAGTAGAGGGGAAATAAACCTGGTACCTAAGAGGCGATCCCAGCAGCTAAGTGCACTGAGAGTCTCTTAAATCCTCAGTAAAATTGCTGAGGATAAATAAATGGAGGGGTAGTGCAGAATACATGGGACTGTTGCATTAAGGTTACCCAGGTGTAAGTTCAATGCAGGAGAAGTGGGAATAGGAAAGGGGGAAAGAATAAAGCACAATACTTGAAAGCTGAGAGACAAGTTAGAAGATAGCAGCTAAAAGCACAGCGAGGTGTTTAATCATCAGCCCTATTGCTCACCTCTAGGTATCTGGTTTCTCCCTTGGAGGCAGCCAGGAAGATGAGAACGAGGTGGCATTGAAACTGGAAAGCAGACGGCATGCCGACACCTCCTCTGGCAGCCGTCCCTCTCTCTGTGGCCAAGTTTCTCCGGGTCTGTGCCGGTATGCAGGAGCCACTGGGGTGTCTTGGAGCGACTCTTTTTATAGAGCTGTTGGGAGGGGAGGCACTTGGTCCCCGTACTGATAGGGTAACCCATGGTAACTGAATTCCTCTCGCAGTGACACAGTACGTGGGCATGACGAGGGGTCCAAATTGCAGCCACAAATTTTCAAGACGGTTGAATCCCCTCTCTGGCAGATGTCTTTCCTACTTATCTGTCTGATGGAAAAGCTGACAACCTCGGGGAAGAGAGCCCATCCCCTTGCAGACGGGGCACTCATGCAGTGTTTATTTCCAATTACTCGAAGTGAGCAACGAGGAGCATCCCTCCCTCCGCCCGGGGCAGTCCCGGGGTATTTCGGACCTGCAAGGGTTTCCTGCCTCCCTTTTGCTGCTCTGTGACATGCAGCTCTCTGCAGTGCCTGCACCAGGTGCTTCCTGCTGGCCTGGCCTGGGTGGACACCCTGCATCCCAGGCAGGCTTGCAGCCTGTGCCAGCATCTCTCCAGGGCTCTGCAGCAAGCACACAGGCAAAAACACACATCTCTCCCCACCAGAAACAGCTATCGTACAGAAATTATGAAAATGTGGGGTTCCAAAGGCATATTCATCCCAGAACTCCCGATACTGCTTCAGCCTTGATCCTCAAGGGAAATCTGAGAAGATCTTTAAAAGTTGAAACCTGTGAGTGAAAACTCGTAACTCTGCAGGAGTACTAAAAATCAGGAGCTCAGCAGAGGTCGTTAGTATGTGGGTATATTCTTGTGTTCCCCTGATCCAGGCTGAACCATCAATACTGCTTTTAAAATACAGGAAAGGGGGGTTTGACTCTCTTTCGCCACTTCAGGCTGTCTGCTAAATGTATCCTTTCGGTCTATGCTTTCATGTGAAATGTTCACTTTTGGGTTCAACAAAACTTAGAAATAATACGACAAGACTTGCAAAATTTGAAAGTTTGTTGGTCCTGATTTCATTGCCAAGGATTTTATAAACATCATAAACATTTCCTTGCTGTTTCACACAATTTGTTGGTTGAAAAAGAATATAAAAATTCTATACCTGTCTACACACCCCCGTGGCTCCTGAGACTTATTATGGATGCAATCTTATCTCAGTTTGCTTTAATTGTTAAACTATAATACCTGTTCCATATCTTCATGGAGACTTCTGGTGATTTTTTGATGAGAAAAAATTCCTGAGGAGAACGGAAAAACATTATTTTTGACTTTGGCGTCTGGTTGGATTCAAGATGTAAATACTGCTTTGTAGAAAATGAATATTTAATCACTGCATGAACTGAATGAACTTGATCTCTTCATGTGCTGTACCTTGAATTGTTTAAATACGTCATTTTAGCAAGGACTTTTAGAGATTATCAAGGGGAAATTTGTAACTGAAATCGCATGCGAAGTTTCCTTGGCGCAAGTTACAAGCTTTGCTGGAGAAACTGCAGGGTTTAGTCCCTAGTTTTTGCATTCAGAGGATGGGTGGAAGGTTAATCAGAGAGGTGAGAGGTGCTTGGAGACCATCAGGATCAGAAGGGGTGCAGGGGAGCCCAGCCTTACTTGCTATCCTTTTGCTCACCATCTAAAGAGATTGGATCAAGGTCTAAATTACGCTTGGATCCCTCCAACCTCCCACTTAGAGGCACTTTGCAGAAATCCAGTCCCAAATTGTGGGCTGTAAACAGTTTCCTGGTGTTGGCCCTGCCAGTCCCCAGCTAGACTCTCAGACGCTGAGTGTTGAGGAATATTCCAGTGCAGGGGAGCCAGTTGTCAGGGGTGCAGTGGGAGCTGCAACATAGAGCTCTTGGGGCACAGTCTGAGCCCAAGGGCAAAGAAGACCTGTGAACTGGCTGCCTTTTGAATTCAGAAGGCCGCAGGGACCTGTGGCACCAGCCAGGGACGGCAGACACTTGACACACAGCAAGAGTTGAGGAATGCAGCGGAAGATCACGGGAATGTTCACGTACAATAGACTGTGAGGGTACTAAAAGCCAGGCGTTCCTTTGTTCAGGGTCCCTCTCTGGAGGCACCAGCTCGAAG